>JANHMN010000012.1:14156872-14173970 GCA_030674055.1 Rhabdomys pumilio
CATTACTCCTTCATTCATTCACCCATTACTCCTTCATTCATTCACCCCATCTTTCATTTATTATTTACTAATTCTTTACTATTCTCCCATTCATTTATTCACCACTCCTCACTCACTTGCTCTGCTCATGACTATGTCTAGTCCTGTTGTTGTGCTGGCCCAAGTGACACTTCCAGAAGGAACTCCAGGGTTCCCTCTTGACAAGTAGATGCCATAGAGGATGGCTCCGACTTCCCCTCCTTTTTGCAGATACTGTAGGTTTCTGGCTTTTGTGCTCATTTCTGCATACAGATCCTTGGACTTCGGAAAGCTCAGGAGGGATGGGCCCATAACATCAGGGCCCATATGGGTCATAGCACATACCACCGAGCACCTACTATATGTCTGGCCAAGTGTGGCTAATGAGTCCCCCCTACAAGACAATAGGGAACATTGACATGAAGGGGGCCTTGGATGATGGGGAGAAGGCTGTAGAACATTCAAAAACCACAGGGGACTAGGCACAAGGACCATAACACACAGCTGGGACCACGGACGCTGCATCTGGACCATGAGTACTAGAGCTGGACCAGGAACCTTGACCTAGACAGTAGCAGTTTTCTTGCCGTCCTCAGCTCTCCCACCCCAAACAAAGGTGACATTCTCTGAGCTGTTCTTTCAGGCGACATCAAGGTCAGTATGTCCAAACTGCCTGCCGTCCCGCCTGTCTGGCCTTCTGCCTTCACCGTGGACTCCTGCTTCTCTCATAGCAAACCCTACTAGCTCCGCCACGCTTATCCTTCTCAGTAGCTGCCTGACGTGGCCAGTGGCTCCAGCCACCAGAAGGCTCCCTCTCTAACACCTTGAGAAGGCCACAGAATTAAGGTGCAAGAATGAGGGGAGGGGGATCAGCCAGGCCCCAGTGAACCCACCCCCTGCCCCAGAGTAGCACCCCACCTCCTCATCAGCAATACAGCCCAACCGTCACCTAGACTTGGCACAAGAGGTGTTCAGTGGTCACCGAGATGGACATGCAGATAAAGTCGAGAGGCCAGTGAGTGGAAGGGCTGCATCTGAGACCCTTCCTAGCCATGTCGGAGAGCCATCCCGCTGGCAGTCAGTCCACACAACATTGCTTGTCCCCATCCTGCAGTGCCAGGCACCTCACAGTGCTTCATAGCTGTCTGGGTAGGGTGACCCTGACAGGGCAGCTGGACTCAGTGCTCTTCTTAGAGGCAGGGAGGAGCTGCAATCTCTTGCCTCCCTGGCAGGTAGTATTAGGGTTGGGAGCAACTGATCTTGGGACAAATGGAGGAGGGGCTGCTAACTGATGGCATGTGAGTTGTCTGTGCTTGTGTGTATGTGTGTGTGTGTGTGTGTGTGTGTGTGTGTGTGTGCGCATGTGCACGCATGCATGTGTATATTCCTTGGGCTTCTTGCTGTTTTGGTCTCCTGTCTCCTGTATAGCTCACCTCTCCTTCCACTCCCATTCCCAGCCTTCCTCTGCCCTATGCTGTGCCCTATCCTTGATTCAGCTCACAGCTGCCTTTAGAGGCATCCTTGGCTATGGGACCTCACAGAACATGTGCATGCATGCACACACACACACACACACACACACACACACACACATACACACACACTTCTACTCACTCACACTCTTACACTTAACACATACATACATTTATACACACATCTCTCAGGCTTGTGGCTGGTCTCTCAGTGGGCTTCCCGCACAGGGTGGTTGCCCACGGATGATGGCATCAAGAGGCCGGCTGTGCCTGTCAGGTTCACAGCTGTGAGAAAGGTGGGCAGCAGGTGTTCTGTATGGTACCTGTCCCTCTGACAGGGAGTCCTGTCTCCATGCTGTGAGCTTTGGCAGACAGCTCTGCCTGAAAGCTGGAGGCCTAAGCACTGGGCAGAGGAGTGGACCAGAAGGAGCTGGACAAGAGAGCAGCTGATGACTGGCGGGGGCTATGAGAATGGACGGAAGCTGGGGCAAGTGGCCTGCGAGTGGCCTGGCAGGTCCTGGAAATCCTGGCTTCCTGTTTTTCCAACAAAAGACCTCTGTCCCTCCAGGAAGGCCACTGGCCACTGGCGTTCCTTTTCCGTAAACAGGGTTGTTTTCTTCTTTTCCTCTCTACACAATACCAGCATCCCCCAAATCCCCCACCCTGACGCCTGTCACCACCAGCCACCAGGCCCAGGCAGTCAGAGAACAGTCTAGCATGCGGACTCCTAGGCCAAACAGCCACCCTTTACCAGGGAACTGAGCAAGGATTCAGTTTGCCTGCCATGGTAAGGCCCAAGGAGGAGACAAAGTACAGGAAATTGAAGGTACCCACTCTACAGGGAAGGAGGAGACTTGATCAGCTTTGGGGTGAACTTAGATGGTTGACCCTATGCCCCTTAGGATTTGGTGGGACTCAGTGGCACTCATGGCCTGACTTAGCAGTTTTCAGAGCAGGAAGTCTTGAGTCTGTGTGGTGGGCAGTCCCCTGGGAAGGGGCAGAAGACCCAGGCCCTTCCTTCAGGGAAGTGTCCCTTCAGGTCATCTTTCAGTTGCTTCACAGTGGGGTCAGAGAGTGCTCCACTCTGTCCCTAATAGAGTAAATTCAGGGGCAAAGAAAGCCAGGCCACCTCCAGACTCTGATATAGAGATGAAGACAAGTCCTCCTCCCTGGCTGTGGGTGGACTCTGAGGGGGGCAGAGACAGAGTCTGGTCTTTCTGGAAGCCAGATGAGGTGGGGGTGCCCTCTCCATGTGCCTGGCCCTGGAGGAGCCAAGAGCGGGCAGAGTGCCCAGTGGATGATTCTGAGCCACAGTGTGCAGTGTGTGTGGGTGATTGTATGCATCCCAGCGGCAGGCAAGGCGGGCGCCTGAATGGGCCTGTGTAGGGGGCTGGGGGGCTATTTATAGCGGCTCCTGCAGGGAGAGTGCACTATTAATAGTTAGGGCCAAGGGTGAGTGGAAAATGTGCCTGCCCCTGCTGCCTAGGCGGTGGGGGCGGGGCCTTGTCTGCTGGAGACACCCGGGGCTGGTACTAGCCTCCACTCTAGCAGGCCAACAAAGGCCACTGTTATCTGGACAGCAGCTGAGCCAGGGGTCTGGGGCTTACCTAGGACTGAGTGCTATCCCTTTCTCCTCCACACTCCACCTGTGGTTGCTGTGTATGGGTCAGGGAGAACCAGAACCACCAGACTCACTGGAGAGGTAGGGAAAAGCTATGCTACAGAGATACCAATCTTGCTGCCACAGTGTGCACTTCTGGAAGCTCAAGCAGGAATCTTGGCAATAAACAAGCGACCCCAGGAAGTTGTCAGCATCCCTGAACTACCAAGGCTACCCTGGACTATCACTGCTGGGGAAAACAGTTGCCCTGAGTTCTGCCTGAGGCTCCATCCCTAGATTGCTTAGAACAGAGGCTTAGCAAGGGACACTTTAGATTAACAATAAAAGAAGCCAGTGGGGCCAGCAGGCAGGTAAAGGCACCTGCTGTAAAGTCTGAAGAGCTGAGTTCGGTCCTCAGGAACCACAGGATGGAAGACAAGACCTGACTTCCCAAACCTTGTCCTCGGACTTCCACATACCCACCCCACCCCCACCTCCACCAAACAAATAAAAAGAAAAGAAAAGAAGAAAGAGCAACCGACGGCAGAAAGACTGGTAACCCTTCCCTACTTGGGCTACAGCTCCCAGAACAGAGGGAGTGCGGAGAAAAACCCAAGCCCAGGATCTAGGAATGCAGGGAAAAGGTGGATACAATGTTAACGACCTATGAATGAAGGACTACCCTGGCAGGAAGCCTTTGAGCCTTGGATCTGGCCCAGCACTTTAGCCCACTTCCACTCTCGGAAGTGCTTTTCTTATAATAAATTCTCTATTCTTATCACTATCCACGTGGTCTGCTTCTGATGCTTTGTCCTGGGACACAAGAACCGGGAATCTCAGCGGGTGTCCTCCAGGTTGCAGTCCAGACTCAAAACAATATAACTAGTAAAAAAAAAAAATAGGAACCGGACTCCAAGGAGACGTAGTGGGTGTGGTGCGACACCCCCCGCCCCGCGCGCCCCAACTCCGCGTTGCAACGCAACTAGATCTCAAGCGGAGGGCTCGCTGCACTGTGTCTCAAAGTGGCGGACCCACACACCCCAACTCGAGCCCAGGCACACAAGAAAGGGCATGCACGGTCCAGGGGCTCATCTCCTGCGGGAACTGTGGGTGCACAGGATAACGAGGGGTGCCAGCGCCCGCCTACTGTCATTTGTAGCCAAGTGCTTTCCAGGAAGGTCGTGGCCTTCGCCCTGAAAGAGCTGGTGGGTGTGGAGCTGTTATTTGCTTCCGTGATAGGGGCGGGGATTCCCGGAGCCTCCGCCCGGACAAAGGCGGGGGAAAGGGCGGGACAAGCGACTCAAATCACCCGTCTCCTGTGAGTCCCCGCCCTTCCCAGTCACCCATCACCGGAAACCCTCAAGGCTTCCTTTCCATTTTCATTGCTCTGCGCCCTTCCCAGGGCCTGAACCCTGTAGTGCCGGCTGCGGGTCTAGATCACTGAGGTCCAGAAGGGCCTGGAGGAGTTGTGTGAGCAGTCTCGAGTTCATTGGCCCCTAGAGGGACAGGGTCACTGAGGCCCGACTGCGGCTGCGACCCATCTCAAGGGGCGTGTCGAGCTTGTTAAGAAGCTGGCTGCTGGCGGTGGGTGTAGCTGGGTGCGGGTCTTGGACAGAGACAGTGGGCAAGGGCCTTTCGTTTGAAACAGCCGACATAGCCCAGCCTAGTCATGTTGCCTGGGAACCTGTCACCAAAGGAACAGCCAGCCACAATGAGTGATTTGAGACTGGAGAGAGGTGAGGGAGGTTGCGGGCGGGGAGAGAAGAGAGTTTGAAACTAGTCTTTGCTCTGCGTGCCCCCTCCTGGGGCTAACCAGGGGTATAGCCGACTACCTGCTGTTCCCTGAGGGTTTAACATATTTAGAGGTTGACCTTGTCACAGGCCAATATCTCCCAGTGCTTTTTCACTATGACCACCCTGACCTTGCCTGTCTGCTGCGAACATGAATGGATAGCAGTTCCATGGACAGGGAGGAGGGCTGAGGGAGATTGCACTGTGGGTAAGGGGAGAAGGAGGTGGCAGGACCGGGGGTCTCCGGGGCCCAGTCCTGTACCCCGACACACAGGGTACTCGTAAGAGGAGCACTTAGCTCAGGGAGCTTCTGCTGGAGGCTGAGGAGGGATGGGTCACAAGTCCATCTTGCTCAGTCTCTGAGGGTTGCTGAGGTAGTTCCCTGGCTTTTCTGGGAGCAGGCAAGAGTTGTTTGGTGAAGGCCAAAGTGCCTGTTAGTGGACAGGCCCTGGTCATGGGATTAGGTCTAGGATTAAGTGGGCACTGGAAATGGGAAGGCAGGAGCTATGCCAGGTATTAGGAGCTCAAGAGAAAACCCGGGCAGATACGGGCTTTCTAGAGAAAACCAGCTGCCCCAGACTAGAACCTTCCTTCTAAGCAGCCCACATGGGTCACAGCCCCCTTGCCATAACTCAGAACACTCAAAGGGCCATCTCAAGGGCTTCATGGCTGACTATTCACTTGAAGCTAGCTATGACAAAGCAGATAGGTGTTGGAAGCCCTGGGTCCAGCAGGTGTCCAGATGGCATGACTGTCCCTGGTGGTGGGTTGTGAGTTGACAAGAGGGGACTGTTTGCTGGGTCAAGTCCAAAAACATATATACATCATCCTTTTTATTTATTTATTTTGATTTACTTTACATCCCAGTTGCAGCTCCCTGCCCCCTCTCCTCTCAACCCCCTTCCTCCTAAGTCCTTTCGTCATTATCCCCTCCCTCAGAGAAGGAGAAGCACCTTTTGGGACTTGGAGTCCCAGGTGGACTAAGCACATCCTCTCCCTCTGAGGCCCAACCAGGCATTCCAGGTAAGGGAAATCCAATGGCAGACAACAGAATCAGAGACAGCCCTGCTCCAGTTATTAGGGGACCCATATGAAGACCAACATGCACATCTGCTACCAATGTGTGTGGGGGGGCGGGGCTAGGTCCAGCCCTTGCGTGCTGTTTGGTTAGTGGTTCAGTCTCTGTGAATCCCCACGGGCCCAGGTTAGTTGACACTGTATGTTTTCTTGTGGAATCCCTGACCCCTCTGGCTCACTCAATTCTATCCCCCCCCCCCCCCCCCCTCCCACAAGACTCCCAGAGCTCTGCCTGATGTTTGGCTGTGTGTCTCTGCATCTGTTTCCATCAGCTGCTGGAGGAAACCTCTCAGAAGACAGTTATGCTAGGATCCTGTCTGCAAGCGTAGCAGAGTATCATTAAGTGTCGGGGGTTGGCTCTCTCCCATGGGTGGATCTAAAGGTGGCCAGTCATTGGCTGGCTGTTCCCTCAGTCTCTGCTCCAACTTTATCCCTGCACATCTTGTAGGCAGGACAGATTTGGGGTTGAAGGTTTTGTGGGTGGGTTGATGTCTCCCTCCTTCATGGGAAGTCCTGCCTGGCTACAGGAGGTGGTCATTTCAGTCTCTATATCCCCCAAAGGTAGGAATCTTATCTAGGGTCTCCCCCATAAACTCTCTGTAGCCTCCTCAATCCCAGGTCTCCAGCTAGTCCCAAAGATGCACTCCCCACCGGTTTCCATTCTCACTCCCAAGCCTCTCCAACCCCTTTTCCTCCCACACCTGGTCCCATCCCCCATCCTCCATTCCCTTCCCACTCCCTCTCCTACCCAGTTCTCCCTCTCCATCCACCTCCAATGACTATTTTGTTTCCCCTTCTGAGTTAGAGTCACACATTCTCTCTTGGGCCGTCCTCATTACCCAGTTTCTTTGGGTCTTTGGCTTGAAGCATGGTTATCCTGTACTTTATGGCTAATCTCCAGTTATAAGTGAGTACCTTCCATACGTGTCTTTCTGGGTCTGGGTTACCTCACTCAGGATGATAATCGTGAGTTCCATCCAATTGCCTGCAAATTTCATGATGCCTTTATTTTTAATAGCTGAATAATACTCCATTGTGTAGATATATCATATTTTCTGTATCCACTCTTCAAGTGAGGGACACCTAGATTGTTTCCAGTTTCTGGCTATTACCAATAAAGCTGCTATGAACATAGCTGAGCAAGTCTCCTTGTGATACAGTAGGGCATCTTTTGGGTACATGCCCAGGAGTGGTATAGTGTGTCTTGAGGAAGAACTATTCCCAATTTTCTGAGAAACTACCAAATTGATTATACTACTACCAAATTGATTATAAACTACCAAAGTGGTTATACAAGTTTGCAATCCCACCAGCAGTGGAGGAGTGTTCCTCTTTCTCCACATCCTCTCCAGCATCTATGTCGCCTGAGTTTTTTTACCTTAGCCATTCTGATTGGTATGAGGTGGAATCTCAGGGTCGTTTTGATTTGTGTTTCCCTAATGACTAAGGATGTTGAACATTTCTTTAAGTGCTTCTCGGCCATTCAAGATTCTTGTTAAGAATTCTTTGTTTAGTTCTGTACCCCATTTTTTATTGGGTTCTTTGTTTTTTTGGAGTCTAACTTCTTGAGTTCTTTATGTATATTTAGATACAAGCCCTCTGCCAAATAACGGGTTAGTGAAGATCCTTTCCCAGTCTGTAGGCTGTTGTTTTGTCCTATTGACAGTGCCCTTTGCCTTACAGAAGCTTTTCAGTTTCATGAGGGCCTATTTATTCATTCTTGACCTTAGTGTCTGAGCCATGAGTGTTCTGTTCAGGAAATTTTCTCTTAC
Source organism: Rhabdomys pumilio (assembly GCA_030674055.1). Classification (NCBI taxonomy): domain Eukaryota; kingdom Metazoa; phylum Chordata; class Mammalia; order Rodentia; family Muridae; genus Rhabdomys; species Rhabdomys pumilio. The sequence goes on from JANHMN010000012.1 coordinate 14,164,603, forward strand.
CAATGGGTTCAAGGCTGTTTCTCATTTTCTCTTCTATTAGATTCAGTGTGTCTGGTTTTACGTAAAGCTAATTCATTTGCACTTGAGTTTTGTGGGATGATAAATATGGATCTGTTTGCATTCTTCTACATGCAGACATCCAGTTAGACCAGCAGCATTAGTTGAAGATTCTCTCCCTGTTCTATTGATGCTTCTTTGTCAAAAGTCAAGTGTCTGCAGGTGTGTGGGTTTATTTCAGGGTCTTCGATTCAATTCCATTGATCAACCTGTCTGTCTCTGTGCCAATACCATGCAGTTTTTTTTATCACTATTGCTCTGTAGTATAGCTTGAGGACAGGGATGGTGATTCCTTCAGAAGTTCTTTTATGGCTCAGTATTTGTTTTATCTATCCTGGTTTTTGTTGTTGTTGTTTTTCCATATGAAGTTGAGAATTGCTCTTTCTGTGTCTGTAAAGAACTGTGTTGGAGTTTTGATGGGGATTGCATTGAATCTGTAGATTGCTTTTGCTAAGATGGCCATTTTCTCTATGTTAATTCTGTTGATCCATGAATGTGGGAGAATCTTTCCAACTTCCGATACCTTCTTGAACTTCTTTCTTCAGAAACTTGAAGTTCTTGTCATACAAATCTTTCACTTGCTTGGTTAGAGTTACGTCAAGATAGTTTATATTATTTGTGGCTACTGTAAAGGGTATTGTTTCCCTAATTTCTTTTTCAGCCCATATATCATTTGTATAAAGGAATATAAAGAACTGGTTTTAGTTTGATTTAATTTTGTATCCAGCCACTTTGCTGAAGGAGTTTATCAGTTGTATGAGTTCTGTAGTAGAATTTTTGGGGTCACTTATATACACTGTCATATCATCGGTGAGTAGTGATACTTTGACTTCGTCTTCTCCAGTTTGTATCCCCTTGATCTCCTTTAATTTCTTTTTTTTTAATTATTTATTTATTTTATATATGTGAGTACACTGTCACTGTCTTCAGACACAATAGAAGAGGACATCAGATCCCATTACAGATGGTTGTGAGCCACCATGTGGTTGCTGGGAATTGAACTCAGAACCTCTGGAAGAGCAGTCAGTGCTCTTAACCACTGAGCCATCTCTCCAGCCCCTCCTTTAATTTCTTATTGTTCTAGCTAGAACTTGAAGTACTATGTTGGATAGATAGGGAGAGACTTGTCCCTGATTTTAGCAGTCTGCTTGCTGTCATGTTTTGAGAAGTTTCTGTCTGTGCTGCCTTAGGGCTAATGGAGGCAGAACATGGCTAGAGTGGGAATGTTTGCAAAGTGCCTTGCTTTGTGGCCAGGATGTGAACTGAGGCAGTGGGTCAGAGGCAGGGTCCCACAAATTTTCTCACGTCACCATCACCATCACCATCACCATCACCATCACCACCACCATCACCACCAACACCACCAACACCACCAACACCACCATCACCATCATCACAGTCACCACTATCATCATCATCATCATCATCATCATCATCATCATCATCATCCTAGTTTTGTTTTGTTTTGTCTTTTCAATGTAGGTAAAAGGTTTTCTGTGTAGCCTTGGTTGTCCCGGAACTCACTTTGGAGACAAGGTTAGCCTTGTATTTACAGAGATCCTCCACTTCCTGAACGTTGGGATTCAAAGCATGAGCCACTACTTCCCGCCCTGGCCCCAACTTTAAAAAACATGTATTTTCATTTCATGTGTATGAGTGTTTTGCCTGCATGTTTGTGTGTATGTGTGTGCGTGCCGTGCACACCTGGTGTCAGATCTCTTCGAACTGGTGTGACAGATGATTGTGAACTGGCGTGTAGAGGCAGGGACTCTAACCTAGGCCCTCTGCAAGGGAGAAAGTGCTCTCACCACTAAACCATCTCTCCATCCGTCCCACAATCCCTGTTTGTTTTATTTGCCAGCAGGTGTTTATTGACAGGAAATACCTCTGACCAACACCAGGGGCTTCCTCATCCAGCTGGCTGCTGGCTAGCAGACACACAGGTGCTCAGCCTGCCGCAGGAGGGTCTCCTTCAGCACATCCGGCCTGTAGGCTATTTCTCAAAGGTCCTGAAGGATATGCTGCATGATCTCAAATGTGTGGCGGTCCACACACAGACACAGACAGACACAGACACATACACACAGACACACAGACACACACACACACACACACACACAGAGAGAGAGAGAGAGAGAGAGAGAGAGAGAGAGAGAGAGAGGACTCTAGCAGAGCCGATTCAGCAGCAACAGTAACAAATTTGGCAACAACAGCAGGGACAAGGGCTTGGGCAAAGGACAAAGGGCATGGCTGAGGAGGAAGGCAGAGCTACAGTGACTTGCAGTGGCATGGCAACTCAGGAAGACAGTTGTTCAATCCCCTTTAAGGGCATCTCACTGGTGATCTGAAGCCCCCTCCCCATCTTAAAGTCTTCTGGTCCTCCCAACAGCTCCAAGCTGGGGACTGAAGCCCGCAACACCTGAGCCTCTTGAGAAGACACTTAAGACGCAAACTCTTCAGGCCAGAGAGATGCCTCAGTGGCCAAGATCACTTGCTGCTCTTGCAAAAAACCCAAGTTCCGTTCTCAGTACCTACGTGGTGGCTCACAACTCCCTGTAACTCTAGTACCATGAGTTATAGTACTTCATGCCGTGTGTGTGTGTGTGTGTGTGTGTGTGTGTGTGTGTGTACACGTGTGCATATGTGTGTATTTGTTGTGCCCAAGTGTGTGTGTGTGTGGGGGGGCAGGCATAGCAGAAACTCCGAACCACCCTCTGTATAGCCACACCCCCAGCTGGGAAATACACAAAGCCCTACTTCTAAGGACCTGCCCTCCTCCCTCCTGGATACTAAACCCATAGCTAGGATTAAATTATTGTATAACTTGGCGGGGACAAGAAACATAAAGACAGTACCCCCCACAGGAACCTCACAACCTACTGTGTGCTCCTGGCAGAAGCTGCCTTGGTGGGTGAAGGGAGCTTCATGATCATGGAGTCCTTTGCTGAGGACATGAGTTGAAGAGCACGGTATGGATACAGTTAGGGGGCTGTCAGAACAGGAGACACAATAAAAGGTGTGTGTTAACACAGCCAAGGAGACAGACAACCAGGAAGGCCTGCAAGGGGGTGGGGGTGAGGGCAGGCACAGGACGAGAAACAGGTAGCTTGTTCCTCCAGGGGGCTGGAGGACATACTATATAGCCATACCCTAGAGAATACCAGGAAGGGCCATGGTGGAGTTCTGACGGAAACTATCACAAACAGCTGTGACAGTGACGTGGACAGTGGTGCAGGCGGCTGCTTTTGGCTGTCAGGGGCTGGAATGCGGCTGGCTGTTTGAGAAGCTGGTTGGCGTGGGGCCAAAGACTTGGCTAAGGTGAACAGAACACTGTGTTCCTGGGGATAGATGGGCAGTCAACCAGAAAGCTTAGCCTGTAGGGTAGGAGAAAGCAAGGAGGTGTCATGGTGGCCAGGATCGTCAGTGGTCGTGACCGTCGCCCAGTTTCCAGACTCAAATCCCTTAAGGAAACTGGGTCCCTAACATTATTAAAAATCCTATCTATCTAAAGGGCCTGGGCCACTGGTCTGGCAGACTGCACAGAGGGAGGCAGGCATCCAGCATGTAAACAACTCATCCTACCCCGATCTGAGGCACTGGTAGGGCTACCCTAGTACGGAATTGTAGCGGCATTTCACCTGCTAACGGTGTGTCTGCATCTCCACACACCAGGCAACACCTTCCCAGACCCAGAACAGAGTCAGCCATCAGTATGGATTCTGTCCTTGGTCACTCCCAAGAATGGTTGTCAGGGACACGATTTAAAGACCCAATGGATGCAAGGGTCTTCATTTCACAGCAGCTCCATTCATTCTACTAGTGTGTCTACTGCAGAAGACGAGTGGATGGGCCCAGGGGGAGGAGAGATGTTCCAGAACTGTCTGAAGAGGGGACAGAGGTACCATCTTTGCCACAGCAGGGCTCTCCAGCTCCAGGCTTGCCTATCCCTTGCAGGCCTGTGTGCGCTCATCACCTTGCTTTGCAGAGGATCCGTACACTGTGTTTATGAAAAGTCCTGGTTATACACTTCCGCCCAGGGCTGTAGGAACTCTTGCCTTCAGTGGAGTCTCGTGACTTGAACGTGCGGGGTGACTAAGTGTGGTGAGGTCTGGTGAGGCCAGCGTGCTGGAGTAAGAAACCTCCAAAGCAGGTCTCTCAGCTACAGCCGGTGTCCTCCACTGAATGACACACACCTTAGAGAGGACGGTGGGTGGTCAAGTGGTAAGTGGTGGTCTGGACACTTGGGAAATCTTTAGCTGTATACCAGGGACACAAAACAGTAGTTTTGAATAGGGAGAGCCCCCAGCGAGCTATACGTAGGTGGCCTGGCTTCCACATGCTGCAGTCTGACTCCAGATTGAAAGTCTGGGTAGGAAAATATGGGGTTCCTGGCTGACTGTCTAGGATGGACCTGTCACAGAAACTCAGGGTGCAGGGCCAGGCCATTAACCCACAGTGAAGGACTGTGTCTGGTCAGTGAGTAATGAAACATCTGACCACCAACTGTTCCAAGACGATGTTCTTTTAAGTCTGACTGACCCATAGCCCAATATGTGCTCTGTCATCAGGTCAAAAAACCCAGGGACAGCCACTAAGTGATGTAGTGTTTCTGGAATGGCACAATATACAGTTGGCCGTATGCACGTGTGGCTCAGAGCCTTCCTGCGTGGCTCTCACTACCCACACACACTTTTGCCTGACCCTAGGCTCCCAACCATGGTCTGTCAGGAGCTTCCATCACCAACCGTAATGGTTCAGGAATGTCACCATGGTGTATGGACACAGATAGACAGCAGGCTAAGGAGACTGCATTTGTGGTGCCTCTGGTCATCTGCTCGAATGGAGAAAGACATGGACTCCCAGACATGTGGTCTGTTTGACTGGGTGGGTGCTGGGAAGAGACAAATATAAATACCAGAGAGAAGGGGTCTGGTGTGAGACAGACAGAAGGACTGGGGTGTAGACACAGGCGTTGACAGTGAAATTCCACCCCAACCTCCAAAGGATGTACGTGCACTGGACATTACTCACTATGAGAGTACAGCCATGACTGGAACCATGGTGAAGCCTACCATGGAAGTAGGTTTGTGGGGGAATCTTGAAGTCGGAGCAGCAATTGACTATTTATCTGCTTGAAGCCCTCACAGATGAAGACTGTTAACATTCCCTTGTGGAGTGAGTTGAGGAAGGATCTTCAGCTCTTTACTGGAGATGCAGTCACTCCCTCTCTCCTGCCTTGTCCTCATGTGGTTTTGAGGTACAATATGTCAGACTATATAGGAGGTGAGGGTCTAAGTAACAGAGAGACTTGAGAGGATTCCATCTCTGTGGCTTTCATCATGCTAAGCTGGGAACTTCTCGGTGATGCAGCTGTCTTAAGAGGGCCACCTATGCTCCTGTAAGTCACTCTTCACCAATGAACTCATTGCTTTGGCAGGCTGGGCTTGGATGGTATTGGTTTCCGCCACAGCTGACCTTTTTGAGGTGATGAGATGTTTATTCGTGTGTCTCCAGAAATCAGCAACACGCACCTGCCATTGAAGATGTTTTGGACAGCCAGGTAGACAGAATGACTTAGGTGGGTGACATCGGCAACCCTGTCAGTCTCTGAGCTGTCACACTGGGTACATGGAGGGCTGTGATGGTTTAGACAGAAGCTATGTATTCACTGGACAAGCAAGGCTGCCTCAGTGACAGGGGTATACCCAGGACAGTGCTTCCAAGGGCTGCTGTTCTGCACAGTGCAAGGTTTATTCTCACAAAGCAGCCCATGTACCCAGTGTGGCTCTCCTCTCTGCAGAGATCTTGGCTGAGATTCAGGCTGCCAGCCAGATGCTCCTGTCAGCATTTCTTCTCTGTCATGGATGCCTGGAGCTAGACACAGTGTAATGGTGTGGTGTGTGTGTGTGTGCACATGCATGCATGCATACACGCTGTAGTACCATACACTCAGGAGTGTAGAGAAACACCCCTGAACCCACCCATTCTGGATAGTCACATTGTCCCTCAGATGTGACACTACATGTCCAGACATTGTACCCCCACCACTGGGGCCAGAGTGGCTGCTGATAACCACTGCCTTGAAGAATGGCTTATCATCCAGTGTTTCCAGAAGGCCACACTGAGCTATACTTTCCAACGAACTCAGTTTTGGAAAGAACTAGTAGCTGATTCAATAACTTTCCATTATGCCAGCTAAAGGCCAGAGAAGGCTGTACCTGGCAAGGTGCCAGACCTGGGTTTATGCGAAGACCCAAAAGACCCTGCTGAATCTAGAAATCAAGGGCTAGGTCCTTTTTATCCTACAAATGTACATGTGGCAAAGAGGTGATTGGACCAGAAAGGCAGCATAGACCCCCGCTGATGCCCTGGAGACTGTTGGACAGGTAAGGCCCACAAAGAAGGGTGGGCATGGCAGGTGCTCTGAGGGCGGACTAGCTATGAGCAGTAGTACCCAGATTAGGTGAGGGGACACAAAACTTTAAGTCTGAAGCCAAGATTTTCTTCTTCCCATCTTTTACGAGGTTTTGAAGACCGGTTTTGAAGATACCTTCTCACAAACACAGGTGGGAGAGAAGAACATGGGCTTGTCAGGTTTCTGGCTTACTCCAGGTTACAGATCTAGGGCAGGGTCCCTGTAGTGAAGGACTTACCCAACCCAGACACAGACACAGCAGCCATCCATGAGATAGGGACTTTGTACCCTGGAGTTGGCTTGGCCAGTACAGGTCAACAGTGCCACCTGCTGGCCATGCACCCAGACAGGACCGGTGTGGTTCCTGGAGGTCATCCATACTTAAGAGGGCAACTCTGCCCTTCCACACCATCTTCTGGGGCTGAGGAGCAGAAGGAACTGGGTAGATAAGTCTCTTAGTTCCCCTGTCAACCCAGAAGGCTGAGTGCTGACAGAGGGGTGCCTACATTCAAACCCCAGGATCTATGTTGCTGATCTTTACTTGTGAACTCCTGGCCACTGTGGTCAGGGCCCCTGCCTGTTGCATTTGCCTGACACTTGAGGTTCTACTAGAACCTGTCCACATCTCGCGATGGGCCTTGTCTGCTGCATATGCTCCCAGGTTCCTACCCCAAGAAACATTTATTTATTTAAAGAGGAAAAGGTAGCAGTCATCCTAGGCTGAGAAGAGGTACCAGGTCATCAAGTTGCGGGACTCTGGGTTACAAGAGCATGTCCCAGCAGCAGAAATACCTAGTCCAAGGCCACAGCACCCACAGGACCCCACAGTGGCCAGTGCCCAGCAACCACTCACACTCAGGTCCTTGATTCCTGTAGCACCACTCATGAGAAGAGGGCTGCCCAGGTGACCCACCATTCACTAGGATATGTACCTCATCAATGGCCTTGTGAGGACAGTGCCACTAGGGATCACTCAGCTGTCAGAGGATGGCTAGCGGTGGATTCTGCCTTCAGTGACCTGAGAGCTGCCTGTGGTATCAACCCTGGGGAAGCAGCAGGGATCCTGGCCTGCACACACAGGTCTGCTGTTGGCTTGTTAACCCGGTCAGTGTCCTGACGTGAACTCCCTATCCCAATTGGATAAGAACAACATCTAGCCGACAGAGCCACACAGGTGGAATTGAGCAGAAGCCAAGCTGAAGCATCAGCCTGCCAGACTCCATTTTAAGGTCCAGGTGGGAGTTGACCAGAGGCCCCAGTTGGCATGGTGTCAGTTGTGTCTGTGAGGTAACATGTGTCCACTGCCTTCATGTGTCTACACAGGGGTGCAGGGACACATGCAGGTCACAGCTTAGGACAGCAGAGCAGAAAGAACGGCGAGGCCAGACCAAGGGGCCCCCCAAGGACCCTGAGGACCCCAGATCCCTGGAGAGCTACAGCAGAAGGGCACCGTGGGTTGGCAAGGCCAGGGTTCCTCCGGGGGCCAGACACTCAACCCGTGTCCTGATTGTTTCTGAGTTTCTTCATACCCAGATGAACTGACTGTCCAACTTAACTCCTGAACTTGGTGGCTTGGTCTTTGAACGCTGCAGTCAACACTGCCACTGCAGGCTCACAGGCTGAGTGCCAGAGTGAGTCACCTTGTCACTGAGGTAATCAACTCCAAGAGAGGAAAGGCTATGCTGGATGCCACATCACGGGTGTTTGTGGTAGGCTAGATTTCCTCATGGTCAAGAAAGGAAGAGTGAGCCAGGACCCCAACACCAACCACCTTGGAATTCATGCCCAACTCCACTGGGCCCCAACTTCCGGTTACACCATACTCAGCAGAGACCGGGCTTTTAGAAAATATATCCAGCAGCCCCTGAAGCTACATGTTATACAATTTGCATGCCCGAGGCAGATAGACCATGGGGTAGGCCAGAATACAACACCCCACTCCCACCACTGTCTTCTACCACACTGGTCACATGCTCAGGGACAACTCCCAGGTGCCCACCAAGGTCAGTAGACTCTGAGTCCTCATGGGCCCATCTACCTCTTCCTGAGTCCTCATGGGACGACATGGGTCCATCTACCTCCTCCTGAGTCCTCATGGGGTCCCATCTACCTCCTCCTGAGTCCTCATGGGACGACATGGGTCCACCTATCTCCCAGCTCTGACAGGACAGGTGCAAACTGACTAGTGTTGAAGGTCCACATTCTCAGTGAAACAAACCAACACGTTCTGTTCCTGGTGACCTTCAATGATCAATTTTATTATAAAGAACAGTATCAAAATATACAAATCTGCTTAAGAACCACCAAGAAATGCAGCTTTTTAAAGGGCCAAGTGAGTATCAGCTGTTTCAGAGTGGGCAGCTTCTCCCGCTGAAGTCTTCCTGGAGAAATGGGGTTGATGTCCATGGGCCACATTTTCTATAGATGTCCTCTCAATAACTTAAAGGGTGAGTCTGGCTTCTGAATTTGGATGCCTGTCACAAATCCTCATGGGAGGATGGCTGTGTGGGGTTTTCCTCTGTGACTTCTGTCAGAAGACATGCAGGTCACTGAGTGAGTCCCAGTGCTGAATTGCCTCAAGGAAGGGCTTGGAGGGGAGGGAAGTTGATGGATGAGTGCTGCTACCCCAATACCCGATGGTTGGCTCACGCCCTGGAGATAACACCCTGCCTTCCTCCTTTAGCAACTTCCTAAGGACAGCTCAGGGTGAGCTCCAACACCCACTGGGGTGCTTAGGCTGACACTTCCGAGTCTTAACCAAGGCTGAGCAGTGAGGTATGAGGCATGAGACAGAGGGCAGGCAACCCTGTCCTCCAGCTGCAAAGGTCCTCTTATCCTTGGCATCTCACTGACCACAGCACGCCCAGGTGACCACAGCACGCCCAGGTGACCAGAG
>JANHMN010000012.1:14173980-14197748 GCA_030674055.1 Rhabdomys pumilio
GCCCAGGTGACCACAGCACGCCCAGGTGACCACAGCACGCCCAGGTGTGGATGCACAACCGTTTGCTCAGACTGGGCTTCTAGGAAATTCTTTTCACTCTTAGCCACTCTGAGCACTGCCTGTTCCCACTTTCTATAACTCCTGAGAGTCTGTCAAACTGAACTCAAGGAGAGGGGCTGACCTGGCTAGCACTTATGAGTGTGGTTTGGCTTAGAAATAGGGCTTTCACACATAATTAGTAATCAGAAGTTCAGGATAATTGGTGGTATCTTTATAAAAAGGGAAGGCTTGCATACACTGAGAGCACACAAGGTCTAGGAAGATTCTGGAAGGACTGAACAGACCCTACTTTACAGCCTCAGAGCCACATTGGGCTGGGCTTCCAGAACCCCAGATCACTCTTCTAGGAATCCTAGAGGGTTGGTGCCTTAACAAGACTGTTCACTCTGCTCTTCTTCCCCCTCAGTGGGGCTGTCACACTTGGCTTTTCCTTTCTCTGCAACCACTTTCAGACTCTACCTGAAGTCACTAACCACAGCCCCATCTGGCCCCTCCCACACTGCCACTGAACCCTCCTCCTCCATGTCCCTGGGTGTGTGCTGCAGACTTCTCACCTGTCCTCTGTGCTGTCACCAGGGCAACTTTGTGTTAATTTCTTACTTGGCAGTTTTCAAGTGTCTGGTTAGTCCCATCCCTAAGCAGGGCAGACCACCCCACTCACCGCCTCCTGCTGTCTGCACACAAGCATCTTCTGTCTCCTCAAAGCCTTCTGGACACACGCACACAAAGCTCCCTGGAACATTGTAGCAGTTTTCATTTTTCCTCTTACAGGCTTTTTCTTCTAGTGAGCACTCATCTATATCTGAAAGGAAAATTCTTCATTTCAATAAGTGACTGCAAACACACGTACATCTCATATTATGCAAGCTGCTCATTCACAATTCACTTCTCAGTGAGAGCAATGAGATCATGCCTGCCCGTCAGAAATCAGTAAGATGCTCAGAGGAGCACTTCATGGGCCTTAGTGTCCAGGCCTCAACTGGCTGAGCAGAGATATCTCAGCATGAAGATAGGAAGTCCAGTGCCCTTGGCAGTGTCCAAGATAGTGGAGGTGACAGCCAAGACCCCTAGAAGCTGGTGTGACATAGGGGCTCAGGCAAGTATGGCTTCAATGGCACCACACATTATCCATGAGGGGTTCCCATCTACAAGGGCCCCTTGGGCAGGTGAGGTATTCCTTCTAGAAAGTTCATCTTCTCTAACAGACAGCTCACTGACCTGCACACTGTCCACTCTGCTTGGTGTAGCCAGCGATACACTCTTTACAATTGGCTGGGCCTTTTCCTGTACAGCCCACACAGGTAGAATCGCATTCTAGAAACATGGAGGGAAGACGTCAGACCACTTCCACTGTGGTTAAGACAAGAGTAGCATACTATAAAACAGACCCTAGTGACACGGGGGAACTTAAGAACTAAGACACCTCAAGCCTAGTGACAGTCTGTTTTCCCAACCAAGACCTCAGTAAGAACAGCCAAGCATTGACTGCATGCTCTACAGGCCCAGTGTCACAGAGGACACTGCAGCCTGCTTGCTCTACCTGGTAGAACTATAGAATCAGGTGGCAACCTCGTCCCTGCCGCTCTATGAATTGCGCAAGACCCTAAAATACTCATATGCTTGACTGGCAAATTTGGGAAGCAGAGTGTGAACAAGCTGGGTGTGGTGGTACACCCCTTTAATCCCAGCACTCAGGAAGCAGAGGCAGGAGAATCTCTGAGAGTTTAAGGTCAGCAGGGTCTACATAGTGAGCTCCAGGACCACACAGAAAGATCCTGTCTAAGAGTGTGTAAAGTTTTCCCTACAGGGAAAGATGGATGAGAATGAATAAAGGAGCTGGAGGCAGCAGCACACGCCAAGGCTACTGTGATGTACAAAATAAGAGATGCATGGAGATGCGCTGGCTTTCTGCATCATGTCTACCACTGATGTCACCACTTTCAAGTTCCTGAAACCACACGGAGGTCATCCGAGTCACACATGTTGAAGGAAGAGAGAAGTCTAGGAAGAACACAGGTCCCAATGCTCTGGTCACCTTCACATGTGTATGAGCCGTTGACATTCTCACAGTACTGTGCATCGCTGCAGGGAGGTGTCTCTGCTGCACACTCATCCACATCTGGAAGAAAACAAGGCTGTGAGCAGAGTGGAGGTGGCAGGGCTGAGGCACCAGCCGTGACTGGAGCCTGTGCTTCCACGCAAGCTCAAAGCACCTCTTCCTTCACTAACCCCGCCTCAAGGCAAGAGACCAGCTTTGGGCTGAGTTCTGAATTTGCCTAAGGCCAAGCAGCTGCAGAGGATGAAAGCAAAACTGGAACTAACAGAGGAAGAAGAGACTAGGCAATGGGCACCTGAGGCTCAAAGACCAAGCCAGTAGCAGCTCCACAGATGGCCTCAGTACAGGGTTTGCAGCACAAAAGGGGCAAGGGCCCAGCAACAGCAGGGCCACACCCCTGGTACTGTGATGCTACCAGCTGTTGTGGGGACACCAGCTTAATACACATCTGAGACCTTCTCAAAAACCCACATGCAGGCCATAAGAGTGGCCTTCCACAGTCCCGAGTGGGGCGGAGATGAAAGACATCAGACAGGAGTCTGACCTCACTGGGGGTCACCCCTGTAAGGAACCTTCTCTCCCACCACCTCCCCAACCCTCTCACCCTCACTGTATGCTCCTCACCCACACAGGCATCCTCCACGCGTGCCCAGCCCACTTCACACTCGACACAGTCTTTGTTGCTCGGACCTGAGCATGTCTTACAGGACTCATCACAGGCTGGAAAGCAAAGGCAGTGTTAGGGGGCCCTTCTGGGAGCAGGGCCTCGTCCCACACTGAAGAAAGTTTCCTTTAGTAGTTTAAGATTGGCAGGAAAATAATAAAAAATGGTGAAACCAAGAAAACAAGCAGCCATTAACTCTGAGCACGATGTCACCCCATGCAGCATCCCTTTAGTCAATGACAAGGGACTGCTGACCAGTCCCTCACAGTCATAAAACATCAAGGGAACTCAACCAAGGCTGCTGCCCTGTGCAGGCAGCAACCAAGTGGCCTAGGAGGCTGGCAAGGCCTGTGCTCCGCTGAGTGATTTGACAGGCAGAGCTGACCTCAACCTCAGGAAGAAGCTCCCCAGGTAACCTTGACAACCCTGGTGAGAATGAGGGAGTTGGTGGGCCTGTGCTCAGAAGTAACCTCCAAGGGTCCTGATTCCCTTGCATAGCCATGTCTTGTGGGCCCAGAAAGTCCTTATTCCCTCTGAAAAGTCATTTGACTGATGGCAGACACATCTCAGCCTCTCTATCTCGCCTCCCTCTCAAAAACCACCAGGCAGGAAACTGAAAGACCTGTCCACTCTTCAGGGACAGCCATATCATCAGTACATTTCAGGTGATAACGTGGAATATGGCCAACTACTAGGTACTAGGTCATAAAACCAAGGGCATAGGGACAGGCATGACAGAACCTGTCACACAGGCACTGAACCGCCATGTAATTCCAGAAAGGCTTCAAGAAGCAAGCAGCTTTTCCTTCTGGGGTAGTTTATGGATACTTCAAAAAGGCCACACTGCTAGGCCTCTTGCACTGGAGCCCTGGGGCTAGAGGTCAAGAGGCACTCTGTTCCCAGCTATGCAGCTTCCGCAGAGAGCTGCTCCCCACAGCCTCACCATCAATCAAGCTGGCCAGACTCTGGGTGCTGGTGCTGACCTGAGCAGATACTGTGGGTCTCGTTCCTCTGCAAGCTGAAGTAGCCGTCCATGCAGTCAATACACAGTGGTCCCTTGTATCCAGCGTGACACTGGCAGGACCCGTCGCCCTGTCTGCTGCCATCTCCGCTGCAGTAACCATTTCCGCTGCAAGGCCTCTCAGACCCACCTTGGCATTCTTGGAAGACATAAACCTTTGCTTGGAGGATGACCCAGGGCTTGGCCATGTTTTTTTCTCACATGTACCTAATAACATGCTCACAGCCTAAAGTCATTGAGATCCCTTACAATCTAAACCTGGCACCCACCATTCCTGCTGAGGGAACAGAGGCCTGAAAGCTGAAGGAAAGGGCCAGGGACAGACACTGAACACCTGTGGGGGAGCCAGCTATGGGATAACACACTAAGTGCCTGGGAGAGAAATCTAATGTTGCATTTAGCATACAGCCAGGGAGAAGCAAGAGTCAGCTCAGCCCATGTGCATGCCTGAAACTGAAACTTCTGTCACAGGACCCAGCTTGACTGATCAACATGACTGGCTCCAGTCTCAAGGCTCACCTCAGAGAAGGGCCAGGACTAGCTAAGCATGCTCACCACCCCCCAACTCCTGAGACTGTGAGCCCTCCCCTAAAGACTCACTAGGACTACAGGAGAATTTCCTAAAGTCACAAGTTAGCAGTGATGCGGGAGCCTATGGTCCAGGTTCCCAGCGCCAGAGCAGGGATGGAGAGCTACCATCTGAGGAAAGAGGCAGGGTCCCCAACTCCACAGAAAGATCATGCAGTTCAAATTCCCTCTGTGCTTTTAAACACAAAGGAGTCAGAGAGGAGTAACAGGAAAGTTGCAGACTTGGGATTTCCTAAGGGGGAAAAATGTACCTCGACAATCTGGCCCATAGGTGCCTGGAAGACAGCATGCTTTCAGTGTGTGTACACAGAACCACTCAAATAGGTTGGGGTACTCCTTCTTCCTGAGGATTTAGAAATGGTCATTAAGTCTCATGAGATGCTGGGCTGGGGGCACGCATGGCTCGGTGGTGGAGCACGCCCAAGAATACCCCTAGAGGATGCTTGAAGGCTTGGACAGTTTCAAACCCTAAATATAGTACAAGCGTTTACAAACATACCGGAGGGGAAGTTTCTTTTATAAATTAGGTGTAGTAAGAGATCAATAACAGTAATAGTGAAGCAGTAACGATGTACTGAGGTGAGGGTTACTGCTGAAATATTCACTTCTTATCTTCAGGATGAAGCAACTACCTCAGGTAATTCCAATTCTAAGAGACCACCGGTGGCAGTGCAGGGGTAATTGGGACAGGGATGTAGGACATCTCCTGCTTCTGTCAGTTTTCTACTGGGAAGAGACTGTAAAACTAGAGCTCAGAAGACAGGGTCCTGGGCACTTACAGTGTCTGCCACCACTCCTCCAGCCGTTCCTCCTGCTGCTCCAAGAGTTGGTTGCACTCAAAGTCACTGGTGTCACACAGACCCTCCATGATCTCCAGAAGCCGGATCTCACTGAAACACAATCTGTCAGCAACCCAAAGCACCAGCACCCCAAAGCACCAGTCTGCTCACTTTACACATGTCCCACCTAGAGACTACTTTGGAGGTGAGTCTCTATAACCATGGGCAAGGTTAGTCATTAAGGGGAGGCTAGCCTGGGGTGTGCAGTGGACCCGGTAATGATCGGCCTCTCCATCACTACAGCATGAGAAGGGAAGTTTATTCCATTAGTCAAGGGAGCCAGAAGTCTCTAGGAGGGCTTGGGGCTCCAGTCTGAGTTTCCAAAAGGGGTGTGTGCATATGAAAACGCCTTCCAGTGTATGTGCGCAGAGAAGTGGCTGTGGGGAGTGTGGAAACTACAGGCCAGTTGAGCGGCCAGAGGCAGGGATGACCAATGACAGGTGTCCACCATCTAAGGGGTTCCTCCGTGTGCCGGTGGTCTGCACCCACCTCAAGGTCTGACCGCCCATTCACAGGCCGTGGCCGCAAACCCTCGCAGTTCTTGGACTCTCACCTGAATTCATATTTAGACAGAGTCTTCTCTTCCCACGCCGTGTTGCCGCCACCGAAATTCTTCCTGGCCGTGTTGGCCATCCCCTGCAGAGGAGGTGGCACCAACTCGATGGTCCACTGTGAACCCCACCAGCCCCTGCCCAGCGCCGCTGCCCCGGACCCGCCGCCAGCCCACCTGGTTGAATTTGTCCACCAGCGTCCGGCACCTCTGGCACATTGTCGGCTTCCGGGAAGCCACAGCCGCGGGCGGCGGCAGCAGCAGCAGTAGCAGCCCGAACGCGGCTGCAAGCAGCAGGTGCATGGCGGGAGGGCAGCCCGGCAACCCACCGAGAACTGCGGCGGAGTCTGAGCCTCCGCCCACCGGCCCGCGCGCCGGCCGTTCCCCGGGCTACTTGACTGCGTCGCCGAGGCCCCGCCTCCCTTTCATCCTGCGCGCTTCTATTGGTCAGAGGAATCCCCCTGCCTGATGTGGACCAATTGAGGCTCGCCACGAGAAGCCACCAATGAGAAGGCCCCGGGTCAGCGTCCCGCGAGAATGATGCGGGACCGCAATCTTTTATCCGGTCTTCTTGCCCCGCCCTCCACGAGTGGCTTGCGGCGGCCATCTTTTCTCCGGGCAGAAAGCGCCCGCCTCTGTCTCCAGCCTGGGTAATGGTGGCCATGTTAAGTTTGGGCAAAGACTTGGCTTCTGGGCCGAGTTTCCGCTGTCTGCTTCCTGCTGAAGGCAGCCTACTGAGTTCCGAGGGGTCATGCGGAGAGCAGGAGAGGTTAGCGCGCGCCGCTGGGATTGGGGTACTCGGGAGGTGGAGAGGCTCGGGCTCTTCCGAGCGCGAGTGACTGACTGCCTTTGAGTTTTTCGACTGGGGGGCTGAACAACTCATCTGGGGACCGGACCTCTTACTTAGGGACTGAGCGTGTCCCTGGCGGCTGGACATCTCTCCCGAGGCCTGAACCTTTCATTCATCCTTCTCACCTGGCAGCCAGAGCTGTCATCTGTAAACTGAGCTTTACATCTGAGTCCGGTTCAATGTGGTTGAGGGGGGCCAGTAGTCGACATTTCCGCAGGGGTCTCAGGCCGTGAGTTCACAATGACCTTCCGAACTCTAAGTGACTTGAGAGCGGAGGAGGAGGAACAGAAGGAGGAAATATGGATTATCTGTATTTTAGAGAACATCTGTTTGTATAAATAATTCAGTTTCGTCTGGTTTACAAGTCGGTCTCATCCACACCAGATAACACTTCCAGGTTAAAGCCACAATTTGAACGGATGATTCCGACAGTTTCCTTGGAAGCTTTGGAATCACAGTTGACAGGGACAACAGGATCTTGGAAGGGTACTCCCTAATCTGAGGTGCCCTCCGTCGCCACACTACATTTGCAGAGAGTATAGCTTTTTTTGAGCTTGGCTGCTGGAAGGCTATTAACCATAAAGACATTTCCTGCAAATTGCCCCCATTCCCGTGAAAGGTGGTTTTTATGTACTAGTGAATATCTACCTTGTTTCTGCTCACCCTGGTCTCCTGTTGTCTTTGAAAATAGCTACTGTTGGTTCTCAGCAGAAAACACGCCCCTTTGTAGGTGTTAGGAAGGAGGAGAATCAGGTGAGTTCTATGGGTAACGATCACCCTAAAGCTTGGGCTTCCTTCAAAGGTGCAAAGCAGATAGTTGAAACAGCTAAGTTGGAGTCCCCGAGGCAGGGCATCCCACACTGGTGCCTCAGTGGCTTGCCTTCTTCCCCTCCTTTCTGAGACAGAGTCTCCTAATACCAAGGATGATTTTTGAACATCTGACCCTCTTGCCTCAACCTCCTAGGTACTGGGAATACACACATACATCTACGTACTTGGAGTTTATGTGGTTCTGGGGACTGAACCCAGGGCTTTGTGCTCTTAACAAGTTGCCTGGGTTGGCCTTGAACTCTTCTTCCTCCTGTCTCAGCCTCCCAAGTACTGGAATCCCAAGTGTGCATCACCATGCCCCAGTATGGTTTTGTGCCAGGTTAGGAACTTTATGTACACATTGTTCTATAAGCTAATTAGTCAGCAGTCACACATTTTCAGTTCAGTACTTTTTATTGGGCCTACCTCGACTGGGCCTAGTGAGGTGGGTGAGGTGTTGACCAGGCTCACTCTAGCCTTGACACATAACTTGGAACAAGCAAATGCAAGCTGTGGCTGACTTTACACTCCACTAAAGTCTTTATGATATGCCTTCATGAGGGGTTGGTGGATACCTGTGGGGCATTTTCCTGATGGATGATGTGGTAGGGCCCCGCTCACTGTGGGTGATGCCATCCTGGGCTGGTGGTCATAGGTGCTATAAGGTGCAGACTGCGGAAGCCATGGGGAGCAAGCCAGTAAGCAGCACTCCTCCTTGACCTTGTCAGCTCCTGCATCCAAATTCCTGCCTTACGTTTCTGTCCTTGGTGTCCTTCTTGGGTTGTAAGCTGTAAGATGAAATAAACCTTTTCTTCCCCCAGGTTGCTCTTGGGTGTGCTGTTTTATCACAGAATGGAGAGATGACTCTGGTTAAGAGTGCTGCCTGATCTTTTAGTGGACCAAAATTCAATTCCCAGCACCTACACAGCTCCTCACAACTGTCTGTAATTCCAGTTCTAAGGGATCAGATGCAGGACATACATGCCAGCAAAACACCCACACTCATAAATAATAATTTTAAAAAAGTTAAAAGGTATATTGGTCAGGGTTCTCAAGAAGACTTGAACTAATAGAATGAAATATATATATGTGTGTGTGTGTGTGTGTGTGTGTGTGTGTGTGTGTATATACACACATATATACATATACACTTATATAGGATTTATTAGAGTGGCTTACAGACTGGTCTAGCTAGTCCAATAATGGCTACCTATGAATGGAAGGTCCAAGAATCCAGTAGTTGTTCAGTCTACAAGGCCGGATGTTTCTTTGAGATGGTCTTCAGTATACACTGGAATCCTGAAGAAATAGGTACCATTGCCAGTGAGGGAATGAATGAGCCAGCAAGACCAAGAGAAAGAGTGAGCAGGCAAAGAGGAAGCTTCCTCCTTCCATGTCCTTTCTAGAGGCTGCCCGCAAAAGCTGTGACCAGATTAAAGATGGATCTTCCTACTTCAAGAGACTTACTTAATAAAGAATCGCTCTCAGGGGTGCCCAGCTGCTTGGGTTTTAGTTAATTAATTCCAGCTGTAGTCAAGTTGGCAGAATAGCCATCGCAAGGGGTGTTGTGCTTTCTCTTCTCCACATCTTACCAGTGTGACCTTAAGCAATGCCTGAATGTGTAGGGTGACAGTGTTACTTGCCTTTGTCTCTGTGAAGGTACATGAAGTTTAAGGCTCTACATGGCTGGCAAGAAGTCATCAGGCAAGCAGTCACTGCTGCTTCTGGGGCTGTTGGTCACTGCGGCTACCATCCACCTTGTTGCCTGTCCCTATACCAAGGTAGAAGAGAGCTTCAACCTACAGGCTACACATGACCTTCTGTACCACCAGCTGGATATAGACAAGGTGAGGCGCTGCACTGAGCTGAGGCGTGCTCTGCTTGCCCAGCCTATGCACTGACCATTCTTCTCCTTGCAGTACGATCACCATGAGTTTCCTGGAGTCGTTCCCAGGACGTTCCTTGGGCCGCTGTTGATTGCAATGTTCTCCAGCCCTGTGGTTTATGTGCTCTCGATGGTGGAAGCATCCAAATTTTATTCTCAGCTGATAGGTAAGGACCTCACTTGGGTGGAGGCTGTGACATCACGTGATCACAGGTGGGGTGGGGATGGGGTAGGGTCGGGGTTGGCTGGATTCACTGTAGCCTTGCAGCCAGACTTGGGGCAAACAAGCAGGAGCTGTACCTTAGACTCCACTCAAGGCCTCATGACATACCTTTAGCAGACAGCCAGCCAGGCAAAGCTGTGGGGCTGAAAGGAAGTCAGAGGCTTGGTTGGTGTAGGTCTCAGTGCAAACACAGGCTCCATGGCCACTTCTGGTACAGATGTGAGCTTCTATGCAGTCTCTTGCATATTGTCACTGATTGCCACTGCAAGTGACACTCAAGGAGCCCCTGGCTTCATCTGTGTTTCCTGTTGGGTCACTCACATCAGTGACTTTTTTGCTCATTTCATTTAGTCAGAGGAGTCCTTGGGCTTGGTGTGATTTTTGGACTCTGGAGATTACAAAAGGAAGTAAGGCAGCAGTTCGGGGCCACAGTGGCTGTCATGTTCTGCTGGATCTCAGCCACACAGTTTCATCTCATGTTCTACTGTACGAGGACACTCCCCAACGTGTTGGCCCTGGCTGTGGGTACGTATCTTCAGGCTGTGCCTTCTGACCCTCACAGTATACACACATCTGCCCACTGTGTTGTCCCCCACCTCATGGGATCTCTTGTTACAGAAGCAGGCTTCTCTGTACTCAGGGCTGGTACTTCCGGAGAGCACTACCCTGAAGCACCTGTGTGCCATCCCAGCAGACGTTCTGTCTGGGCATGTAGGCTTCTCTGGGGTTTGTCTGTGTGCATCTTGGGTTTTAGTATTTTGGGACATAGTGTCCTGCTGTGTAGTCCAGACTGGCTCTGAATACTAGATCCCCCTGCCTTAAACTGTGAAGTGCCCAACGGCTTCTACAGTGTTGTTTGTTTAAGCTTTTGCATGTATTCATTTGTATTCCGTATGTATTTAACCACATAGTGTGCATACCGTACCTGCAGAGATAGGATAGGGCAGCAGGTCCTCTACACTGGAGTTACAAACACTTGTGAGCTGCCTGCCCTGTGGGTGCTGGGAGTGAAACCTGGGACTTCTTTAAACAGCCAGTTTTTAAATTACTGAACCATCACTCCAGCCCCCACAGAGTGATCTGTGTGTGTTTTATAGGAAAGTGTGTGCTTCGTGTTTTGCAGTTTTACCAGCCCTCACAGCCTGGCTGCAGCGTAGATGGGCCCTCTTTGTCTGGCTCTCCGCCTTTGTCATTATTGGCTTCAGGGCTGAGCTGGGCATGCTGCTGGGCATTATGCTGCTGCTGACCTTGTACCAAAGAAGAATGCCTGTGGCCAGACTGCTCCGGCATGCCATCCCAGCAGGGATCCTCTGCCTAGGCAAGTTGGCATCTCGGGGTTGTCTGTGTGCATTTCTTTCAGTTATAGGATTTGGTATTTTGAGACAGAGTCCTGCTGTCTTAGTTACTGCTCTGTTGTGAGGACACACCGTGACCAAGGCAGCTTTTCATTGGGGCTGGCTTACAGTTTCAGAGGCTAGTCCATGATCATCGTGGCAGAAAGCATGGCAGCAGGCAGGCAGGCATGGCGCTGGAGCAGTAGCTGAGAGCTACATCCTGACCTACAGGCAGCAGGCAGAGAGACAGAGAGACTGGGCCTAGTGTGGGTTCATTTGAAACCTCAAAGCCCAGCTCCACTGACACACCCCCTCCAGTAAGGCTGTACCTCCTAATCTTTCCTGAACTGTCCACCAACTAGAACCTAAACATTAAAGTTTATTAGCCCTTGGGGGAACATTCGTATTCAAACCACCACATCCACTGTATAACCCAGGCTGGCCTCAAATTTGAGCTCTCCTGCTTTAGCCTCCACAGTGCTGAAATGACAAGTGTGTCAGTTTGAAACTTGGTGTTTACATGTGTGTGTGACATCCAGAGGTCAGCTTCAGTGTCATTCCTCAGGTTAGCCAAGCCACCTGGTTTGTTCCTAGGTTTTTTTTTTTTTTTTTTTTTTTTTTTTTTTTTTTTTTGAGATATATTTATTTCTATTTTATGTGTATGGGTATTTTATTTCTATTTTATGTGTATGGGTATTTTGCCTGCCTGCATGTTTTTCTGGGTACTTTATGTGTACCTGATGCCCATGGAGGCCAGAAGAGGGCATCAGATCTCCTGGAACTGAAGTTATGGAAAGTTTTTAGCCACCATGTAATTGTTTCAGCCTCATACCTGGATGAGGTGTGTGTGTGTGTGTGTGTTTATGGTTTCTTGTGACAGGGTCTCTACATAGCCCTGTCTGTGCTGGAACTCACTTTGTAGACCAGGCTGTCTTCAAACTCATAGACATCCACCTGCCTCTGCCTCCTTACTGCTTAGATTAAAGGCACTCACCACCATACCTGACACATACCTGGCTTTTCTATGGGTTCTGGGCTAGAACTCGGGACTTCCTGTCTGCAAGGAAAGCTCTTTACTAAAGTGTTGCCTCAGCCCTTGAGATTTGTTTTTTATTACACTTCCTTTTTTTTTTTTAGTGTGTGTGTGTCTCACTACAGTGCACACTTGGAGGTCAGAGCACAACTTGTGAGAGTCAGCTCTTTCCTACATGTAGGTCTCAGGGACTGAACTTGGATCAGCAGGCTTGGCAGCAAGCATCCTTACCCGCTGAGCCATCTCACTGGCCCCCAAGAAACTTTTTTAAGCTTTATTTTAATTATGTATATATACATGTGTCTGTGTGTGGAAGTATGTGTGTGTGATTGTAGGCACCCATAGAGTCCAGAAGAGTATGTTGGGTTTCCTGGTACCCAGGACTTGTGACAGGCAATTCCTTCCCTTGTGGCTCCTGGGAACTGAACTTGGGTCCTCTGAAAGAGCAGTCTGCACTCTTAACTACTCTCTCTCTAGTCCCACCCCCCCTTTTTTTTTAAAGATGTAAATAAAATGACTTGAACTTTGGCAACAGTAGGACATGCCAGTTCTATCCTAAAGGTAGCTTCTACTGGGAAGCCTGCATCCCTGCTGCCCTTCAGGCTGCTTGGACAGGCAGGGGGAGGGCAGTGTGTCGTGCACTGGGGAAGATACGTGATGAGAGATGGTGTCACACACCGTCAGGTCCTTTAATGGAAGCCGCTGGCAGTTTCCATGGTCAGCAGTCACTTTGTGGGGCAGTTAAGCACAGTACACATGGGGGTTGAGGCTTGAATTTTATAGTTGGCTGTGTTCCTTACTGAGGACACTTCTGTTCTGTTATTAGGGCTGACGGTTGCTGTGGACTCCTATTTCTGGCGATACCTTGTATGGCCAGAAGGAGTGGTGCTTTGGTACAACACTGTCCTGAACAAAAGTTCCAACTGGGGCGTATCCTTTCAGTATTAGGGAAGCAGTGCAGGGCTAGTCAGCCCCATGACCATGGCCTCTCCAGTCAGCCAGCCAGTCGGGCACAGGTTGAGTGGCTGTCTGAGGGTCAGGGCAAGAGCTTCTCCCTGGTTCATACCTGGGACTCTCTGACAACATCTCCCTGAGTGCCACCTAGTCATACCCATAGTCCCCAGGGTAGCTTCTTTTTACAACAGTTACACAGAGTACTTCAGATGGTCTCATGGTAAGAAAGGATAGCATAGCTATAAGTTGATAACACACCATCCTCATCTGTCAGTACTGGGAAGAGAGGAAGAAAAGCTAAAGGAACTTCCCATAGTCCTTTTTGGAGCCCTCGGTTACACTGTAGCTGGGAAGGGTATGCTGTGCCCAAGATCAGTCATCCCTCCTAAGCAGGTCTCTGCTGCGTCTTTTGGCATAACTGACTTTGGGCCTTTATGTTGTTAGCATTCTTAGTTTCATTAAGTGGACAGTGACTCCGCCTCTGACAAATTCATGCCTCCTTAACCCTAACCTGAAGACCTCCCCACTCCTGTGGTATTTCTACTCAGCCCTGCCCCGAGGCCTGGGCTGCAGCCTTCTCTTCATACCCCTGGGTGCAGTGGACAGGAGGACCTATGCGCTGGCCCTGCCAAGTCTGGGATTCGTGGCTCTGTACTCGCTCCTCCCACACAAGGAGCTGCGGTTCATCATCTATACCCTCCCTGTCCTCAACATTGTGGCTGCCAGAGGCTGCACCTACATGTGAGGGTTTCCTTGAGATCCTTGTCTGCTTTTCACTTTGACTATATTTTCTGGAGTGCTGATTTTAACCCAGGTCATAGGTATTATTAAAGGTTCATCTGAAATGGACTTGCACCAGGCAGTGGAGGCACACACCTTTCATCCCAGCACTCAAGGCAGAGGCAGGTAGATCTCTGGGTTCAAGGCCAGCCTAGTCTACAGAACTACACAGAGAACCCCTGTGGGAGAAAAGAAAGAAAAATAGATTTTCTGTGCTGGGAAGCACATGCCTTTGATCTCAGCACTTGAGAGGCAGAGGCAGGTGGATGTCTGTGAGTTTGAGGCTACTGTGGTCTATATAGTAAGATTGTGTCTCAAAAAAAGAGTAAGTTTGCCAGTTTAACATGGAATAGAATTGCTTTGTTTTAGAAGCAAAGTTGGAATTTACTAAGTTAAAAAAAAGAGTATTTGGTTTGGTACACACTTAAATTCAAGTATGATCACACTTAAATTCAAGTGTCCTTGTCACTTGAGCAGATTTTTGATATTGGATGTCTTTGGTCCTCCATGTACCAGGAGGCCTCTGCTCAGTGCTCAGTGCCTCTTACTGTGTTGTGAATCTTGTTTCTGTCTCTCCCCAGTACCTTGCTAACTGTCCCAGACTGGTCATGGGAGAGATGGCCAAGCAGGCCTTCAAGCCTAGAAGTGCCTGGGCCTACATGGGATCCAGGCTTCTGAACGATTGATCAGGTGGAGGGTGTTCTTGGTCCAGGCTGGTGGGTGGCTGGAGAGCATTGTGTGAGCTGGCGAAGATGAGGTGGTGCTTTTGGTTAATTGTGGGGACACGGGAAGGCTGTGGCTTGGGCTCATGTGGAAGATGGTGTGGGAGTTGCTGGGGACAGGAAGAACGAGTGATACAGATGAAGTGGAGGGGAGAGAGAACAGGGGATATGACTGGTGTTTCGCTGGTGGTGCAGGTGTTAGGAGGCAGACAGGCTATGAGGAGAGTTACCTGTGCTGAGCATAGCTAGCTCATAGTGTTGTGGGCTCCATAGTCCTAGAAGGTCCATTCTGCCCCTTTCCTCATTTAGACATGGAGAATGCCCTGGGAGCCAAAGCAGGAGCCATGGCCATGTTCAGTACTCACCACTTGGTGGAAACAGAGCTGCTGAGCCTGGTTTAGGGAGCTGAGGGGCAGAGTCAGAGTTCTTGGAGGGCTGGCTGGGCCCAGGTGGGACAGGGCCCAGGTGAGACAGGGTCCAGAGAGGCACAGAGATGCTCAGCCTGGTAGGGACAAACTCACGGTGCAACCCTCCAGCAGCCTTATGAGTCCAGGCAGTGGGCAGAAGTGTTTTCTCTTCCTCTCCTTCCCCAGGACAACTGGTAGAGGGAAGGGGCCAGCCCATGGAGCTGCCTTCAGACCACCCTTCAGCTCATGGCTCAGACCCTCAACTGTTCACTTGGACATCTTTGCCCAAGTCGAACAGATTTTAACGAGATCTGTCTTAACAAGATAGAAGTTTCTTGTGGCCATGACCAAATACCCAACAGAAGGAGCTGTGGGAGGGGCGACGCACTCTTGAGCATGGTGTGAGAGTTCAGTCTAGACTTGCATTAGTGAGGCAGAACAGAAAGGCACCAGGAACTGCTCACTTGAGGTGGGAGGGAACAGGAGGGAACAGGCCTGACCTTCAGAGGCTCCCCCGTGACCTAGAACCTCCACGGTGCTCGCCTCCTGGTCTCCAGAGGCTCCTGAAGTAGGGCCACTCACTGAAGACCAAGTGCTGACACCTGAGTCTGGGAGGCACTGTATGGTTTGAATTAAAAGTGTCCCCCACAGGCTCACGTATCTGAACACTTGGTTCCCAGCTGGTGGCACTGTTTCACTCTGTCCCTCAGCTGAAATTGAGTGAGTGAATTTTTGCTGAAAATTTGTGTTTGAGACTAATTGTTTTAAAATTTGGTTGGTAGACTTTTTTTATAGGGCAAAGAGCAAACACAATCTCTGTCACAGCTACTAACTCCCATTGTTGTTAAAGTCAGCCTCAGAGACAGAGATGTGCTCCTGGTACACTGAGAACAGAAGAGAACCCAGGGTTAATTTGAGGGTGATCTGAGCTGCAGCTCAGACACCGTGGTACAAGATGAAGTCTGCTATGCTTTTCTAGGCCCAGTCAGGCCTTAAAGGCAAAAACCCTGGGAGAAGTGGGGATGACATTGTCTACAACGGTCTGGATGGGGCAGGGGTAGCAGAGCCTCACACCTGTAATCGCAGTACGTGGGAACACCAACTTGAGCCATCCCAAGTTACATAATAAATTTCAGATCATCCTGAGCTGTATGGTGTGACCCTTTCTCAAAAATAGAAATCAGGGAAGGGACGGGGTGAAGCTAAGGTTAGAGCGTGTGTCCAGCATGCACAGAGCTCTCGAGTCAGCCTTCAGGACATGGATTAGGTGCAGTTATACTTGCCTATAAACCCACCGTTCAGGAGGTGGAGGTTCAAGGTTATCTTTGGCCATATGCCCATTTCAAGACTAGCCTGGACTACATGAAACCCTTCCTAAGTAAGTAAATAAGTTTCAAAGACTCTAGATCAGTGCAGGTGGATAGCAAACTGATTTAGACAGGATGCCTTGAATGCATGTAAATCTCTTCCCAAAAAGTGACCCAGAAGACCAAAGATAAAGACATTCTTGGAGCTGGGTGCATACCTGTACCCCCAGTGTTCTGGAAGCCAAGGAGTGGGTACCGTGGGTAAGCATGCTTGCAGTACAAGCCTGACGATCTGCATTTGGGGCCCCAGCACCTATGTAAAAAGCTAGGTGTTACTACATGTTAATCTGAAACTCTAGCACTGTGGTTAGTGATGATGGGGAACAGAAACAGGAGGATTGTTATGACTTAGCCTAATTGAAAAAAAGGGTGGAGGGTAGGAGGGGAGAGATCTATCAGATGTACAGTTGTTTATAAAAGAAGTCACTATCTCCTGCCCTATGCCCGTGGCAATCTGAACCATGTCCCATCATGATGGGGACTCCAAGCCAAGTCAGTGGGCCCAACCGTCTCACTCTCAGTAACTCAAGGCCACCCAGCTGACTTCACTTCAGATCCTAGAGCAAAGACCTCTCCCTGGGAACTTGTCTTAGACTAGACAGGAACTTGAGCATTCTTATCCATGGAAGCTTTTAGAGGCACACCCAAACTGCATCTCTACAGGACACACTTAACTGCGTCTGACAACCGCAATATCTACTTAAGCTTTTATATTCTAACAATTAGATTTTCTGTGTACAGTAATCAAATATCCTGTAGCAGCATTCCATGTCCAATGAGAGGCACTGTCTGAAAGGAAGAAGATAGTGATGGAGCTGGGCTCCTGCCGTCCTCTGGCTTCTGCGCATGCACACCTGAATCATTCATCCCCCAACAGAAAATACCGCTCCCTCCCCACAACCATAGTCTTGGGGAAGGAAAGGAGTGAGGGGGAGCCAGTCCCAGACCTGGTGCAGGGTTGGGCTATTCCAGCAGGCACCCTCAGTGTGTGTGAGGTTTCACCTGGGGACACCAGCGTGCAGAAAGATACCTCAGTACAGGGTACCTGGTTGAAATCAGCCTCCTGGTCCTTCCATTTTGGAAGTCTGCTTTGTGTGATTTATTTATACACAACAGAAACAAACAGTAATTCAGAGTCTTTTTAATACCCTTTAAAAAGCTAGTATAAACTTGAATTGGCATCTAGAGTGGAAATTTAGGGTTTCCTTTTAGATAACTGCATGTGTGCATTAGTGGGGAAGCGCACTGCTGTGGCATGGATGTGGAGGTCAGAGAACAAACCTGTGGAGTCCGGTCCCTCTTTCTGCCATTGTGTGGTTCTGGGGGGTCATAGGTTACCAGCTCACATGGCAAGTGCCTTTACCCACTGAGCTATCTCATTGGCTCTTTTTGATTTGAGGTGATCTTGCTATGTAACCCAGGCTAGCTTCAAATTTGCCATCATTCTTCAGCCTTCCCAGTGCTGGGATTCTAGGCCTCTCTACTGTGCACAGCCATAAAGTCCTTCAGACAGTATTTTAGTCATTATAGTTGAGTAGTTTTATTTGGTTGGTTATTTTTCTTTAATCAGTTTTTTTTTATTTGTTCATTTTTTTTCAAGACAGGGTTTCTCCTGACTGTTCTGGGATGCACTCTGTAGACCAGGCTGGCTTTGAACTCACAGAGATCCTTCTGCCTCTGTACCCCCACCTCCAGTACTGGGATTAAAAGGTGTGTGCCACCACCCCCTGGCTATTAATTGAGATTCCCCCCATCCCTCTTGCTCCAGCCCTGCTTTGCTCCAGGCCCCCACTTGCTCCAGGCCCCTTACTTGAGATTTTTAAGGCAAGTTCAGCCTAAGTGCAGGCTCAACCCCTTTCCTGTCCCCATATGATAATTAAAAGAGATGAATAACCACATTAAAAAGAACAGATGAACCAGGCAGCAGTGACACATGCCTTTAATCTCTGCACTCAGGAGGCAGAGACAGGTGATCTCCGAGTTCAAGGCCAGCCTGGTCTACAGAGTGAAACCT
Source organism: Rhabdomys pumilio (assembly GCA_030674055.1). NCBI lineage: Eukaryota > Metazoa > Chordata > Mammalia > Rodentia > Muridae > Rhabdomys > Rhabdomys pumilio. The sequence goes on from JANHMN010000012.1 coordinate 14,192,138, forward strand.
TGTCTCAAAAAAAAAAAAAACAAAAAAAAAACAAAAACAAAACAAAGAAGAACATACACAGAGGAGGGGCACTGACCTGAGCCTTACTGTAAACCAAGTTAGGTAGGGGCAAGAGGTATGCATAATTTAGTAGTCTTGGTCCCCTGTGGTCTGGCTGACCATTACCTTAGTTCTGGTTCTGTAAGGCAGTGAGAGGACAGTCTCAGAGTTATCCTGAGATGAGTATTCCTGCTGGGGCGGGGGGACGGTGATCTGTCTGTGGGGTTTAGGACAACTGGAGACTTAGGATGCTTCTATGGGATGGAGCAGGACATTGTGGAAGCTGACAGTAAGGTAGCTCAGTTACTCTCTGTGCCTTCAGCCTTGAAGAATATGTTGGTGTTCTTGCCACCATATGCTTTTCATTAAATATCTTTTGTTTTTTCTCAGCCTGAATAAAAAGTCTTGGCCATACAAGGTGAGAGCTCTGCTGGTGATCGGACATCTCTTGGTGAATGTGGCATATACAGCCTCGTCTCTCTATGTGTCCCATTTCAACTACCCTGGTGGGGTTGCGATGCAGCGGCTGCATGAGCTGGTGCCACCTCAGACAGGTTAGCCCAAGTGCTCCCTGGGGGAAAGCCTGGCCCTGAGCGAAGTGCCATGCTGGCTTCTAACTGAGGTTTGGTTTTCTTAGATGTTCTTCTGCACATCGATGTGGCTGCTGCCCAGACAGGTGTGTCACGCTTTCTACAGGTCAACGATGACTGGAGGTTGGTTTCTGAAGTATTGTAGCTGCGGGCCTAGTTGCTTCTCATAGAGGCCACCTATAAGTCACTTCGGTGGCACCTACGTGGGGAGAGGTGGTGTGAGGCGGGCAAAGTTGAGTGCAGTGGTGACAGTGGCCTTTCTCTCCCAGGTATGACAAGAGCGAAGATGTACAGCTGGGAGCAGCAGGCATGCTGAACTACACTCACATCCTCATGGAGGCTGTGCCTGGGCACCTGGCCCTCTACAGGGACACACATCGAGTCCTGGCCAGTATTGAGGGCACTACAGGTGTGAGCCTGAATCTGATGAAATTGCCACCCTTTAATGTCAACCTGCAGACAAAGCTGGTACTTCTGGAGCGGCTGCTTAGGCCAGCCTGAGAGGACAGGAGGTTTCCAGAAGTTATCAGGTGTGGTCACCTTCTAACTCAGTAAAGACAATTCAAGAAAACAGCAAGACCAGGAACTTCCAGCATACCCCTGGTGTTGGCCTGCAGCAGGCTGGGCCAGGCCCTACAATAGCCACACCCAAGGTACAGGGCTGAGAATGTAGAGCCAAGGATCCACAGGATCATTTATATTTATACTGGGAGCCATTCATAACTAAGGACGGTGAGTCTGGCTGGAACACCCTGCCATCCTAGCTCTGCAGTGATCCTCAGTGTCTTCCTGCCCCTGAACCACACTTGGTGCCCGTGGCCTTAGGAGACCACAGTATAAACCAGGTCTTTACTGGATAGACACACCACACATACACACACACACACACACACACACACACACACACACACACACACCCCACCACCACCAATTTGGCAGCTGTTATAGTCCAAGGCATGATGTTATTTCCGTTTCAGATTGGTTTTGAGGACATACAGATGTTCATAAAAGAACAGAAATAAAAATTATGTTTTCTTATATTGCGTCTTGTTATGTGGTCACTTCTGGAGATGGTCTCTGCCCTGAGTAAGGGCCACTGGCTCTGTCACTGCTGAACATTTCTGAAGTGTCACAGATGGTGTGTGCACATCATACATCCAGTATGCAGGCACACAGCACACAGGCTCATGTGTATGCAGGTACCACACAGCCTGGATAGCACTTATACAGTATACTGCACAGCTATAAAGGCTGTGCTGTGTGTGTGTGCGCACACACGCGCATGCATACATGCGTGTTCAGATATATGCAAGTGCATGTTAAGGCTATGGGACAATCTTGGGTTTTGTTCCTCAGGCACCATCCACCATTTTTCTGTTTTCTGGCAAATGAGCCCCGGGGACCTGCCTGTCTTGGCATCCAAAGTTCTGGAATTACAAGCATTCATTGTATGCATGCCTGTTCCCCCACCCCCAAGGAGTTCTATAGGTTGAACTTGGACAAGCAGTTTACAACTGAGATCTTCCAGCTGTTTCTAAGTCTTTGAGAGCAGGTGGTTTGAAGCATAGCCCTTGGTTTGTCTCAGCTTAAGGTATAGACTCTTTCTCTGCACACACCACCACAGATGCTTCCTGATGCAGTCTTGTGTGGTGGCTGGAGGACAGGCTGTAGACTCCAAGTTATCTCCTGACCCTCAGCCACTTATTTCTGTTTTCTTATCTGTACTTACATGTATTCATATATGTATTATCTTTTGTCTTTACGTACATGTGGATTACTGCTTAACTTCAATGTCTGAGTCATTCCTAATTCTGATGTTCTGTGTTGTAAGATGTCCCCAATGGGAGTCCTGTCACATGGTACTTACTTTGTGACATGCCCCTTTGAACATTTCAGATTAGCTATGTCTCAAGTTTCTGAGCTCTTTGGTGGAGCATGGCTTTAGGCCGAGATCTAAGGCTACCTGTCCTTGTTGCCCTTGGGGTGTCTGCTCTCAAGCCCTTCCTGTCGACATATTAGGAAGTACAGGCATGTCTATATATAGACACATGAACATGTGTGAACGGTCATGGGCCATATCTATACTACTTGTTTTTGTGGGACCTGGATATGAACTCATGGCCTCATGTATACCAGCCTAGCATGTACCACTGGTACATTCCCCAACTCAAATACTCATATAATTCATCCCACACCAGAGTCCTTGTCATTCTTCATGCCACAACTGTGCAGCCCCCTTCCATAATCAGAATCCTGGCTCTTGGCAATGTTTATATGTTTGGTACTTAGTTGAGCAACGAAATACACATTAAGTCGTTCTGGAATTCTGTTCACTGTGCTGCACAGAACAAACTCGCCAGAGGGAGGTCAGTGCAGTTCATCCTCCTGCCCACAACTAGGTGTGCAAACACGGTTGATAAATGTCTTGGGCCAGCCTTTGCCCTGCCTCAGCATGGCTGTTGTTACACATGAAATACAGATAATGTGTGTTTGTGTGTGCGTGCAAGGCTTTGCCCTTTGCTTTTAGCCTTACTACCTACTTCTAGTTTGTGGAACATGACTATACTTCAAGGGATCAATCCACTCCTCCAGGTAAACTCACAGAGGTTTCTTCACCGGTCTCTCTTAACTGCTCTAAGGCAGTGGGACCTGGGAGAGTAGAGTCCATAAATGAAGTAGACTAATGTCTCATGCAACAGACAACGTTATTCAGAACATCGGACGATTGATACCCTGACTGTTCAGAGTTAAATGAGGAAAGTGAACAATCATAAGGACAAGCTACACACAGCATAAACATGTTTTCCATAGAGGAATATGAATATGTAATATCCGTCTATAATGAATAATGTAGAGCAAACTCACTCTTATCCGCTACACTGGGGAGGGGCACGAAAGCACATTCCAAGAACAGTTCGGTGTTTTTTTTTTTTTTTTTTTTTTTTTGGTTGTTTTTGGTTTTTCGAAACAGGGTTTCTCTGTGTAGCCCTGGCTGTCCTGGAACTCACTCTGTAGACCAGGCTGGCCTGGAACTCAGAAATCCGCCTGCCTCTGCCTCCCAAGTGCTGGGATTAAAGGCGTGCGTCACCACTGCCCGGCCCAGTTCGGTGTTTTTGAAGAAACTGGGGTCACAAGACTCTTGTCTTGTTTACTTGGACTTTCCTCATTCGCACTCTGAATTCCCCTCACGTGACTCCATTCTGGGACTGTGTTCTGATACACCTCCTCCTCTCTTTTTGGTCATTAGTGTCATTGTTTCTGTTTATCTTTGTAAGGACAGGTAGAGACACATTTGATTTCTCTTTCTGCAGATGGCTCTTGTCATGTACCAGCCTCTCACGGAAATCCACCAGGTAGGCTTGCCATGGCTTCTGAGGCTTCTGAGGTGTGTTTCCAGCCTTTTGTAATTCAGTGCCTCAAAGGATAACCTTGTGGGACATAGTGTTTCCTCTACCCACAGAGGTGTGTCTTCAGGTTGAGGGAGACGGGAGAACGCTGGGCAAAGGAAGACCATGTGTTGTTCATGTCCCACTACCACTCACTGGACAGGGACATATGGCTGTCATTTTAGTGTGCTTCCATCTGCAAAGGGGACTGTCTATGAGTTTCAGGAAGATTCTATGAATTGTCTGTAGCTTTTGTCCATTTTTCTAACGGCTTTTATGTTTTCTTCTGCTTTGTAAAATGATGTGATGATTAGATTTTATTTCCCATGGTTATGGCTGCCTTAACCCTGTTAGTCTAGGACCTTATGAAAGGGCTGTCTCCTTCCTGGGTGTTTCTGCTTATCAGTGTCTGGGTGTCACACCATCAACCTTCTCCTGTACACTCAGAATGCAGCTGTGTTCCCCCTATACCAAGTGTACCTATGCGTTCTGAGTGTGGCTGTCTCTCCTATATACTCAGATTATGACCACGCCTCCTCTATACCCAGGTTGCAGCTGTGCTCCCTCTACACACAGCGTGCACACATGCTTCCTCTGTGCCCAGAATGAGGCTGTGTTTCCTGGGTACTCAACTCTTCCTAAGCAGCATTTTCCTGATAGTTTTTGTCCGTCTGGAAATAAGAACGTTTCTCCATACCAAGCACGATCCATGGGAAACTCACAGTTTTGCTGAGATTACACTCGAGTACACTTTGCTTATGAAGTAGGCACAGCCTGATGCTGTTGACGTTTTCCAGGGAAGACAAAGCAGTTCCTCCCCTGTGCCCACATGTCCTTCAAGGGCATTAGGATGTTTTATCCTTTTTCCATGCCAGTTCAGATGTGTGTTATTAAATTTACTCCTAAGGGTTTGGGTTGTTTTGTTGCTGTTGTAAAGTTTTCTCGTTCATCATGCCATTTCACTGGGTTATTTCTAATGTACGAGTCACTGAGGTTTTTTTTTTTACTAAGGTATTATGTACATATAATCTGCCAGCTTTGGCTGCATGGTTACTTCCGTGGGACACCCAGAGCTGTTCACTAGATACGTGTGCATTTGATCTCCCCTTACCACTACCTCGAAACTGAACTTCCAGGGACACTGCAGTGCCCTTTCTAGGTGGGATATCCACTGTATATAATGTCGATGGGATATCCACTGTATATAATGTAGATGGGATATCCACTATCCACTGTATATAATGTTGATGGGATATCCACTGTATATAATGTAGATGGGAATCCACTGTATATAATGTCGATGGGATACCCACTGTATATAATGTCGATGGGATTCCACTGTATATAATGTAGATGGGATATCCACTGTATATAATGTACATGGGATATCCACTGTATATAATGTCGATGGGATATCCACTGTATATAATGTCGATGGGATTCCACTGTATATAATGTAGATGGGATATCCACTGTATATAATGTACATGGGATATCCACTGTATATAATGTCGATGGGATTCCACTGTATATAATGTCGATGGGATTCCACTGTATATAATGTACATGGGATATACACTGTATATAATGTACATG
>JANHMN010000012.1:14204265-14225630 GCA_030674055.1 Rhabdomys pumilio
TGTGTGTGTGTGTGTGTGTGTGTGTGTGTGTGTGTGTGTGTGTGTGTTCGTGTATAGTAGGTAGTGCAGGTGAATGTACACCACAATGCATGTGGAGACGTCAGAGGACAACCTTGCTTTCTACCTTGTTCAAATCAGCATCTCACTGGGCAGTGGTGGCGCACGCCTTTAATCCCAGCACTTGGGAGGCAGACGGCTGGATTTCTGAGTTTGAGGCCAGTCTGGTCTACAGAGTGAGTTCCAGGACAGCCAGGGCTACACAGAGAAACCCTGTCTTGAAAAACCAAAATAAACAAACAAACAAACAAAGCAGCATCTATGGTTTGCTGTTATATACAAAAGACCAGCTACTTGAAAAGCTTAGAGGACTTTCTTGCCTGTGCCTCCCATTTCTCTGTAGGAGTGCTGGGATTATACATAAACTGCTGGGCCAATCTTTTACTTCTGTTCTGGAAATTCAAACTTAAGTCCTTACACTCTTATCTTAGTTGAGGTTTCACTGCTGTGAAGAGACCCCATGACCACATCAAGGCAATTCTTATAAAAGACATTTAATTGGGGCTGGGTTACAGGTTCAAAGGTTCAGTCTATTATCATTATGGTGGGAAGCATGGCAGTACCCAGGCAGGCATGGCACTGGAGGAGCTGAGTTCTACTTCTTGTTCTGAAGGCAGCTAGGAGAACACTAATTCCCACATGGCTAGGAGGAGGGTCTCAAAGCCTACCTCCAAAGTGACATATTTCCTCCACCAAGGCCACACCTCCTAATACTGACACTCCCTGGGCCAAGCACATTCAAACCACCACAACTCACACAGCAAACTATCCACAGAGCCACCTCATCCTTCCAGGACAACAAGAAGATTCTTATACTATTTTAAGTTCATTTCTCATTAAAGACATCTTTAAGCTGTTCACATCCTTTTGGTCAAATTTTGGTAGGTCATGTGCCTAGAAATTTACCCAGTTCTTCCAAAGATTCTAATTGTAAATTCTCAAAATTTCCTAATGATCCTCTTGAATTCAGTATTCTATGTCATAATGTACCCCTTTTCCTTCTAATTTTAATATGCGGCTTCTTATTACTTCTGTTTATTTAGCTAAGGGCTTTGCAACTTTGTCTTTTCAAAAACTCAATGCTTTGTTTCATTAATTCTTTGCATTGTTCCTCATGTTTCTTTGATCCTTTGCTGTTGCTTGTCTGCATTGTTTCTCTTCATTGTTTCTAGTCTGTTTTCTTGCTCTTTTGCACTGCTCTTCCTTTGTTTCTACCTTGACACCTGCTTTTTCTTGCCACCTGATTTGCTTTTCCCTTGTTCTTATTAAGACTGAGTACCACCATCAGGCCTGTTTTTCTTGCTTGTTTTAATTCTTTGCCACAGTGTCTCACCATATAGCGCTGGCTGGCCTCAAACTCCTGCCACTGACTCCTGGATGCTGGGATTACAGGCATATGCCATCACATCAGGCATTCTGGGTTGTTTATTTCTTAATGTAAGGACTCTGTATTAGAACTGTCTTTGCTGTATTGCAGAAGGTTCTGGTAAAGTATTTTCATTTTTATTCAATTCTAGAAGTTTTAAATTTCTTTTGATTTCTTCTTCATGAACCAATCATTTCGTATTGTTTGCTAGACTTGGTAGCGCATACTGGCAATCCCAGTGCTTGTAAGGTGCGGTAGAATTGTAAGGTCAAGGTCAGCTGTGGCCACAGAACAAGTTTGGGCTTGTCTGGGCTACACAAGTTCCTAGCTGAAGGAAAACAAACAAAAAAATAAAACAAAACAAAAAAAAAAAAAAAAGAAGAAGAAGAAGAAGAAAAAGTATATTGTTTAATGCTTATTTTTACTAGTTTTTCATGCTATTGATTTTTAGTTTTATTTTTTATCTGGCAAGATAGGTTAGCTGGGCTGTGGTGGGGCATGCCTTTGATCCCAGCGCTTGTGAGAAAGAGGCAGACAGATCTCTCGGATCTCTGTTGAGCTTGAAGCCAGCCTGGTCTACAGAATGAGTTTCATGACAGCCAGGGCTACACAGAGAAACCCTGTCTCAAAAACAAACAAACAAAAATTATTAGATATTTCTGTTTTGTATGGTAAAGACTTGAGACAGGATTTCTCTGTCTGCCCTGTTTGTCCTGGCACTTGCCTTGTAGACCAGGCTAACCTCTAACTTACAGTAACTTGCCTGCCATCTGCCTCTGCAGTGCTGAGAATAAGGGTGTGTATTGCCACTACCTGGCTTTAAACACTTACTTAGGACCTAAAATGTAACATAACCACCTCAGAGTTAGGCATGGTTACCTTCTAGCCTCCATGGGCATACCATGGCACATGTGCACGCACACACATACACAGAATAAATAAGTAAATGCAATAATAGCCTTCAAAAATGTAACAAGCCCAGGCATGGTGATACATGCCTTTAATCCTAACAGTCAAAGAGAGGCAGGTAGATCTGTGAGTTTGAGGCCAGCCTTTCCTACACAGTGAGTTCTGGAACAGTCAGAGCTACATAGTAAGACTGTTGCAAAATGATAAAGAAAATAGAATGAAAAAGATCCATGGACTGCCATTTAGAATACATATTCTATAGCTATTGACCAGCTAGAGTACTCTGCAGATGTCTGTCCATTTGTCTTGCGTTCTAATTCTATGAAGCCCTCACTTTTCTTATGTAGAGGATCTTTTAGGGCAGTACATCACCCATTGTTTGTTACCTGGGCCCATCTGTCCCTTTAGAGCCAATACATGTTAAGAAACTGGATAGATCAATGTTTGGTATATATGTATTTACATTTATTTTTTCTTCTTGATGGACTGTTCATTTTAATATGTAAAAATCTTATCAATTCTAATTCTGGCTTAAAGTCCACTCTTGTCAGAAGTATAATTCTTCCTATTCACTTTTGGCTTCTACTTCCTTTGTATATAATTTCCTACACATTCACTTTGTGTGTCTTTGGCAGTGAATTTCTTTTAAACAATCAATAGTTAATTCTCTTTCTTTCCTTCCTTCTTTCTTTTTCTTTCTTTCCTTCTTCCTTTCTTCCTTTTCTTTTCTCTCTTTCTTTCTTCTTAGTATTTTATTTGTATATATGCCTACAAGACAGAAGAGGGCATCAGATCTCATTATAGATGGTTGTGAACCATGTGGGAATTGAAATCAGGATTTTTGACGAAAAGACAGTACTCTTAATCATCAAGCCATCTCTTCAGCCCAAATCTTATTTTGTGTTTCTTTCTTTTTTTTTTTTTTTTAATCCAATCAGCTAGTCTTTTGTTTGAAACAGGCTTGCACATAACCTAGGCTGGCCTCAAACTCTGCAGGTGCAGGATAACATCAACTTCTGATCTTCTTGCCTCTACTTCCCAAGTACTAGGATACATACACGCATCACAGTGGGTTTCTGTAACATTTGAACTAAGAACTAGGCAACCCAGAACCCAGAACCAGGTGCTAGGCAATAACCAACTAAGCTATACCCTCTACCCCCAGTCCATATCTTTTAATTGGAGATGTAAGTCCATTTATATTTATTGAGCAGTATTTAGTGATTAGTGGGTTTTGTGGACTCCCTTTCCTTGTTTGAATACTGTTGTTTTCCTTCTCCTTTATCCATCTTAGTCTTTTGTTTCTTTTCTTATGTGGGCTTGATTCTTTTCTACTTCTCATTCATTCCTCTCATGAAATTTACTTTCCTGGGCTCTACACATTGTGACCATCTTTTTTTCTTCTACTATGTACAGGGTTCCTTAAGAGGCATCTCCAACCATAGTTTAGTAGACACAAAATTTTTAACTTATATTTATCTTGGAAGCTCTTTATTTCTGCATTGACTTACAGTAAGTCTTGCTTCCAAGACACTTATCCTCAGAAATTGAAATAATTCTATATAGTCTTGGTATTTAGGGTTTCTGGTGAGGTCTGATATTCTAATAACCTTGCCTTTCTGAGTTCCCTTTTTGCAATCTCTGTTATTTCTTAGCTCTGTAGTCTTAGAATTTTAACTATTATGTGTTATTGAGAGGTTTTCCAGGGGCTGGAGAAATGGCTCAGTGGTTAAGAGCACCCACTGCTCTTCCAAAGGCCTTGAGTTCAGTTCCCAGCAGCCACATGGTGGCTCACAACCACCTGTAATGGGATCTGATGCCCTCTTCCGGTGTGTCTGAAGACAGTGACTGTATTCATATAAAATAAATCTTTTTTTTTTTAAAAGAGAGGTTTTCCTTGTCTTGGTCATATCTAGTTAGGGTTCTAAATCCACTTGAATGTCTCTATTTTTCCTTAGATTTGGGGGAATTTCTGGCATAACTTTTTTTTTTTTTTTTTTTTTTTTTTTTTTTTTTATGTTCTTTAGCTTTCTTTTCTCTGGCATAATCTCATTGAATAAATTAATCATGTCTTTTGTTTCTATTGTTTCTCTTCTATACCATCAATTCCTAGGTTTAATCTCTTGTCCCATGTCCCAGATTCTTCACAGTTGTGGTCATCTTCATGTATGCCTAAATTCATAATCTCCTCAGCTTTTAATCCATAATATACTTTCTTCTGTTTAATCTGGTTCATTACCGAGTTCCATTTAAAAAATTATTTCCTGACTTCAATTCTAATTTCTGTTTACTTCTCCAAATTCTCAATTTCATTGTTGAATTTCTCATTAATGTTGCTTTTATTTTGGGGTGGGGGGTCCAGTTCTGAGTTGACTTCACTTATTCTGCTTGGGCTGACATTTCAAATACTGTTTTGAACCATCTGTCTGGCATTTTAACATCTCCATCTCTTTGGTCTTAGTTACTGAAGAATCCTCATCATTTGGAGGAGTCATGCTGCCTTCATTTTCCATGTATCCCATGTTTATAAGCTACAGTTCATGTTCCTTACGGTAGATAGCTTTCTTTCTCTTCCAGTCTCACTTGAGAGTCCTCTTCATTAGCAGTTTTCTCTCGAGGCTCAGTTGTCAGTAGCACTGAGGGAAAACTAATCACTGTAACAGCAACACTACCAAACCAAATCAGATATAGAAACAATAAAAATCAACCAAGGGGAAATATATCAATAGCCACAGAAATGAAAAGGTAAAAAATAATGTAGAGAAAGATTATTAAGTTAAAAAGTAAACTAATAATAACTTAAAGAAATGTGACATGGGAAGAAAAGCTATAAAAAGCACGAGGAAAAGATCAAGAGAAAACTGATTATATAACAAAGGAAAGTGCATGATTAAAAAGGCTCTTTAAACACAAAAGAATAATATTCATATAGTAAAAAAATATTAAACTGGTAAGAATGAGCATTTTTTGGGGTTCTTTGATATTGCAATCTGCTGCATGGAAGGGGGGACATGTTACATTGTAGCCGAGTGTCATTCAGTCTAGTACTGTGAATTAGCCATGAGTCACGGGTGAGGAAGGCCAGTTCATCAAGTCTGAGTTCAAGTTACAAGTACCCTTTGTGTGGACCATGAGCCAAACATAGCCACATTCTGCTTGTGGGCTGGGCTGAATCTCATTTACTTAACTCTCTTGGGCAAACCAGGAAGGAACATACGGTTGTTCTTTCAACGGAAGAGACACATAACCTGCTAGCCACACAGAAGGCTGGGAACAGATGTAGCTAACAGCCTGGTGGTGACCTTTGCAATTATCTGTGTGGCTAGGACACCAGATCCTCCCCCATACCCTTACTGACAGCTCACCAATCTATAGAACCTTTCTGTATACAAGATGTCTCATGTGTTGAACCTATAGAACCATCTTTAAGGAAGATGTCACATGCATTTAACTGTGCTGGCTAGTTTTATGCCATCTTGACACAAGCTAGAGTAATCTGAAAGGGAGAAAAACTCAACAGAGATGGCCACACATAGCTTGAATCCCAGCACTGGGGAGGCATTGGCAAGTAAATTTCTGAGTGAATCCAGGACAGCCAGGGCTACACAGAGGAACCTTGTCCAAAAAGGATCAGGCTGCAAGGCTTTTTCTTAGTGATTGATCGGGAGGGCCCAATCCATTGTGTGTGGTGCCATCCTGGGCTGGTGGTCCTAGATTCTATTAAGAATGCAAACTGAGCAAGTCCAGAGGAACAAGCCAGTAAGCAGCACCACCTCATGCACTCTGCATTAGTTCCTGCCTCCAGATTCCTGCACTGCTTGTATTTCTGTCCAGACTTCCTTCAATGATGGACTACAATAAGTCAAATATGCCCTTTCCTCCCCTAATTTGGTCATGGTGTTTTTCATAGCAATAGTAACCCTAACTAGGACAGTCACTCCAGGTAGACAGGAAGAATTCAGGAACAACCTGTCCCAAATGTCATTTGGAGGCAGGAGAACAAACAACTCAGAAGGTAAGTCAAGGTAGGATGATTGAGAATGAATGCATTTATTCTCAATATACCTACAATCTACCACCCAAATACCTAGCTGTCTAAGTCTATGCCATGAGAACTGGTAACCAACACTAGGCCTCCTGCCTGTTCTCTTGCAGAGCTACTAGCAACTGAGGACAGAGATAGCTCAGCTGTGTCCTTAGTGCTGAGGGTGGCAGGTATCAAAATACATCCATCGCCTGTCAATATAGTATTCAGAGTAATGGTGCTTCCAATGTCAGTTGTCATATTTCTGCTGAGACAAACAAAGTACTTTTTTTTTTGGCCATCTTTTTATATTCTGTGGCTTGAGCATTTAAACTAGAATATGGTAGTGTGATGCTGAAATTTACAGGGATAGAATGGCAGGTGAGGGGTTGGGGATGTATGTAGTTCAGTTGCCTAGCATGTATCAAACTCCTTGCTCTATTTTTAGCAATGCATAAAAGCAAGCATGGTAACACACCCTGTCATCTCAGCACCTGGGAGGTAGAAGGAAGAATCAGAAGTTTAAGTTCATTCTCATTCTTAACTACACAGTGAATTGGTGGCCAGCCTGGGCTACGTTGAGATCCTGCCTCAAACAGAAACAGGCTGGCATCAGGTAAGGAGGGATACACAGACGGGATATGCAGAGCTCTGCCATCATTACCATCATCAAAACTGCAGCTGTTAGGAACACTGCCTCTACTCCCCAGGGCCCTACTTGTGACTACACTGACATTTCAAACAGTTTACATGTAGTTTTTAATGTTAACACATAAAAAACATTCCTGTTTTATTATCCTAAAAATAAACAGCCATCAGTCAGCAATAGAAAATTGCAAATAAAAAGTTTAATTTCAGAATCCAAGTTCATCATTTATAAATACACTAAAGCATAGTCCACGCAAATTCAGACTGAGCCTACATACAGTATTTCAACAAAACTTTTTTTTCTAAAAGGTCAGAGGCAAATGAGTGATTTGTTTCACCCATAGTATTTAATTGATTTGAAATGAGAAAATGAAAAACATTTTTTTAGACATTATAAGCATAAACTTTGGAGTCTGGTAAAGAATCTGAAAGCTGATACTTCATTTTAATATCCTTGGGATTCTATAATGTCCCAATGATAGTTGAGGCTTCCCTATCATAGGAAAAAAAAAATCTAAATGCCTAAGGCTTTTCTCATGACTGCAATAAACAAGCGCTTTCCCTGTCAACAGGCTACCTCCTCAAAGTAGAATCTGAGCTGTATCTGGTCACACTGTGAGGGGTCAGTGCAGACTTCTTATGAGATAGCTTTATTGTATAGAGACGCAAAAATAAATCAGAGGCATGGAGATTTGATCAACAGGCCATCTGCTGTAAACGTGTCGTATCATGCACTGGTGAGGTCCTAAGCATGACTTTAAAACTTGGATCCAATTGCAGGAGCTCATGATAAGCGGGGGTATCTCTGAGTTAACTGACCACGTCAAACCTGAATGCAACACCTGACATGGGAACGTTCTTATGACCAACTAGCCATGTGACTGACACTCCATGGTATGCCCAAGTTCAGTTTTGTTTTCAAATGCCTGGTCCTGTAACGTAAACAGCTTCCAGAATATTCTCTCTTTGACATACTTTTGGAGCCTGTGGTTAAGAACTGTTCAGTCAGGATGGCTTAACCTCCACCTCCTATTTACAGGTCTCATTTAACAGCCACAAAAGCTGTTTTGATGCAATTAAAATATTTAATTAAAATACAGCACCTGATTTGTGGTTTTTACACAACTGAATAAAAACCCTACACAATAAAATTGTTTACATCTTTCTTCCATTCTAGTAAAACAATTATCCCCTCTTAAAAAAAAAAAAAAAACTTTATAGTTTTAAACCTGATCATCCTATTTCATAATTGCCAAGACTGTTTCTAGCGGGCTTCTGAAAACGCACCTCGACACCTGGCCTGAAGGAGTAAGGCACATGTGGATATTACAGGGAGAACTGGCAGGGAGCCCCAGATGCCTGGTCTGGTGTCCTACATGGCCCTGCCAGGAGAGTCAGCTCTGGTACAATAGCTAGCACTCTGAAGCACATTTCCAGTCTGGTGGCTCCATCTCTGAGTTCAATACTGAAAGCATATTAAGGGGAGATTTACTTTTAAAAAGATGAGCTTTTCAAAATGCTCCATCATGAGCCTGGGCTGGCCAAAGCTGCCAGCATCCATGGGTGTGCTAAACAGCTTTTCTGAGGGGACTGTACTTGGGGGACAGCCCAGAAATCGGACTGCTAAGGTAGACAGTCCAGGCCATGATGACCGCTTCAGATTCCAGTAGGTAAGTGGGTCACAGCTGTGTTCCAGCACCTCTTCCTCCAAATATGCAAGCACCATGTCCTCAGGTAGCTTCTCTCTCTGATCTCTCTTTATTGGTGCGAGGGACCACAGGCTCTCCTCTGTGCCAGTGTCTTTAAGTAGGGACCCTGAGTCACAGCCATTGGAGGTGGCCGTGTCCTCTGAGGTAGAATTCAATATTTCTAGCTCCCTGATTAAGTCTTGCCTGTACTGCTCTGCCTCCTCCTCTGTGAACAGGGAAGCTTTGTAACGAGGGTCCAGCAGTGTGGCAAAGATGTACCTGGGGTCATGGAGGGTGGCAGACAGGCGGCTCGCCATGGCTTCCTTCAGGGACTTAAGCATGGTATCAATGCCCATTGTCTCCCCAAATAGCATCTCAACTTTCCTGCTGAGGATGTGGATCATGGGGATGACCTGGCTCAGTGTAGACATGTGGGCACTCATCTCTCGGCTTGCAGCATCAAATGGTCTCAGCACATGGCACACAGACTGCATGACCTCCCACTGGTCACAGCTGATCAATTCTCTGAAGTTACACTCAACGGATACCTCGTTAACTGCCCTCTTCTGCTCAATTAGACGTTCAAGCATGTGGAATGACGTGCTCCACTTGGATGGGACATCCTGGATCAGCTGATGCTGTGGCAGCTCGTACTCTTTTTGCAGTTCTGCTAACTTCTCTCTTGCTCTGGGTGACCGATGGACCCGCTCACACAGCTTCCGGGCAATACTCAGTAAGTTTTGCACCATCCTCTGGCTCTTGATAGCCTCACTCACAATCAGATTCACTGTGTGACTGAAGCACTGCACACTTGAGTGTTCACCCTCACTCAGTATCTTCCCTATGCTTGGATTGTCAGTGACAGTGATGCCAATCTGAAGGCCAATGGAAGTCACCCAGGCTTCCCACCAACACTCCAGCTGTTTCTGAATGCTGTTTCCACTATAGTCACAGTCAATCTGTGACACATCTAAAAGTGCTGAGCAATGGTGGTCCTCACAATGTGGTCGGACAGCGGATGCAAAGGTGACCCAGTGAGCTGTAAGGGTCAGGTATTCACGAGTCTGGCTACTCATCCATATTCCGGAGGTGAAGTGGACCACGCCACTCTCAGCTTCCTTCAGATGTGACATAATTATCTGTTTCACATTGTCATACATACCTGGGATAGCTGTTCTAGAGAAGTAGGAAGGGGACGGTAAGGAGTACTGAGGTTTCAAGTATCCGAGCAGCCTGTTAAAGCCAACGTTGTCTACAAGGGAGTATGGCTGAAGGTCAAGTGCAATCATTTCGGCTATGAGACTTGTGATTTTTTTGGCAACTGGATGAGAGTCATAGAACTTCTCTGTGGAGTCACGAAAAGAGGAAGCCCCTGACAGCTCTATGCCCAGAGGCCTCCGGATGCCTGGAGAATGAGGCAGAGTGGCCTCTGAGACATCATTCTTGAGTACATGGCCATGGAACCGCTGCAGATGTCTCAAGAGACAGCTGGTGCCCAGGTTGGTGGGCTTCTTGCCCCTGCTGATGGTCCGGCCACAGTGCAGGCACACCACCTTTGTTGAGTCTGCTGAACAAATAGAAAAGTGATTCCATAGCTTTGAGGTCTTCTTGCTATTAGTAGGAAACATACCTTGATGGTTTTTTCTGACCACCGCTGGCAAGTCAGTTAATTTGGAAGAACTTTCTGCAGAAGCCAAAGTGGCATATGGAGAGTTTGCCAAACTTGCACCCAGAAAGTCTTTCTGGTTCCCGACTACCTCAGGGTGGCGTCTGTACAAGTGTCGCATCAAACAACTGGTGCCAACATCTCCCTTCTTCCCCCGACTAATAACGCAGCTACAGTACCGGCAAACTGCTTTGAGACTGTCCGTGGGGGCCAGGGAAAAGTGATGCCAGACTTCTGACTTCAGTCTTCTCATCACCTTCTTATTCTGCTGGAAGACAGTGCCTGATTCAAACCTTACTGTGTCTGCTGGCTGCTTCTCTGGGGAGGATACTACAGAGGCCTCCCCCAAGTCATCAGAGGATGACAACATGGACACATCTTCCCGGGACACATCCCCAGGATTAGCGTGTGATGACAGGTCCTCGGGAAGCCTGTCTGGGGATGAGGAGGCAGAAGGGGACTCTTTGACTTGTTTCCCTGGAGACAACGATGCAGAGTTGAGATCCCCTTCTGGAGGCAGCAGGGTAGGCAGCAGGGTTGGGGGCATAGGGTACAATGGTGGGATGCCTGTGCTGCCCCCATTCTCCTGTAGTACAATGGATCGATGTGCTCTCCACATGTGCCTGATGAGGCAGCTTGTGCCCAGGTCCTTCCCGTTCTTCCCTCTACTGAACTCATTCATACAGTGGACACAGACAGCCTTGGAGCTATCGAGGGGTGACAAGTAGAAGTGCTTCCAGACAGCTGACCTCCTCCTGGACCCAGATGTGCTTTTGGGAAGTGAAAGGTTTCTGTCTGCCATGGTTTCTGAGGTGTCATCATAATGGAGCATGGAAAGGCTGGGGGAGGAGCCTGGCAAAGTCTCCTCTCTGCTATACTTTTCAGTGATAGATACATCAGAGGACACCTCTTCAGAAGAGACTATAGTCACAGACTCTTCCATTATTTGGTCAGGGGATGGGATCTTGGGAGCCATTTTCTGGACCAGTCTGACAGGCGAGAGCACAGTGCTAAGGTCTCCCACATCTGCAGGCTGTGGTGGAAGCAGAAGAGAGGGAGAGGAGAAGGAGGACCCTGCTGATAGACTTCCATTTTCTTGAATGAGCTTGGTGGGGTGTGCCCGCCTCACGTGTCTCATGAGGCAGCTTGTACTCAGGTCTTTTTCATTTTTGCCCCTACTGAACTCTTTCATACAGTATGTGCATATTGCTTTAGTGCTATCTCGAGGGGAAATAAAGAAATGCTTCCAAGCTGGAGACTTCTTCCTGGAGCTTATGTGTCGACTGGAAAGAAGACTCTGGGTCACAGCTTCCATGGCTACGTTGTACAGTGTGCTACTATACTGGGAGAAGAGTGACCCATAGTCATCCTCACTCTCGGCAGGTAAGAACTTCCCAGAAGGCTGACAGGCACAGCTTGCTGCCCTGATTTCTGCTTGTTCATCGCCACTGTCTGTCTGTCTCATATCCTCTGACTCACTTTTAAAGTCCACTTGTTCCAAACGGTGACAAGGAATTTGATCATCATCTTCCTCCTCTATTTTGAAATTTACTTTGTCAGAAACAAAATCTCTGTCCACCTTGTCCCTGGGACAAGTTTCCTGCTTATCCTCCATGACCAACCATAATTATCCTGGTTGCTTTATCATTCTGACATCTTAGGTTAATAAAAACTGCTTATAATGTCCATTTGTGACTCCTAAAGTAGATTTTATTCACTTTTTCATAATCTCATTTTCTAGGCTGTTTACTATGGCTGACCATGAATGTCACTGGAAAGCCAAGTACGTCGCTCACACAAGCACGCGGTCACAGGGCATGGAGTGCTGTTCTGCAGAAGTACACCAGTGCATGCCGCACAGACTTCTTCCTCTTCTCCACCATCCTGAAGGCACACACAGTCCTTCTGCATCTCCTATAACAGAGAATATCTAATTAAGTATGGAACTGAACTGTATATTCAAAACATATTTTATAGGAGAAAAAAATATATAGGAGAGCCGGGCGGTGGTGGCGCATGCCTTTAATCCCAGCACTTGGGAGGCAGAGGCAGGCGGATTTCTGACTTCGAGGCCAGCCTGGTCTACAGAGTGAGTTCCAGGACAGCCAGGACTACACAGAGAAACCCTGTCTCGAAAAACAAAAACAAACAAACAAACAAAAATAATATAGGAGAAAAATTTCCATGATAGAAAGCTAAAGTCAGGGGCTGGAGAGATGGCTCAGGGGTTGAGAGCGCTGACTGCCCTTCTAGAGGTTCTGAGTTCAATTCCCAGAAACCACATGGTGGCTCACAACCATCTGTAATGGGATCTGATGCCCTCTTCTGGTGTGCGACAGTGCACTCACATAATACATAAAATAAATAAATCTTAAAAAAAAAAAAAAAAAAAAAAAGCTAAAGTAAAAAAATCTTGCTAGTGTCATTTTGTAATCCATTTACATAAAAACAAAACAAAATCCTAAAAATCTCAATATAACAAAAAGATACAAATTCAAATTCCAGTGTCCTACAACTAAAGGAGTAGGGAATATGAATGAGAAGCAATGATGACATTAAGAGAATTTCCCAAGGAATTTACAGCCTTCTTTGCGTTTTTCCATTAATTTATTCACTTTACATCCTGATTGTAGCCCCCACCCCATTTTTTTCTTAAGATTTATTTGTTAATTATTTATTTATGTTGAGACATCATGTAGCTCTGGCAGGTCTGAAACTCAGTATGCAGACTAGGTTGCCTTGAACTCCAAGAGATTTACCACCTCTGTTTCTTAAATTCTGAGATTAGAGATATGTGCCACCATGGACAACATAAAGATTTTAATTTTTGCTGGGTGTGGTGGCAGATGCCTTCAATCCCAGCATTAAGGAGGCAGGGACAGGTGAAGTTTTGTGAGTTTGTGCTTGCTTGGTTTACACAGTAAGTTTAGGGCTAGTCACAGTGCATAGTGAGACCCTGTTGACAAAAATAATTTTAAAAAATAACACTTATAAGTGTTTGTGCACATGTATATCTGTGCACCACACACATACAGACCCTACAGAGGCCAGAAAAGAACATTAAGATCCCTTTGAACTGTAGTAACAGAAGGTTGTGAACCAGCATGTGGACTCTAGGAACTGAATCCAGGCTTTCTCAAGAACAAGTGCTCATAACTGCTGAGCCATCTCTCCAGGTCCGTCTTACCTTTCAGTTTACCAGAGGCACTACACAGTGTTACTTTAAATCCTAAATTCCTTGAAATTAATTCATTCTGCCTTCCAGTAGAATATGTAAAGATAGGAGTTTAAAAATTCCAAATGTTCTTATGAAATAATCAATTCACAGAATAACTCAAGACTGAAATCCAAAGGAGAATATGTCCATGGAACAGTTTAAAAAGCAACGAAAGGGCTGGCGAGATGGTTGAGGGGGTGAGGGCACTTACTGCCAAGCCTAATGATTCAAGTTTCATCCCAGACTCCACATGCTAGAGAGAACCAACTCATCTTCCAAGCTGTCCTCTGACACCCCCGCCCTTTGGCATCCCCGCCCTCCACACAAAATAAATAAATGTAAAACAAAGCAGCAAAAGCTAACGTTGTCATGTGGCAACAACGTAAACAGGGCCTCAGACCTTAGCACAACCGGCTCCATGACAAAAGTACCATTCAGGCTGTACAAATGGTAGACAGCACCACCTGAAAATAAAGACCATGAAAGTCTACAATTCTGGGAAAGTCTCTACATGTACTAATCTTGCTTTTTGGCTTCTGTATTTCTGCTTCTGGTTAACTTATTAACTACAACATGGTTTTTGTGCTTGAAAGCTGACCCTGAGAAGGGGTTGGTTTGGGATCCTGAAAACCCAATGTAGTCACTAGCTGACTAATACTTTCTACTGGTTTAAACCATGTCTGAACAGTCTTCTCTGGTGGTGATCCCACAACAGCACAGATACTGTCATCATTACAAACTTGCTTCATGAGACATTGCTGGGTACAACAGCAAGTGGCAAAACTATTGAGAGGCTCTTGAGCACAGTGTCTGAGTAGCTACTAAGACCCATACTGAGCACCTTGGTGAAGGGTCTAAGCATGATATCTCTGAATTTGCAGCACACAAAGCTTATCACTTCTTTTCAAATCAGGCAGTTTTTAGAATAAGACTTTATATTAACAATAAGGATATACAAAACTTGCCTGGGGCAAAGTTAATAAAGACTATCAGTTTTCTTGAAAGAAGACATTCTCAAAAATAAATGCCATAAACAAAATTGACTGAGATAACTCAAGGGCTGAGGAAAATAGCGGTAGAACATCCTCAGTACCACATTAAAAAAACCAATCGGCATTAAGATTAAGTACCAGGAAACGTTCACGGGGCTGGAGAGATGCTAGGCCCTTGCTATGTAAACATGAGAACTGAGTTTAATACACAGAACCCACATAAAGCTATGTACACTATCTGTGGCTGGTAAGGCCAAGAACTCTAAAGGAGAATACACTTCCATGACTTCCTTAAACCAGTACAATTCCCAACTACATTCTAAATACTAGACCTGAAGATTAAGTGTAATTCTCATCCCTCAACAAAGAAGTTTGTTTCTGCAGTAGACAGAGCAATACAGAAAGGCAAAACTAGTCAAAATGCAAAGAATAAGTGACCATGGGTGCTGAGTGCCAACTGAGACATCTATAATGCAGCCACTACAAGGAAGGCTCAAGAAACGTGAAAGAGATGGCAAAATGACTAAGAGCCAGAGGAGCAGGGCTTCTGCTGTGAGATAGTTATAAAATAACCAGGAAGCTATCCCCACAAAATCTCAATATGGTTACATAAGCGAGACCTGTACAATGATAACACAAGTTAGCCGGGTGGTGGTGGCGCACGCCTTTAATCCCAGCACTTGGGAGGCAGAGGCAGGCGAATTTATGAGTTCGAGGCCAGCCTGGTCTACAGAGTGAGTTCCAGGACAGCCAGGGCTACACAGAGAAACCCTGTCTCGAAAGAAAGAAAATAAATAAATAAATAAATAAATAAATAAATAAATAAATAAAAAGATAACTCAAGTTGACATACCAACGTGCTTGGAGGTAAATCTCACAAGACCTCGACCCTAGACAAAGAACCATAGGCAACTGTTGACTGCTAAGAGAAGGAGAATTAGTCTGATCCAGGGACAAACTTCAAATAGGTGATCCAATCCCAAATAGCCAGCTCTAAACCCACATACATAAGAGCAACACTAAATGAACTCAACAGGTTGTGTTTATAAGTGTGTGTATGTGTGCACACATGCATGTGACAATAATAAAAGGCTGGCCATGATGGTGTATACCTGTAATCCTAGTGCTAAGGAGTGAGGGGTAGAAATAGGCGGATCCTCTGGGCTTTTGGCCAGACAGACTAGTCAACTCAGTAAGCTCTAAGTTTAATTGGACCCTGTCTCAAACAAGTAACAAAACACTAAGGTGGATAACTCCTGAGAAATGACACCCAGGGTTGACTTCTGGCTTCTACATGTTTGTTCATGTACGCTGTAGCATATTCACACAGAGGTGGAGTGGGGGGGTGGGAAAGTGGAATCTCCTTGGGAATGGGAAATAGATTTTTCAGGTCAACTAAAGGATAGGAACAGGAGGGATCAGATGGGAACAGGAGGGATGACTAAAATAGGGGGCACTTGGGATGATATAGAAGCCTAGTGCAGTAGAAACTTCTAGAACTTAAATGAAGGGACCCTAGGGAAGATTCCCAGTAATGGCAAATACTGGGCCTGAACTGACCATCTTTGGTAACCTGGTGGGACCAAGACACCAACCACAAAATTTTCAAACCACACCTGACCTGCCTGCAAGATGTGTTGGGGCAATGGTGGCTCAGAGCTTGTTAGAGTGGCGAACCTATGACTAATCTAACTTGAGGCCAAAGCCAAGAGAGGAAGGTCATGCCTGACACTGCCTGGATTGCCAGGAACTGGAAGCTGGATGGCTCAGAGTCATATACAACTGACCCCCCATCCCCCCAAAAAAGTAAACTACATGCTTCTTAACAATGTTCTGCTATACTCATAGATTGGTGTCTGGTCCACTGGTCCAACTGCCATCAGAGAGGTGTCATCCAGCAACTGATGGGAGCAGAGGCTGAGACCCACAGACAAACATTAGGCAGTTTGGGGAACCCTGTGGAAGATGGGGAAGAAGAATTATAAGAGCCAGAGGGGTTGAGGACACCAGGAGAACATGGCCCACAGCATGAACTACGCAGGGTTCACAGGCGCTCAGAGACTGAAGCAGCAGTCACAGAGACTGCACGGGTCTGCACTAGGTCCTCTGCATACATGCTGTGGTTGTTATGGTTTTCCCAGGAATCATAACAGTAGAGAGGGGGTGTCTCTGACTCTTTTGTCTGAACTTGAGGCCCTTTTCCTCTTACTGGTTGCCTTGTCCAGCCTTGATATGAGGGTTTGTACCAAGTCTTATTGTATCTTATGCTATGTTTAGCAGATATCATTGGGAAGCCCTGTCTTTTCTGAAGGGAAATGAAGGAGCAATGGATCTGAGGGAGAGTAGAGGGAGGGGAAGGAGCTAACTGGGAGGAATAGAGGGAGGGGATGCTGCAGTATGAGAGAATAATGAATAAAACTCAAGATAAAAGAAAAAGCACAGTTCATAACAATGCGCTCATCACATATGTGACTTAAATCAATTATAAACAGCTGTACATAAAACAATATATAGTTCATACATAACTATACACGTATTTTTAATACAGAAAACAAAATTGAGCAGAATAAGAGACTAAATGCTAGATTTGGAAAATTAAACAGCAATTTAAAAAACATATGCAAATCAAACTAATACATTAATGCAACACACTAAGATGGATGGAATAAAAATTTAAGTGTCCATGAGAATGCAGAGCAACAAAGCTGTCAAATACCACTGCACAGAGAAGACAAGTACTCTGGAAAGCAGCCTAATATTCCAAAAAAGCTAAACAAATTTAGGATGCCATCCAGCAGATCCACTGCCAGATACTACCTGTCTTAGTTACTTCTCTAATGCTGTAAAAAGACACCATGAGCAAAGCAACATATAAAAGGCAGTTAACTGGGGCCACGTGGTCTACAGCATGGCAGGCATAGCACTGAAAAACTAGCTGAAATCTTACATTTGATCCACAATCACAAGGCATTTAGAAATAGTTTACTGGAAATGACATGAGCTTATGAAACCTTAAAGCTTGATCCCAATGACAAACCCCCAGCAAAGAGATCACACTTCCTAATCTTCCAATTAGTTCCAACAATTGCAGCCCAAACATGACAGGAGCCTACACTACAGCAGCCGTTCTCATTCAAATTACCACACTGCCTGTCTTAGGGTTGTATGGCTGTGAAAAGACACCCCTACAACAACTCTTATAAAGGACAACAGTAATTTGGGGCTGGCTTAATATCAGAGGTTTAGATCATTACTGCCATGGCAGGAGGAATGGCATCGTGCAGGCAGACATAGTGCTGGAAGAGCCCAGAGATCTACATCTTGATCCACAGGCAGCAGAAGACTGTGGGTGTAGCTTGAGCATAGGAGAGCTCAAAGCCTACCCTCACAGTGACACACTTCCTACAACATGACCACACCTACTCCAACAAGGCCACATCCATAGTGCTATTCCCTATGGGGCAAGTATTCAAACACACGAATCTATGGGGGCTATTATCTACTCAAACTACCACACTATCCAAGAGAAATGTTCACACCAGATACCAGTATTCTACCAGCTGACATAAGTGTGGTCCTGGGTAGCAATAAGATCAAAGATCCTCACAATTTCAGTCAAAGGAAGGGGGTTTCCAAGTACAACAGAAGTGACACCATCTGAGGTTGTTTATTTCAGGCTACTACTGACTTCTGGCACAGTCCTGAGCCACACATCACCAACATTCACCCACAAAGCTGCATGTAACATCTTAATACTTTTGGTTATAGTGTGTTATAAAGTACTTTAGGGAAAGGCACCAGGATCAGTCAGGCAACTGTGGCAGTTTCCACTCAGGAAGGCTGTGGTCAGGTCAGGCTGGATTCTCACAGAAATAACTATATTTTACCTCAGTGAGAGAACAATGATAATTTCTACATGTAGAAAAAGTACTTTACATAATTCAGCATCCATTCATGTCAAAATGCCTCAGCAAATGAAAAAACAATTCCATGATTTGCTAAGGGGAATCTAAAAATAGTTGTAATATCTTCCATGTTTAGACAAACCCTTAACACTCCTCCTAAAATCAGAAACACCTCTAGGGGGTTGTTCTCATCACTTTCGGTCAGAGTCACAATGGGCGGGGCAGTCAGGTGAAAAAAAGAAATAAAAGGCAAACAGTTACATGCAAAAAAACAAACAAACAAAAAAAAAATGGATATGGTGACACATGCCTTTGATCCTAGCATTTGGGAGGCAGATATGGGTAGATCTCTTTTAAGTTCCAGGCCAACCTGGTCTACAGAGTGAGTTCTAGGACAGCCAGGTTTACACAGAGAAATAATGTCTTGGGAAATCAACAAACAAACAAACACATGCTAGACATTGTTGTGCATGCCTTTAATCCCAGAGTTTGGGATGCAAAAGGTATGAGAGCTAACCCATGTGTCTTTTGCAGGTAGATCTCGGTAATTGAGCCCAGCCCAGTGAGATCCAAACCAGCCAAAGCCTCGAAAGACATGATAAATTTGGAGCCGGGTATAATGGTGCACACTTTTAATCCCAGCATTTGGGGGGCAGAGGCAGAGGCAGAGGCAGGCAGATCTCTGTGAGTTCAAGGCCAACCTATTCTACAGAGTAAATTCCATGACAGCCTGGACACTCACACACACACACACATACACACACACACACACACACACACACACACACACACACACACACACAAAAATTTGAAGCAAAAATCCTTTCTTTTTCCAGTTACTTGTAATAAGAAATTTACTAAAACTGAAAGTAATTAATGAATTTTAAGATTTTATGATTTTTTGAGACAGTGTTTCTCTGTGTATCCTAGGCTGTCCTGGAACTCAAGAGATCTGTCAGCCATTGTCTCCCAAGCGCTGGGATTACGGATTAAAGGTGTGTGCCACCACTTCTGACTAAGCAACTGTATTTCTATAGATGATTAACTGAAAAATATCCATTTTAAAAATTATATAAATAATATACCTTCAAAATAAAATTCTAATCTATGAGATGTTTTTCCTTCCTTCTTTTATAAAGAAAGGGCCTTGTTATACATCTGAGTCTGATCTGGAACTTGGAATTCTCCTTCCTAAGCTTCCTGAGTGTTAGGTTCACAGGAGTGCACCACTTCATTCAGCAATTACAAGATGTGGGATTTTTTTTTTTTTTTTTTTTTTAAGTATAGAACAGAGTTTATTCAGGACATGGGAGGGGAGGGGAGGTGAAGGAGTAGAGACAGAGAAAGGCAGAGAGAGTGTGAGAGTAGAGCACTAGAGGCTGGCCATGAGCACGTGGGAGGAGGAATGGGGAGAGGGTAAGGAGCAGGACCAAGAGGAGACAAGAAGGAAGCAGGAGCAAGAAAATGAGGGGTCAAGCAGCCCCTAAAGATGTATTTTTATTTTTGCATATTATTTTGAGTATATGTGTGATACAGGACTTATACTTTGAGCCATGATATAGTAGTAGAGTCAAGGTTTACCTTCCCACCTGGAACAACCAGGGTGAAGACCAGTAGTCAGCAGAGGGCAGTGATCATGGACACAGAAAGCTGATGACAACTTACTACCCATATTCCAAGGAAACAGAATCTGAAACCAAGCAAGGGTAGCTAATTCCTATCTGATACAGCAAATCTCAAGTCAAATTAGAAGGGATACTCTATGGAGAAGGCATAGCTACGGCTGGAGATATAGTTCAGTTGGTAGAGTGCTTGTCTAGATTGTCAGAGCCCAAGGTGAGATCCCCAGCACTGCTTAAGTCAGATGTGCTGTAACCCCAGCACTAGAGAAGAAAAGACAAGAAGATCAGAAGTTAAAGGTCTTTCTTAGCTACATAGCGGGTAGGAGGCCATTTTGAGCTGGCTACATGACACTGTCTCAAAGGGGGATTGAATGTTAAGGATTTTAAGTATATAGGTTCTAAATGTTGAGCACCAAACTTAATAAAACATAGATATTACTGGATGTAAAGAGACAGACAGGTACAGATACAATATAATGAGTAATTCAATAGTCTAACAAATAGATTCATTAGACCCAAAAATAATCAATTAAAACAACTGGACTCCACAAGAAGACCAACAGAGTCAACTAACCTGTACCCTGGGGGCTCCTAGAGATTGAATCGACAACCAAGACCAAGCATGGGCTACACCTAGGCCCCATGCACATATGTAGTAGGAGAGTAGCTTGGTCCCCAACATGAGTAGAGGGTCTCTCTGAATTTGTTACCTGCCAGTTTGTGGCTCCTGTTCCCCTAAATGGACTGCCTTCTCTGGCCTCAGTGGGAGATGTGCCTAGTCCTGATGTGCCAGAAGTGGAGTGTGGGGTATAAGGTGGGAGGGTAGTGTGTCGGGGGGATGTTACCTAGAAGGGGGGTTCTCCTTTCTCAAAGGAGAAGGAATGAAGGGATGGGGGCAAAGTTCTGCATGAGGAGGTACTGGGAGGAGAGGGAGAGCTGATATTAGAATGTAAATAAATTAAAATAAATAAAAACACATTAAAGAAATGGAGTTGTACTATAAACCTAATGAACCTAACAGACTAGTCTATCTATAACTGCAGAATCCATTATTATCAGGAGCTCATAAAATTTTCTTCAAAATAGACAACATTTTAGGCAATAAACAAGTCTTCTTTTTTTTTTTTTTTTTTATTGTGTTTTTTCCAGAAAGGGTTTTTTTATATTCTTCTCGCTTTTTTTGCGCTCTTTCTTTTTACCTGGCTGGCCTTGAACTCAGAAACACACAAATCCCCCTGCCTCTGCCTCCCAAGTGCTGGGATTAAAGGCGT
>JANHMN010000012.1:14225730-14277751 GCA_030674055.1 Rhabdomys pumilio
TTCTCTGTGTAGTCCTGGCTGTCCTGGAACTCACTCTGTAGACCAGGCTGGCCTTGAACTCAGAAACTCAGAAATCCACCTGCCTCTGCCTCCCAAGTGCTGGGATTAAAGGCGTGCGCCTCCACCACCTCGCTTTTTTTTTTTTTTTTTTTTTTAATAAACAAGTCTTAACAAATACAGAAATATAAAATCATTTCTTGTATGGAAGAAATTAGAAACAAATATAAAAATCATATAAACTATAGAAATAAACAAAGACTGAGTAAACTTTTGAATAATCACTAGGCGACTGAAAAAAACCAGAGAAGAAATTTAAGCATTTCTAAATTAAATAAAATGAAGGGCTACAGAGATGGCTCAGTGAGTAAAAGTACTTCGCATCCAAGTCTGAGAGCCTTAGTTCAACACCCAGAGTCAATGTAAACAACGGATGCACAGTGCAAGCATATGCAACCTCAGTGCGGTGCTCTGTAAGGAAATGGGGCCAGGAGGAGGAGACACAGGAAAACCCCCAGAAATCCTTAGGCCAGTTAGCCTGGCAGATAGAACAGAAAAACAACAGACACCTTGTCTCTAACAAGGTAGAAAGCAATGACCAACACTCAAGGTTGTCCTCTGATCTCCACATGTGCACTGTGTATATATACTTTTACACACTCATTCATGAATATGCAATAACACAAAAGAAGAAAGGATGCAGGGAAAAGGGAGAGAAAGAAGAACAATGGGGAAGAAAAGAAAAGAAGAAAATGAAAACATCTTAGAGCCTTCAGGATACAACATGACAGTTCTAAAGGGGAACACTATAGATAAGAATTTTGTAAAAAGCCAAGGACACTGGAGAGCTGACTCAGTGGTGAAGAGCACCCGCTGCTCGTGTAGACAACCTAGGTTCAGTTCCTAGTGCCATACTGGAGACTCACAACTGCCTGCAACTCCACCTCCAGATGACGACACCTTCTGGCCTCTGGGACAACTACACACACATGTGCATACAAACATATAAATAGAAACAAATATTTATTTTTTAAAACTGTAAAAGAGGCTCAGTGAGACAGCTCAGCAAGTAAAAGGCACTTGTTGCCAATGCCAAGTCTGACAACTCAAGTTCAATCTTCAGAACCTGATGGAAGGAAAAAACTAATGCCTTCAATTTGTACTCTGACCTCCACACACACAACACATGCTGTGGCACTTGTGTACATGCATGTACCTCCCCACACAGCTTAATATTCAAATTTTTGAAAGTACAAGTGACGGCCAGCCTGGTCTACAGAGTGAGTTCCAGGACAGCCAGGACTACACAGAGAAACCCTGTCTCAAAAACCAAAAAAAAAAAAAAAAAAAAAAAAAAAAAAGTACAAGTGACGAGTTAACTAGACAAAAAACAAATGTTCAAGAATCATAATCATCGATGGGCAGTGGTGGCGCACGCCTTTAATTCCAGCACTTGGGAGGCAGAGGCAGGCGAATTTATGAGTTCGAGGCCAGCCTGGTCTACAGAGTGAGTTCCAGGACAGCCAGGGCTACACAGAGAAACCCTGTCTCGAAAAACTCTTAAAAAAAAAAAAAAGAAAAAGAAAAAATAAAAAAGAATCTTAACCATCAACAAAATGTAAGTTAAAACTACATGCAATGCTGTCAAGAACATAATACAGCTGTCTCCTTAGAGATCTGCCAGAGACTGACACATTCAGAGGACGATGCTCACAGCTAATCACTGATATGATCAAGGGTTTCCCAATGGAGAACTTAGAAGACTTGAAGGAGCAGGAAGGGTTTGTGATCCCAAGAGGAAAGCAACAATTCAAACAACCAGAGCCCCCCAGGGTCTAAACCACCAGCCTGGGAGCACATAGGGAGGGACCTATGACTCTAGCGGTATACATAGAGGAGGACGGCCTTGTTGGGCATAGGTGGGAGAGGAGATTCTTGGTCCCATGAAAAACGAACACAGAATGGGGAGGGTGAGAAGGGGGTAGGTGCGGACACAGCCTCATAGAAGGGATATAAGGAGGGGGAATGGGAAAAGGGGGTCCTGGGTGGTGGGGGAAATGGGATAAGAGGATAAAACTTGAAATGTAAATATTATAACCAACTACATAAAAGGGGAAAAAAAGTTGTTAGAACCAACATCTTTAAAAAAAAAAATGTCAGCCCTCAAGGAAAAAAAAATTTTTTTTTCTTGATACTAAAATTTGTCAAGAGAATGGTATATTGCAGAATACACAGCCTTGATGTATCTACTCATCAAGCAAAACAAGCAGACCTATTCAAACCTCCAGTGTCCGGGAATCCCATCTGGTTGCAGTAAGGACACAGTGTCAGAAGCTTATCAATTCAATCTTCCCCCCACCCCTCTTCTAATATCTCAACACCCGTAAACAGCTTGAAGAAGTTAAAGAAGAGTCAGCGCCCCTATTCCCTGGGCTTGGGGACTAAGGAGGTTAATATTGGGCTGTCTCTCTGGGGAAAAGTAGTGGTTTTTTTGGAACAGGGAGGATTAGCTAGGATTTATGGCATAGCCATAACCTATTGGTAGAAATTTGTATAATTTAGTATCAAGATGAAGTTATAATTTCTTAAATGGTACAAAATTCACTTGGATTTCAAATTTAAGGTTTTCATTGGTATGCGCTTTTTATTTTTATAAAAGTGAAATGAATATTGATACTCTCATGGGCATTGTGCCTGTATAACACATTTAGAAATACAAGGCTTAGACCCAGTCCTTCTTTAACTTTTTTAACTGATTTGGGATGATTAGCCTGTGAGTTAAGGGACTATAACAAATTCATGACTTTGAGTTTATTGTTAGGGTGTTTTCTATATTTTATTTAGAAATAGCTGAGAGGAGTTAACAGACAACATTCCAGGTTACCTTACATGGATAGTTGGATTTCAAAACATCAGAAATCCATAGAATTGACATCACAAATATTTCTATATTAATGTTCATTTTGATTAGAGACCTGTCTGCTCCTGACAGCTTCCTATCTTAGATTCTAAGAAGAAATTGAGCATCCTTGGAGTTACTCCAGTTGTGGTGAGATAGCCACTAGGCAAGAATTGCCTCTCTCCATCTACAGACAAATTACTGTCCAGAAAAGAACACACTTGCAGAATAGTCGACTGATTATATCTGCCTAGACAGAGTAATCAGCCCTTAATAATTCTGCATCACTAAGGTCTGTCAGATGATTCTGGGCCAGAAGGCTGAAGATTTGATGCTCCAACATTCGGTAGTATAGGGGCTGTCCAGGTGTTCAGTGGTCTCTATAAATTGGCTAAGTTTTAGAAGCTATGCTTAGTGCTTCCCATAACTTCAGTTAATTTAGTCATTCTGGATTTCTGACGGCGTTGAAGACCTATAGTCTCATAGCCAATTCTGGCTATTTACCTTGAGAGAAAAGATCTGAATGGATGATTTTTCAGCTGACATTCATTCTAAAGCCAAGAAAAAAAAAGCCAGGTTCAAAACTAAGTGTTTTAGTCAAGAGAGACGACAGAGGTTCTGGCTAGTCAACAAAAGGATGGACTGGGTATTAAGACTATCTTGTACCTCACTGGTACAAATAGGAATAATTATGCTCTAATTGTATTTTGAGAGAAAAGTTTTATTTTAACAGGAAGGGTAATATGTAGGAGGAGCTAAGGGGGAAGGAACACTGAGAGGAAAAGATGGAGTAAGGAGAGGAGAAGATGAAGTAGATGAGAAGCTAGGTAATGAGAGAGAAAAAGAGAAAGAAAGAGGGGGCATGGAGGCAGAAGTTCACGTGTCTCCACCAGTCAAAGATAGTTTACATAGCTAGGTTGGGTATTGGGTTACACTTCTGATTGAGCATTACCATACTTATAAAGCCTTTGATTAACATTTAAAAAAAATTGTATAAAAGCAAAATGGAAAAGGGGGCACGGGATAGGGGTTTTCTAGGGAGGGGAAATGGGGAAAGGGGATGGCATCTGAAATGTAAATAAAATACCCAATAAAAAACAAACAAACAAACAAACTACATGCAAATTCTATTTACCCTAGTTAGAATGGGCTACCCTCAAAACAACAGCTAGCCAGAATATGGCAAAAAAGAAACTTTCATACACTGCTGGTGGGAAAGTAAACTTGTGTACTGATCACGGAAATCAGTATGGGGGTTCCTGGAAAAACTAAAACTAGAACTAGCATATGAGCCAGCTGTAGCACTGCTGGGTATGTACCCCAGAGAGTCTAAGTCAGCTGACCTCAGAGACACCTGTACAAGTGTTTATCACCGAGGTGTTCACAACCAAGTCGTGGAGATAGCCTTCCTGGAAACAGCTAGGAAGGCCACTGTCTTAGTTAGAGTTTCCATTGCTAAGAGACACCATGACCAAGGCAACTCTTATAAAGGACAACATTTAACTGGGGCTGGCTTGCAGGTTTTGAGGTTCAGTCCATTATCATCATGGCAAGAAGCATGGTAGCATCCAGGCAAGCATGGCGCTGGAGGAGCAGAATTTTACATTCTTTTCTGAAGGCAAGCAAGAGAAGACTGGCTTCCACGGATTTAGGAAAAGGGTCTCAAAGCCCACCTCCAAAGTGACATACCTCCTCCAACAAGGCCATACTTCCTAATAGTGTCACTTCCTGGGCCTAGTATATTCAAACCACCAGTTACCAATAAGATAGACAGAATGTACCACATAAACACAATAGAGTTTTAGTCAGACATTAAGAAGAACAAAATGTCATTTGCAGAAAACTGGAGATGAAACTGGAGATCATCATGTTAAGTGGAATAAGCCAGACTCAGGCAAAAAAAAGCACATTTCCTCTTCTGTGGAACTTAGGGAGTAACTGAAAGTGTCAAAAGTCACAAAGCAATGCAAACATATGAGTAATTACCAAATCTACTCTTCTCATCGCCTCTGCTCCCAAGGACTAGAATTCTCAGTGTAAAAAGGAAATAGAAACAGTAAAGCAAGGACATACTCTATTTTCTCTCAACAGTTTTTATACATCTGTTCTGTTCACTACAAAGGCCTGACAATAGCTCATAGCACGGCATCCCTCATATTCACCCTGGATTATAGCTTAAAATCATCTCTTGAAAGCTATTAACAAAATTCAGGGATGAGGAAACGGCTTTTTTTTTTTTTGTTTGAAGGTGGAGGAATAACAAGATGAGCCCAGAACAACTTGCATAACAGACAGCAAGAAACCTTTAATAGTGTGTGAGGTCTTTACTAAAACCATCTAGATGATTCTTGCAAAAGTTCCCAATGTCCAGAGAGATAATCTGAACACAAATAAGCAACACATCAACATACATAAATGCTTTAGCTTATAGAGTCACTATAAGAGATGGCTTATAGAGTCACTGAGAGATGGCTCAGTGGTTAAGAGCACCAGCTGCTCTTCCAGAGGACCTGGGTTCAATTCCCAGCACCCACATGGCAGCTCAAAACTGTCTGTAACTCCTATTACAGAGGAGCCAACATCTTCACACAGACACACATGTAGTCAAATCAACAATATACATTAAAAAAAATAAATAATTAAAAAAAAGTCATTGTTCATGGCTTGGTTTGAGCACAATTTAAACGCTGCTCTACAGGTCCCTAGTGTAGCAGGACTGGGACAGTGGACCTTTAAGAGGTGAGACCTATGGGAAGTCCTTAGATCACGTACGTACCCTTGGATGAGACTGTGGGATCCCAATCTCTCAGTCTCTCTCTGATCCCAAGCTCATTCACACACACACACACACACACACACACACACACACACACACACACAACACACACACACCTGCTAAGCAAAGTCCCAAACCAATGGGAGGGAGGTGTGGTAAGAAATCAGCCTGACTCCATTTTGTAAACAGAAGCCATTATTCAGTTAGGTTTTTGTTTACTATAAAACTGACAAGTTTCTGCTTCTTTGAATTGAGCTGTGCTTCTACCTCCCATGACCACACAAAATGTTCTGTAAAAGAAATCTCCCTTAACTACTGGTCTTGCTTCTGAAACTTGCTTGCTTGCACAAACTCCTACCCTGCAGTTTTGCCACTGTAAGAGTCTTGAGAAATTAGCTTTAGGCTAATCTCTTGATCTTACAGGGAGATAGAGGCTCTGCTATGCACAGAATAAAACTTGCTTTGATTTGGCCATAATTTGTGATTGGTGGTCTTTCTCCTTGCATCTGCAGGATTAACATTTGGAGACCCCAGCAAAATTAAGACACATACCCTCATCAAGCCCAAATTTGGACCAGATACTTCCCTCCGGACCAAGACCTCCGAGACTGAAGCACTGCTTCCTAGAGGTGTGCACCTTGAGACAGTCCAAGGTCCACAATTCGGTAAGTCATAGTTCTATTTCTATGACATCTGTTTCTGGTCTGGTACTGCCAGGATTTCATCTAGGGACAGGGAGGTGTCTGACAAGGTACAAGAGCTCCTGTCCAAGGCACTAGTGAAACATGAAACTGCCCTCCTGGTGCATGGCCCCACATCTTGTTCTGTTTTGTTTGTCTCTTCTGTCTCTTGGTTGTGTGTCTTCCATGGTCTGGACTTGGAGTAACTGGACAGATGAACAGAATGGGCAATAATACTAGTAAGCTAATACTCTATTAAGCTGTGTCTTAAATATTTTTTAAAAACTTTACCATCCTATAGTCAAAGAAGATTAAGAGTATCCCATCACCAAAGGCTGTTTCCATACTCTCTGTAAACCGGAGTGGTCTACTTTGGGGGGTCAAATGATACGTCCAATCCTCAAGTGGCGTGAGCAACTATGGCCACCCTAACTACATCATATATATTCTTGCCCTGGGGAGAAGCAACATCAAATCCATCTCCACGGATGAATGTCTATATGGTCCACCGTGGGCAAGGTGTCCATTTCTTTGTCAGTATAAAATGGGCCCCTTGTGGACCTTCAAATTCAAAGGAAGCTTAGAACACCCATTTTACAAGACCTTCAGGAGGACTCCCCCATGTCCCCATATAATAACCTTTATGCCCAATTACCTCCCATCCCTCAGCCTCCACTTCAACCCCAACCCTTACCTCAGCTACCTCATTCTACTACCCCCCTCTACCCCTGCTCTACTAACCAGTTCAACCCATCCACCCCATATTTTCTTCTCCCCACACCCACTAGGAACTTCCTCATGGTCTCTCTGAGGTGACATCAGACTATTCTTCCCCTGTACCAGATACTCTCCTGCCCTAACAACTAATATATCTGTTCTTTTTCTACAACTGATCTTTATAACTGAAAGAACCAGATTCTCCCTTTTAGCATGGACCCAGGCTCCTTAATCTCTGTAACTGACTCTGTCTTCTTTAACCATCTTCCTACTTGGGA
This sequence comes from Rhabdomys pumilio, assembly GCA_030674055.1. Lineage (NCBI taxonomy): Eukaryota > Metazoa > Chordata > Mammalia > Rodentia > Muridae > Rhabdomys > Rhabdomys pumilio. The sequence goes on from JANHMN010000012.1 coordinate 14,233,078, forward strand.
TGTTTGCCAACAGATTCTATATATTCTCTTTTACTATGGAAAAGAGGGAACAGATTCAGCCTGAAGCAGCTAAAACACTACCCAGAATGGATAGTCTGACAAATGAACAGAGGGCAGACGCAGTTGATTAGATCCTGACCAGCCGGAGACCTGACTAGAACTACAGGACAAAGGAAGGTAGGTCACTTGGTAAGTGCCAACCAGGCTTTATTGGAGGAACTGAAGCAGACCTAACCAAAAGCCCACTAACTTATCTATGGTAACAGATGTAAGCAACACTCAAAGGACTCACCCTCAGTATTTCTCAAACACCTCCTGAAGGCTTACTGCTTATATACTCTCATAGAACTGGAGGACTCGGCAAACCTTAAGGCAATTAACCTGGCCACTGTAGTCCAGTTGGTCCCAGATATATGTAAGAAAATCCAGAGAATGGATGAGTTTATAGGGAAGTGCAGGTCAAAGTTATTAGAAATAGCCCAAAAGTGTTTGACAATAGAGACAGCAAAGAAGAGCTATTGACAAGGAAAGTAAATCTGGCTACAATGGCATGCTACATACCTGCCCCTGGGCAAACAACATATAACAAAAAGAGAAAGCTCTGCAAGGAGACCAATGTACTTTTAGCAAAGAACTGGGACATCGAAAAGAAGAATGTCCTCCATAGAAACAATTAGGCTCTCCTCTGCCAACACCAGTTTTATCCTTGGGGGAATAGTGGGCCCATGGCTCTTTCATATTGAGTTCCCTGGAGCCTATGGGTTACCTTTTTCAATTGGAAGCCAACTTGTAAACTTCCTAGTCAACATGGGGATTCACATTTGGTATTACAAAAGCCCTTGGGCCCCTCACCAATCAAACAATGGAGGTGCAGGGAGCAACAAGGGAAGTCAGAAAATATAAATGGATGATAGAATGGACTGTTAATCTGAGAAAGAGGATGGTCACTTATTCTTTCATCATTATCCCCAAATGCCTGTTCCTCTTGCAGGAAAGAGACTTTCTGAATAAGCTCCAGGCAACTATCTTGTGCTTAGGAGGTATACTTACGTTACAAGTAGGGAGCCCAACCAAAGCTTTGACCATGAGTGAGAAGGACCTCCCCTCCCAGAGCCTGACTCAAGGCCCTGAAGGGGAATTAAAAGAACAGCTGATTGGGGATGTCCCAACAATCTGTGCTGAAGAAAACTTCCTGATTTGGCCAAATATGTGCCAGAGACAAAGAAGCCAGAGAAGGGATCATGGTCCATATTAAATGCTCCCTGAAGGCAGTCATACTAACTCCATGGCAATCAGCCTAGATCATTCTCTTATTACCAGATCAAAAGCCTAGAATTCAAAGACTGTAGACCAGTACAGAACAGAAGGGAAGTAAATAAGCAGGTGGAAACTATTCACTTAATTGTCCCCCATCCTTAACAGTGCCCAGCATGTTACCACATGAATATAAGATTTATACTGGGCTGGATTTGAAAGATGTATTCCTTTTTATCCCTTTATCAAAATTGAGCCATCCCATCTTTGCTTTTGAAAGAGCTAATCTTGATCTGGAAATATTGGGGCAATTAAACATGAACCTGATTACTTCAGGGGTTCAAGAATTCTCCTACCATCTCTGATAAGGCATATAACCAGGATCTGAGTTATTTCCATAGTAAGTATCCACAAGTTGTCCTACTTCAATATGTGGACAACTTACTGTTAGCAGCCAAAGACAGAAGACTGTTTAAGCCACTTGGGGGGATGATGATGATGGTGAGGTATCTCATAAGCTCTGAATCGCAGGGAAGTGGTGGCACATGCCTTTAATCCCAGCACTTGGGAGGCAGAGGCAGGTGGATTTCTGAGTTCCAGGCCAGCCTGGTCTACAGAGTGAATTCCAGGACAGCCAGGGTTACACAGAGAAACCCTGTCTCGAAAAACCAAAAAAATAAAAACAAACAAACAAACAAACAAACAAACTCTGATTCAATTAAACTTCTGGATCACCAAAATGAAACCTCAGATTTGTATACTCCAGGTCACCTATTTGGGATATGAATTTAAAAAAGGAAAAACACTATTGTCAAAAGCCTCCAAAGAGGTAATAATAAAAAATTCCTACTCCAACCACCAAAAAGCAAATTAGGGAATTCCTGGGGCCATCAGGTCCTGTTGCTCCTGGATACCTAAGTTTGCTAAATTATCAGGCCCTTCTACTGGGTCACAGTAGGAGGCCACACCCTTCTGGACAGACTAAGGAGCACGAACAGGCCTTTAGAAGCATAAACAGGCCTTCAAGAATTTGAAAGGCTCTAGTATAGCACCCCTCCCTCCTGACACTCGGCTTTACGAATCACTGCTTTCTCCAAGCACTTCCATCTCTCTGTCCATAAAAAAAAAAGTTGTTGGCAAGAGGGGCCAGTAACCCCTATCTCAGAAAGACTAGAACCCACAGCCTTAGTTAGGACAGCTTTCCTGTTTGTGGGCCATAACAGCTACTTCAATCCTTGTAAAAGAGGCAGATAAACCTACTCTGGGACAGACTCTGACCATAACAGCCCCATAACCTGTACCTATTAAGAGATACCACTGGGCTGGAGAGATGGCTCAGCGGTTAAGAGCACTGACTGCTCTTCTAGAGGTCCTGAGTTCAATTCCCAGCAACCACATGGTGGCTTACAACCATCTGTAATGAGATCCAATGCCCTCTTCTGGTGTGTCTGACAGCTGCAATATACTCATATACATAAAAGAAATAAATCCCATAAAGAGAGAGAGAGAGAGAGAGAGAGAAAGAGAGAGAGAGAGTGAGTTGCCACTAACCACTGGGTGTCTAATGTCTGCCTAACCCAGTATTAGACCCTTTACCTAAATAAGGACAAACCATGGCCATCAACTCTGGCCCCTTGCTTCCAGATGATAACCCTGAGGAATCCATCCATGACTACCTGGAGATGCTGGATGTCATCCAAGGTACCCAACCAGACCTGATGGATGTTCCCTTCTTGGCTAGAAACATTGACCTCAACACTTATGGCAGCAGCTACACTCATAAAGAAATAAGGTAAGCAGGAGTAGGCAGTAGTTACAAGCTAGAAAAAAAATAATATGGGCACAAGCCCTACCCAGAGGGACATCAGCCCAAAGAGCAGAAATAATAGTCCTAACTCAGGTACTGAAATGGGTCAAAGGAAAGAGTGAACCTTTACAAAGACAGCCAATATGCCTTTGCCACAGCCCATGTTCACAGACAAATATAAAAGAAAGAGGCCTAACCTCAGAAGGAAAAACCATTAAAAACAAATAGGAAACCATCCAACTATTGGAGGCCATTTCCAGCTAGACTGATTACATATCCACTGGCAGAGACATCAAAACAATAACCCCCCAGACCCAGGGAACAATTTGCGAATCAAGCAGCCATGGAGGCAGTGCTTGGGGACCTTTGCCTCCAAACCATCTTGTAGGTATTGGTCATTCCTGAGTCTCCACTCCACCTCAATAAAGATGCCCTCACACAATCTCCAGAGGGGATCTATCTTAGTCAGGGTTTGTATTCCTGCTCAAACATCATGACCAAGAAGCAAGTTGGAGAGGAAAGCTTTATTCAGCTTACACTTCCACATTGCTGTTCATCACCAAAGAAAGTCAGGACTGGAACTCAAACAGGAAGCAGAAGCTGATGCAGAGACCATGGAGAGATATTACATACTGGCTTGTTTCTCCTGGCTTGCTCAGCTTGCTTTCTTATAGAACCCAGGACTACCCAGCCCATGGATGACACCACCCACAATGGGCCCTCCCACCCTTGATCACTAATTGAGAAAATGCCTTACAGCTGGATCACATGGAGGCATTTCCTCAAGAGAGGGTCTTTTCTCTGTGATAACTCTAGCTTGTGTTAAGATGACACACAAAACCAGCTAGTACAGGATCAAATTATACTCCAGTATGGGAGCTCATCAAAATTGCCATGGGTACTGGATCCTATCAGACAGGAAAATTTGCATGCTAAGTTACTGGGAAGGAATTGGCTGATTGTTCTCCACAGGTCAATGCATTTGTCACCCAAAAAAACCCTCACAATTCATCTCCCCCTTGTTTGGTTGCCTGGACATCAGGAGATACTTCAAAACATCTCAGATTGCTACTTAATCTGTGCTCAGATAAATGCCAACAAGGACATACTCCTCCAAGGACACAATACCTGGTGGATTCTAGGAATTGGACTTTACTGAAGTTAGACTTCAAGGGCCACTGGATATAAATACTTGCTGGTCTTTGTTGACACTGTTTCAGGCTGGGTAGAGACCTTTCCAATTTGAACAGAAATGGTCCAAATAGTGCTGAAAGAATAAATAATAGAAATTATTTCAAGATTTGGTCTTCCCTTAACTCTCAGGTCCAATGATGGCTGGGTCTTCACAGCCAAGCTACCTCAATTGATTTCAATGGCTCTCAATATAAATTGGAAACAATGCTGTATGCATCACCCTCAGAGTTCAGGAATGGTAGAAAGGATAAGTAGGACTTGAAAAGAGGTCTTAAATATACTTTTGAGACTGAGTTGGTCCTGCCTTTTGTTGTACTAAGGGCCCATTGTACCCCTTACCATGAAAAATTTACCCATATAACAATCTATGGACACCCACCACCACCACCACCACTACCACCACCACCATATCCTCCAGGTACATCAAAAGCTGTTAACAGATTCCTGATCTCTGAATCCCTGAAGGTTGACTCTGGAGAAGATCTTTCCTCAGATCCAGGGAATTCAACCTAGTGATACCATGGTGATCTGCCACTTCAAAATTGACTGCCTTGAGCCCACATGGAAGAGTCCTTACATCATGATTCTCTGGATGCCCATTAAGGTTTCGGGTATTCTTGCCTGCATTCACCATTCACATCCCAAAAAGGCACCAGAGGATTCCATGGAAGTAGTGATGGGCTACCAGAGATGGACAGTGACTGAATGGAATCCCTTAAGATTAGATTTCCAAGGTTTAATATTTTATCATTAACCTGAATCCTGTTCTTGATCCCATTTTATACTAAAAAAATCCTAATATTAGCCTTGTCCTAACAGATTACATCCATACCTTTACCTATGGTAACCTGGATAGACCCCCACCTAGAAATAGGTACTTTGACTAACAGACACTGGAAAAGTCTTAGATATCATTATAATTGACAAACAACCTCAGCTAAAAACAGATCTCTGCAAACTCTTCTCCCTTCAGGGAGAAGGAACTAGACTGAAGAATGAAAACTCCATTTGGGCACTGTTGGGAAAGGTTGTGGCATTTTAAAACTGGAGAAAAACTTACAAGGTACCAAAATTTACAAGGGATCTGGACTTAAACTCTAATTCCTGCTGGGGTATGGCACCTGTCAATGTGCCTTGTGAAGCTGTGTTATCTATTGCCCCCTGGGAATAGTCTAACAAAGATCACCTACCATTTCTCCCAACCCCACAGAGATTAATCCCAATTTTAACAAGGATCTTGAAACCCCATAACTTTCACACTTAAATTCTTGGGCCTCTAAGTTTCCCCAGCTGAATCATTCTGGGATACACAAAGACCCTAGGGAATTAGGTCATATCTCTCTGTGAAAGTCCCAGGTACTTCAATTACATCCCAAAGAAAATGGGTTCAATCTGAGATACCTAAACCCACATGTCCCAATATGTATGTACCTTCTCCAGTGCCTCAGGGTCCCCTGGCACGACCATACCTCATAGATCTGCCAACTATTGTCTTGCTTATTCTAATCTTTCCTAAGACACTGCTACCCACCCTTCCTCCAATGGAGGTGCCTTTCCTGACTATGACACAACGGCAACCTTTTCTTTCCTTAACCACTCTGTATCTAAGCTAACACAAGATTGCCGGCTCTGTCTTGACCCCTTACTATGTAGAATGCCTTTCAATCTGACACTCACAGCATTGCCATGAGCTACTACTGATGCTTGCTCCTGGTCTCAACCCAAATTATCTCTAGGTGATATACAAAGGTATTGATCATGTCAAAGGTACCAGATAACTTCGTTTCTCCTTATTTAGACAACTGTGCAACTATTTTCGAAACCTGACTACCTTAGGTACTGAAGGCAAGCAGCTATTCCTCCCTGCACACTCTAATACATGATGGGCCTATATAGAAGACATTACCCAATGTCTCTCAATCTCCCTCATTGATCATGGGTCACATTCCCTTTTTTGCATACTTATCCACAGCCTCTTACAAATTCATATTTATGATGAAGACACAGGCCACTTGCATCTAGCCATGGCACTTGACTACCCTTGGCCAAAATGAGCAGTCCCCATATTGGTTCCACTCTTATTGGGTGCAGAGATCACGGGATTCATGGCACCAGGAACATCAGCCCTCATCCTGCAAGGCCAAGAACCTTGAGCAAACAAGTGAAGCAAGAGTTAGGGTCTTTGTGAAACTCAATTCTCCATAATGGAACAACATCTGGTGGACTCACTGGCAGAAGTAGTTTTACAAAAGGCCTCAACCCACTCTTTTTTTATTTTTTATTTTTTTGGTTTTTTTCGAGACAGGGCTTCTCTGTGTAGCCCTGGCTGTCCTGAAACTCACTCTGTAGACCAGGCTGGCCTCAAACTCAGAAATCCTCCTGCCTCTGCCTCCCAAGTGCTGGGATTAAAGGCATGCACCACCACTGCCCGGCAACCCACTCTTTATGAAGTAAAGAAGACTTAAGAAAAACCTATTGGTTTTATGCCAGCCAGGCAGGAATAATTAGAAACACTCTCAAACTAAATATTTAGGTCACCAGAAGGGGAAAAAATTGGTACCAATCACTATTCAACTAGCCCCCTGGTTAACAACTCTTTTCAGCCATTGGAGGTCCCTTAATCCTACCAATAATATTCTTCACAACCAGTCACCATCAGTCCATGTCTCACAAGTTTTGTTTCCTGCCAAATAGAAACTGCTAAAACACTTGTCCTCCATCACCACCACTAGTCCTTACAGCAGCTAGAAATGGAAGTTCCCTATTAAGGATTTGACAGGGACACATAAGACAACTTAGGGGATGGGGAGAAGATGAAAAACCACCAAGTCCACTTTGTAACCAGGAGCCACTGTTCAGTTAGACTTCTGTTTACTGTAAACTCAAAAGTTTCTGTTTCTTGGAATTGGGCTGTGCCCCCCCTCCTACTGCCATAGAATGTTCTGTAAAGAAAAACTTCCTTAACTGGTCTTGCTTCTGTAATGACGCTGGCTTGCAAAATCCCCCACCCTATAGAAAAACCCTATAAAAGAAGACTGAGAAACTGGCTCTGAGTTGATCTCTTAAACACCACTCTGCTGTGTACAGAATAAAGCTTGCTTTGATTTGTCATAATTTGTGGCTGATGATCTTTCTCTTCATGTCTGTTGGGTTAACAGTAGTATCTCCTCTTGGATGGAAACTCGCAGAATCTCAGGTATCTCTCACTGTATTAACACAAAGCTGACCAATTCAAATACCTAAAGATGATTAGAAAATTATGATGTTTGTAAACTGGTAGATACAAAAAAAAAATCACAATCTTTAGTTTTCTACATGAATTGCTACCTTAGATACTAGGAGAGCTTCTTTCTTTATAGAAGTCTATATGACACCTGAGGAACTGGGTCAGAACTGTAACACAACTACAGTTTCTGGAAAGAAGTCTGACTGTAGGTATCTTTAGGTGCACAGCAGTAACTGCCAATCAAAATAAGATACCCAGACATGGGACTATGACTGTTTTATTGCTGTTTTTGTTTTGACAGTGCCTTACTAGGAAGCACAGATTGGTCTCAATGCTTTGACTCTCTTAGCCTTCTGAGTGCTAAGGATATAGCTGTATGCCACTATGCCTGGCTCTGAGTTGCTTCTTTAATTTTTTTTTTTCAATTATGTATGTGTCTCTGTCTGTGGGTATGTGTACATATATGTGCAGATACTAGATCCTTTGGACTGAAGCTACAAGTGACTGGCTGATTGTGAGCTGCTTGCTATGGGTACTGGGAACAGAACAATCTTACATCTCTCCAATTCTGTGAGGTGCTTCTTGACCTTGAACCAAGGAAACATCTTCGAAAAAGAAACTTGTGTGAAGTTCAATTTGAATTTGATCAGGCCTCTAGATCTACCTACCAATTTACAGAAAGCCAGAAAACAGAGGAAGAGTAAATAAAGCTCAGAAGAATACCTCCAGCAAAATCTAGATTGGAAGAAACACAAGGGGCAGCTACCACAGAAGGTACAGGTACAACCTGAACAAGAATGAGTTGTCATTTAAAAAAGTCCAAACTTGACAAATACTTAGAGGTGCTCAATTCAGTCATCAGTCAGTCAGTCAGTCCATCCGTCCGTCCATCTATCATCTATCATCTATCAATCTATCCATCCACCCACCCACCCACCCACCGGCCCACTTCCACCTCCTCATCCACCTACCTACCTGGAAATTACTGACAAAGAATTCAGGCCAGCAGATACTTTGACTTCAAGGGTAGGCCATGAATCTAGGCCAAGTAGAAAATGTCAGGATGTTCTTTCTGGACTAAATGCCAGGTATGAATGTAGGTATGAATGTGATCATAGAGCAACCCATAGAGACACACCTATTTTATTTACTTCAGCATTTGCACTATACTTTAAAATAGCTTAGGCGTATACATATAGGGTTAAAATAGCTTAGGCGTATACATATAGGGTTAAAATAGCTTAGGTGTATACATATAGGGTTAAAATAGCTTAGGTGTATACATATAGGGTTAAAATAGCTTAGGTGTATACATATAGGGTTAAAATAGCTTAGGTGTATACATATAGGGTATAGTGGCCTATATTTGTAATCCTAGTACTTAGAAAACTGAGGCAGGAAGATTGCCACGAGTTTGAGGTCAGCTTAGGCTATAAAAAGAGACTTTATCTTAATACATAGGCCTGCAAATTAGCTCATCAGGTAAAGACACTAAGTCTGACAGCCTGAGTCTGATCCATAAAAAATCACATGGTGGAGGTTGTTTTCTGACTTCCACATGTACACAGTGACACATCCATACTCATATACAACAACTGTTTAAAAGCATGCATATGTAAAACTACTCATGTATAATGATGGTACATGTATATATTTTGGTTGTGAGCCTAGCCTTTAATGGCTGAGCCATCTCTCCAGCCCGGTACATGTATATAAACACACACATATACACACACAGCAGCAGGACCCTGTGGCACTACAGCTAATAGACTGATGGTCTCAAGAGTAAGGCAGAATAGACAGGATACACATGCCCTTCTCATTTCTATAAAAGTGATGCTTCAACTGTCCTGACAGGAATAGTTATTCCAAAAGAATAATCCTGCCGGGCGGTGGTGGCACACGCCTTTAATCCCAGCACTCGGGAGGCAGAGGCAGGCAGATTTCTGAGTTCGAGGCCAGCCTGGTCTACAGAGTGAGTTCCAGGACAGCCAGGGCTATACAGAGAAACCCTGTCTCAAAAACCAAAAAACCAAAAACCAAAAAAAAAAAAAAAAAAAAAAAAAAAAAAAAAAAAAAAAAAAAAAAAAAAAAAAAGAATAATCCTATCAGATTATTGAAATAATAGTCCCCAAGAAATTAGAATTTCCCCCCAGTAATCTCATGCTGGGAGTAGAAGCTGAAGTTTAGTGCCAGCAAAGAAAAGCAACGTCTCCAAGAATATATGACACAGTTCTGACTCGATGAGCCACCATGAAGGAATCTGGAGCCTACCTAATGACAGCTCAATGATGGGCAGGTCCACATGGTGACTAGGACTTAGTCATGTGTATCTTTTGCTTTCCACTTCAACCTTAGCCTCATGTCGGGAAGCCAAGGATGAATGGGGGGAGGGGGTGTTTGGTCACTGGACCTCTATTTGTTCCTTTTCCCAATGTGTCCTTAAGTCTTTCTCTGCTTTTTACTATTGTGTTTAGTTGACCTATTGCAGGTAGGTGGCTAAGCTTAGGTTGTTAGAACTGACAGGGACCAGGTTCTGATCCTAACAACTCTGGTAACAAGTTGAGCCATGGGCAGGAGAAAAAGACATATTTGTCCATCAGCCACTAACAGCATGTGGACTCCAGAAGGAAAGTGCAAGCAGTGTCACATAGCTGTGGGGACAATTTATTCCAGAGATCCATCTTCCCATCTCAGGCAGCATTTGGTACTGTCTAATTCTACTGTGTGAAGCAGAGAATGAGTTAAGCTCCTCCCAGATCAGTGCATCTCATGTTTTGCCCTCTTGTTTGCTCCTTTGACTTGTCTGGGCTCTTCTGAGCCATCTCAGCAACTGCCACTTGTTGACTGGCTTTGGAGTCCCTTGGAGCCACTGAAGTTCTGCTGATTTAGCTGGTGAGTCATTTCTATGACAGGCCTTTTCTTTTCTTTTTTTTGCTTTGTTTTCTTTTGGTTTTTCCCGAGACAAGGTTTCTATGTGTAGCCCTGGCTGACCTGGAACTCACTCTGTAGACCAGGCTGGCCTCATACTCAGAAATCCACCTGTCTCTGCCTCCCAAGGCGGGACTAAAGGCGTGTGCCACTACTGCCCGACACAGACAAGCCTTTTCAATTTGGAAGAAAATTTGGAGTTCTGTGGAATGCCTTGGGATAGTATCTGTCAAGTGAAAGGGAACATGGAAATGCATTAGTCTTTTAGAGCTCTGAGTCATTGGGGTTCTACTGAACCATTTGGAACAGATGAATAGAGTGCTGAAGAAATCTCTACTGAGATTTATATAACCCCAGAAAATACTGCCAGTACTATCTTGATGCCCCTAAGGAGAACTCTAGTTAACCAGTCTTTTGTAATGGGAAAAACTTCATTGGCCCAGAGAGTTCCAGAAAATAACCGAGCAGCAAATCCTTGCCCACTTCCTTTCCCATTTTCTGAAACTTATCACACACTGAAATCGCTGATCCTGGCATGCCTGATTTAATGTAGTTCTGAGTGCATGAAGGCATCTGGGAATGATTTCTGGACTATGTTAATATATAAGAGCTTTTGCCTCTGTTTGTTTTCCTCTCCCTTTGAAAATAATTAACAGCTAACTATAGATTTGGAGACTGCAGAAAACTGGCTATGTTGGACTTTACCAGAGACGGATCTAACTAAAATATTAACAGAAATGTTAATTTTCAGCTTTCTTCCAGGTGGAATAGTTTGAATCTGGTGCTTTCAAATGTTAATTCTGGAAACTGAGGCTGAGAAAAAACCTGTTCCAAGATCAAAAGATATAAATGCTCTTCTAAAACAATTATTTTAGAGGCAACAAACATCTAAATATTTATTTTAAAAACATTCATTGACACCAAGATAAAAGCTTCATTAAGTTACAAAATATATAGTACTGGTTATAGAGAATTTGAGTAAGATTTTCTTCCAAAACAGATTCTTCAAAGAAACTGTGTTTTGTTTATTCTCTAAGAGTAGGGACTAACAGAAAATTAGGCTATGAAAATGTTCGTGCAGTCGGTTAGCAGTTACTACCTAGTGCTTGCTGCCCAACTTCACAACCTGCGTTCTATTCCCCACCTCAACCACAGGCCGAAGGGAGAAAAACAACTCCTAAAAGCTGTCCTCTGACCTTTACAAGTGTTGTGTGCTCCCACACATGCATACAAAAAAGTATAAAAATTTTAATGCTTTGTTGCTAAATGTACATTTGTACTTTTTGCTAAGCATAAAGTGAATTATTTTTAAATTAATTTTTAGATTAATTTGTATGTAAATACTGTGGTCCACAGAAATATATGTATATGTGTGTATACATGTCAATGTAGAGATGGAATAATTTTGGGAAAATTGCTAACAAATATTATTTTGTTGTAATATTATGAGATTGCGTATCTTAATAATTTGTATATATGTTGAAAATCATCAAGACTTTATATATTACAAATAACTGCTTGTTTTCTGCAGATATTTAAAAAAATTATTGCGTGCAAGGGTGTTTTGCCTGCATATATACCTGTGCACCGTATGTGTGCAGTGCCTCCAAGGTCAGAAGAGAGCACTGGATCCTCTGGGAATGAAGATACAGACAGCTGTGAGCCACCATATGGGTTCTAGGGATGGAACCCAGTCCTCTGGAAAAACAGCCAACACTCTTAACCACTGAACTACCACCGCAGCCTCATTTTCTGCTGATTCTTAAAGAACTGACTACTCAGATACATTTCTTTACAAAATCAAGGTTCAGCTAAGTATCTGGTTTTTGTTTTTGTTTTTTTTTTTTTTTTTTTTTTTTTTTTTTTTTTTTTTTTTTTTTTGGTTTTTCGAGACAGGGTTTCTCTGTGTAGTCCTGGCTGTCCTGGAACTCATTCTGTAGACCAGGCTGGCCTCGAACTCAGAAATCCGCCTGCCTCTGCCTCCCAAGTGCTGGGATTAAAGGCGTGCGCCACCACCGCCGGCAGTATCTGTTTATAGTAAATATTTTATTTTAGTTATTTAGTTTTAGACAGGGTCTTACTATGTAGCCCCGACTGGCCTGGAATTCCCTTTGTAGACCAACCAGGCTGTCTTTGAAGTACCTGTCTCTACAGCCCAAGTACTGGGACTAAACGCATGTGCCTCCATACCTAGCAAGATTTATTTTTTAACCATGTGTGTCTATGTGGGGGCATGGGCATGTGAGCAGCGTAAACCATGGAGGCCAGAAGATGGCATGAGATCCCCTGCATCTGGAATTGAGGGCAACTCTGAAAAGCCTGCCTTGGTGATGGGAGCTGAACTCACAAGGTATTTATGAAAGCAGTACGTTCTCTTAACAGCAGAGCTATTTCTACAGTCTTTTTTTTTTTTAATTAGTACTTTATTTTTATTTTATGGTCATTGGTGTTTTACCTCCATATATGTCTGTGTGAGATGTTGGATCCACTGAAACTGGAGTTACAGATGTGAGTAGCCAGGTGAGTGCTGTGAATTAAACCTGGGTCCTCTGGAAGAGCAGCCAGTGCTCTTATTTGATGAACCATCTCTCTAGCTCCTATCTCTACAGCTTTGTTTGTTTAGATGGGGTTTCTCTGTGTAGTCCTAGCTGTCCTGGAAGATCAGGCCAGAGATCCGCCTGACTCTACCTCCCTAGTGCTGGGATTAAAGGCATATGCTGTTATACCTGGCTTTATGTATTTAAATGACACTTAGAAGCAACTAGTTTTATATGAATTTGGCATATTTAATGTTAGTATGGTCTATATAATACCATATATATCTATGATTAGACATGTATGGAGCTATGAGTCTGAACTTTATATATTATGTAAAGATTTGCAGGTGGGGGAGAAAGATAGCTCCTTTGGTAAAGGGCCTGCCATGAGGAACTGAATTTGAATTTCCAGAACCCATGTAAAAAGCTGGGCATAGTAATGCATACTATGGGAGAATATGGGAGTTGATAGGATACATATTATATTTCTGAAGCTTATTTGTAAGCCAGACTAGCCAAATTGACAGGGTCAGGTTCAGGGAGAGAGGCCACTTTAAAAAAAAAAAAAAAAAAAAAAAAGAATGAGAACAACTGAGGAAAAAACAAGGTCTTCTTTAGGCTTACATAAAGACCCACGCACGCACACGCATATACACACACATATAGCAGAGCTAACGACATATAACTTCGGCACATGAAAAAGTGACCATAAATGGTTTTTTTTTTTAACATAATTGCTTGATGGCAAGTTTACTTTGCCCTGCCCTGGAACTCATGATAGATACCTGCATAAGGAAGAAGAGCTTCCTGGCTCTGGGCAAACACTGCCACCTCCCTGTTGACAGCTGGAGAGCTGAGCGAGGTCAGACCTGAACCTGGTTCAAGCTTAATTCTTTAACAGTCTGCATACTGCTCTTGATCTGTGTACTGCAAGGAGACAATATGACATACCATCTCCCCTGAAAAACTTTGTTGGAACTCAGAAGTAGAAAAGTCTGGTTGCCCCAATGTCTGCAGAGAGAGAGCAGCGAGGTGGTCCTTCACACCACCAACTGTAGAGGGAAACAATCAGCTTCACCCCTGCAGCAATGCCAAGTGTATAGAAACTGCTCCAAAGAACAGCTCTGAAGGTGGCTGGCTTCCTCTTTCCTTTCAGGCTGTTTCTTTCACCATAGGTAATAACCGATTGCAGCAGAGAAAGCAGCAAAACCTCTGTGACCTATGGCCCTGACCTTTACTCCAACTCTGAAGCCAATGGCTCCGCCAGTGATGCAGCCACTGATGTTGCTGTTCTTCCAGTCTGACTTTGCCTGGTAAGATTCTACCAGACACTCAGTACACGAAAACATGGCACCCATAATGGCAAAATGTTTGGCATGGGACATTCCTCTCTGTCCCATGGCTTCAGGGCTTCTTTTGCAGTTGGTGTCTGGTAAGGGTCCTTGGGGTCAAAGCCTATGTTGGTATCAATGCCAACAGTAAAGATGCCAAATGCGCTTCCCAAGACAAACCCTCCCACACAGGCCAGCACAGCCTTGAATGCTCAGCTCTCCATTACCTTCTCGATCAACTTCTGCTCCTCGCTCTTGGCAGGACTCAGGATCCTGCCCTGGCTGCCAGGCTCCAGAAGCCGGGGCTGACATTTGTCACTCACCAAGTACTGAAAAAGAAGGCTGACTGCACACGGAGCTTCTGCGGAACCCGTCGCCTCAGGAGCTGAACCCCAGGCCTGGGGGCTGCAGTCACCATGACAGTAGGGTCTCTAGTCCATAAATGTGCTTTTGAATACAAAATACACTATGACTAATGAAATTCTTTTGACCTTTTCCATATTTTACTCCAGTACCACTGAGATGAAAAAAATCTTCCAATCCTGCTATCAGAAGCTTGTCTTGATATTTTGTTACTGTGCACATGAGATACCCTGCATACCAGAATCAGTCTGTCTGCAGCAACTAACTCTGTTCCCTAAACTTGTAAGGTCAATATTTCAAGTTTTGTCAGTGCTATAGACTTATCAACAACATATTGGACCAAAGAATCGAAATCTTGCTTCAAAAGGAGCCGAGTTACAGTGCAGACCACTTCTGAACAGTGCTGCTAGCGATTGTATTTAAGTGTTATACAAGTCTCAAAGCCTAAGAGAATATTTTACAAAGTTGTTATGTGCCAAACTAGAATTCTCAGTGGTGCTAACCTTTCCCAGGCCTGTTCATGTATTCCTAACTGTGTCACGATGAAAAAAGATAACTAGACAGTCCTAATGCCGTACCCTGCCTAATAATTTTTAAAAAATTGGATACCTGCTAAGAAGCACATCCCCTATCGTACTTAATTTTCAAACCAGGTTTCTTTAACTGTTTGCTCTCGCTGGTTGTGTTCTTGTAAATCTTTGTGACTGCGTCTGTCAACATTCTACAGAGGTACAAGTCCTAACAAAAGGACCTGAGCAACGCTTTTTAAGTTTAATTTTACACTTACTTGCATGTGTACACGTGCATCCACACAGGTAGGTCAGAGGACAACTGGCAGAAGTTGGTTCTCTTCTATCACCGTTTCTGGGAATGAACTCCGACTGTCACCCTTGGTGGCAAGCACTCTTACTTTATGAGCCATCTCACTGGCCCCTTAAAGAGATTTTTTTATTACATATATTGTGTGTGTATACACCGAACATGAATGGAGGTCAGAAGACAACTTTCAGGAGGCAGTTCTCTCCTTCCAACATGTGGGTTCCAGGAAAGGTCCTTCACTAGCTGAGCCATCTCACTAGCCCGAGCGGTATTTTTGAGATAACAGAACATCACCCACATGACAGCCAGAATTTAAGTAGAAGAATGAACTCCAAGACAACCTGACCTAAAAGCCACTCCTTTTGAACCTCCTAGTTGGTTAAAATTGACCATGGAGGATTTTTTGGCACTAACTCACTGACATCAATCATGTACTTCTTGCCCTACAACATGAGAACAGATGACAGACCTCAACCTGGCAATGAGGGGCAGCTGAAATGAAACCATTGGATGGTTAGGCTGTGATGTTCTCAGAGTAGTTTTCAGAAACAAGGTAGGGAAGATGTCAGAATAAACTAAAGTGTGCTGAGCATGATGCTGCTTGCCTATAATCTCAGCACTCTGGGCTCTGCAGCAGAATCTCAAGTTTGAGATAAACCTAAGCCCCATACAGAAACCCTATTTCAAAGCCAACAACAAAAGGAATTGTAGCAGGATACTTATTCTGCTATATTGTATATAAATCCTTTAGATATTCATTAAGCTTTAAGAGTCTCATTTCTACCAGCTACTGCAAGGATGGCAGATATTGTCTGGGTTTCAGTGGAGCTTTGTAGATGCATCTCGTGGGTGCCAGGGCCTGCACATCTAGCTAGGCGGAGCCCCAACATGGTGGTTGCCCCGGAACAAGCCCAACCAGGTGCCATTTTCTACATATCACCCCTACAAGGAACAACCTCCAAAAGTGACTAAAGCCACATCACAGAAGCTGGGCACAGTGACGCATGTCTTTAAACCCAGCACTCGGAAGGTCTAGGCAGATGGAGTTCCAAGCTAGCATAGTCTACACAGCGAGTTCTAACCCAGCCATGGCACGGCTGCATAGTGAGGTGCCTCCTCAAAAGGAAAAAAAGACAAAAGAAAAGTTGTTTTGCAGAAATGGTTCTTACACAGGGTTACCTGACACCCCAACTGTGGATACTACTTATACTGTATTTATATCTATTTCAAATACAGACATATTCTACCATGAGACATGTATGAAAACAAAGAGTAAGGAAATGTAGCTGTCTTGGTGAGAATGAAAATATTCTAAATTTTACCCTCCTTTTGGCTATGGAACTATTGAAGCAATGGTACCCAAGAAACTAGTAGCAACATTGTACAGCACTGAGACAGACTCTTGTAAATCACTGTTCTAGGGATGCTGCTGTATCTTTTTAAAATTTTGTATTTTTAACACACACATATAATGCCAACATATATTTAACTCGTGTTCATGTGTGTATGTGTGTGTGTGTGTGCATGTTAAGATTAAGCTGGGCGCCAGGCAGTGGTGGCGCACACCTTTAATCCCAGCACTCGGGAGGCAGAGGCAGGCGGATTTCTGAGTTCGAGGCCAGCCTGGTCTACAGAGTGAGTTCCAGGACAGCCAGGGCTATACAGAGAAACCCTGTCTCGAAACCACCCCCCCCCCCCCCCCAAAAAAAAAAAAAAAAAAAAAAAAGAGCAGTCAGTGCTCTTTGAGACATCTCTCCAGCCCCTAAGAACTCTTCTTTTAACACATGTTTGTGTGTGGGGGTGGGGGGTGTTATTTGTATGTCTGTGTTTTGAAAACTGACCACTGGCTATTAGATAAACAATTGCTGTACTCTTTCCTGAAGAATATTTACCCAACTCTCAGCAGCCTTTAATTTTCTGTAGTTCTTTGTCTACAATTAAGGCCTCATGACCCTTTTCCCTTCCATATTAGTGTTAGCACGGCTATTGATGGTGTCTTTGTTCAGATTATGATGGTTATTCTTGAATATATTAACACTCATGTTGGAATCTATTCCTCATTACATCTATTAAGAAATGAGACCAGGGCCGGGTGGTGGTAGCGCACACCTTTAATTCCAGCACTTGGGAGGCAGAGGCAGGCGGATTTCTGAGTTCGAGGCCAGCCTGGTCTACAGAGTGAGTGCCAGGACAGCCAGGGCTACACAGAGAAACCCTGTCTCGAAAAACCAAAAAAAAATAGACCAGGACTGGAGAGATGGCTCAGCAGCTCTGCTGTTCCAGAGGTCCTGAGATCAACTCCCAGCAACTACATGGTGACTATAACTATCTATAATGTGATCAGATGCCCTCTTTTGAGATGCAGATGTACATGCACAGAGCACTCAGACATAAAATAAATAAATCTTAAAAAAAAAAAAAAAAAAAAAAAAGTGAGACCAGGTAATCCCTGAGAGGTGCTGAGGCCCTTGCACTAATGAATGGCTTAATAACATTCATGTAACCAATGGGTTAATGCATTGTCTGCAACTGTCTGCTGTAAGAGACAAGTCTGCCTATGACTCTGTGGTACCATGCTCTATAGGGCTCTGCCAACAGAAGGCTATCACCAGACTTTGAAGCAGAGCTTGGAACCAAAACAAACCTCTTGGCAGCATGGTGACACATGCTTATATCCCAGCTACTGGGCAAACTGAAGCAGAACAATCACTTAAAGCATTTTAGGAACAACTTTCGAAACCCAGTAAGACTTTATCTCAGAAAAAGAAAATGGTATGGACAAAATTATTAGTCCATCAGCTCTTTCTGAAACTATGACCCTTTACCCTATGGCTCGTACCACTCTAGAACTTAAATCCATGTGAACAGCAGAGGCAAAGGCAAAACAGTAAGGAATGCAGTATAGTAAAAGTCCTTACATACTTAAGTTAGAGCATAACAGAAAATACTTATTGTAAGGAGATGGATAAAACTGATCATATTACAATTAAGGGAAAAAACAAAAACAAACCTCTGAAGAAGGGCATTTCCCACGACTTACACTGTCAGTCCAAATGTTTTGACTACCTGACATACACCCAACATGGGGAATTGGAAGCATTACCTTTTCCTTTTTCACATTAAAATTTTAACACATTAAATGAAGTCCATTTTAAAATACCACGTCTCAACAGTAGCATCCTGGCAAAACTCCAAACACACCAGAGTACCCTTTTTGTTTTTTTTTTTTTGTTTTGTTTTGTTTTTGGTTTTTTGAAACAGGGTTTCTCTGTGTATCCCTGGCTGTCCTGGAACTCATTCTGTAGACCAGGCTGGCCTCGAACTCAGAATTCCTCCTGCCTCTGCCTCCCAAGTGCTGGAATTAAAGGCGTGCGCCACCACCGTCCGGCTCAGAGTACCCTTTATAGTTAAGGCTCATATAAATCAAACAAGCCTACAGGAGGGAACATAGATGCTTTTACCAGAATGACATTTACCTTTCTGTCTAGCAACCCCATAGTAGGATTAATTAGACCTAGAAGACTATGTTCCTCAAATAAAGAGCACATAGAAAATCTTCAGCCACAAGAACTTCCCGACAAGGAAAGCCTACTACCCTCAAGGACGTGTTGATAACTATACACTGACTATATGGTACACTGACTAGGAGTGATGAGGGGCAGGGGCAGGCTATGATCAAGGTTAGACTCTTTCCTGTGGGCTGACTACCAAAGTATATTCCATCACCCATGCAACTGTGTCCTACACATGCTATCTACAAGTCTCCAAATGCTAGGTCACTAGGTCTACACAGAGGCAGAAAGCTAGACACAATACTAACCATGATGCAGAATTCTGGTTTGGAAGAAATAGCTACTCGAGACAAATGAAAAATTCACAGACTGGCCACTGGGTGACACCAGGGTTTTTATTTCATTTCTTAGACTATCAGTGCTTCAAATGGAGTAGAGAGAAAAGTAACCTTAGAGGTGAAGAGTCCTAACACCCACAATTTCCTCCACAAAGTTTGTAAGTGCACCAGGAGACGGCTGCAACCGAGGGTCCGTCCTACCTAGTGACAGGACATCAAGGGACATCAACTCTGCAGCTCAAAAACTTCACAGCATTAAAAAAAAAAAAAATTAAACAAAAATGATCCCAACCTCTGTCTTCAACAGGGACAAGCCCTCACAGAGCTATGAGGACACCTAGGAGGTCTTCGTTTCCAAAGACCTTAACTAAGACCTGGCCTACACCTGAGGGCAACTTTAACCTGCTAGGTGTACTGCATAACTAACATTCTGAGGGAAGCTACACCATCAAGAGCCTTAATGCCATAAATGCCACAGAGTCACTGAGCCTTTATAGATGACAACGAACCGCTAGGGCTGTCCCGAGATGGAAAGTCTGAAGATGAACACTAAAGATTAAAGTACAAAGAGTTAAACCTCAGAAATCTGGAACCAGAGTTCTTTCCACCACGGTCAGAAACCCCGATAAGGCTACCTTGGAAACAAAGCACATTCCACAGTAAGCAAACAGCCCACACTAAGGTCACTTGGTCTCTGTTTAGTCCCTGTAATGTTCTGGGTCACATACCACAAGCCTGGACTTTTCTGGTTGTTCTTTTTGTGTTTCCCTGAACTTAACACCACAACTTCACCAACTACCCTTTCCTCTATGGTATAAGAAGTCACCACTGACAGGTCTAAGCCACAGTTCTGGCTGAAAGTTGTTGGAAGTCTTTAAATGTCCTTCACAGGATGTAAGATATGGCTTTCATGATACAGTGGCCAAATAGAGCCACATCTCTGTGGCTGGCAGGTGAAGCAGAAACATGGTGAGCTTTAGTAAGCAGCCATGATGGTTGCTCTGGATAAAATTCAGCTGCTCAAAGTATCTGTCTGCAGGGGTAAGGCAGTTGAACAAGGTATATGTGGGTTTGCTGGTTCACTAGACCAAAGAACCCACATCAGGGAATAGGTGGCTACATCAATCACATGGCAGCATCCTTGCAGGGCAGCAGAGCAGGATAGCCCTACCACAGCCTTACTAATGCTGGTAGCGTACACTCTGTAAAAGAGAAACTCAGCCACATCTGCTGGGAGGCCCACACATGGAGGCGGCTGGAAGCAGAACTCACACCTTGTTGGACACGTCCCAGCATATTCACACCAAGTCATTTAAACTGTGTAGCCACTGACTTCCCAAAACATAACCCTGAAGAGCTGACAAAGAAGCTGCAGCAGACTGGCTCCAGACCCTGAGTGCCGGAAGCATTTCAGAGCACACTCGGAGACAGAACACAAAGCAACAAGTCTGCCCTTAACTGCCTGTAATTTCCCTCAGAATACTACTTGGGAATTGGATTATTTTTTTAAGTTGAACTTCTGTGTTCAAATAATCTTCTTGCTTCAGTCTTCTCCATCTATAGCTAGGAACAAAAGGTATACCCAGGTTCAGGAAGGATCCTTTTCTCTAGTAATATAAGTCCATACCACCATTATAAAATTCTCTGAGACAGGAATTTGTGAAGACACCACTTGATAGCAAGTAGTAGTGTCAGGTGCAGGGTAGAGGCAAGAATGGCTTGACAGGCAGGGAAGTTGTTTGTTTCTCCAGATGTCCTCTTCCTTAGAAATAGGGAAGGTTTTACTATTCTTAACATCTTCCAAAATTTGAACTACTAAAAGCACATATCAAATAATTAGCAAGAAGACTGTGGGTTATGTGTGTAGCTTAGCGGTAGAGCATTTGCCTAGCATGTCTAAGGCCCAGAGGTCAATTCCCAGCACTACAAGATAATAAATATATAAAAGAAAACAAAAAACATTAGAAATAATTAGCAAGATGGAATGTTAAAATGGCTCAGTGGGTAAAGGTGCTTGCCACAGAAACCTGACAACAAATTTTGATCCCTGGAATGCATATAAAAGTGGAAGAAAACTGATTCTACAGAGAACTATCTTTGGAGAAGTGTGGCATACACAGTAATACATAAAATTTAAAATATGATTAGCAAAAAGAAAAAAGAAAAAAAAACCTTGCTATTAACAGGTACTTTAAAACCACTTTTGCTAAAAAGCACCAACTCCTCACCAGGGACCACATGGTAACTAAAAGCAGACAAAAGCCTGGCATTACTGGGCTCTTTCTGCTTGTCTTCTTTGTCGTTAGGCTCTGGGTCCCTCACCTGTTTAATTCTGAGTGTAGATATGTCGAATCTTCAAGGAGTCTGTCCACAAGCTGACAATAGCTAATCTGTTTCATGTTCCTTCAAGGCTGAAGGCACAGAGAGTAACTGAGCTACCTTACTGTCAGCTTCGACAATGTCCTGCTCCATCCCACAGAAGCATCCTAAGTCTCCAGTTGTCCTAAACCCCACAGACAGATCACCATCCCCCCCGCCCCAGCAGGAATACTCATCTCAGGATAACTCTGAGACTGTCCTCTCACTGCCTTACAGAACCAGAACTAAGGTAATGGTCAGCCAGACCACAGGGGACCAAGACTACTAAATTATGCATACCTCTTGCCCCTACCTAACTTGGTTTACAGTAAGGCTCAGGTCAGTGCCCTAAGAAGGGCTTAAATGCCTACTTTCATCTTCCCTAATGGTTGTTTTGATAATACTATTTTCATGTCCTCTCTTACTTCTGTTTGAATTCCCACCCCAGACAGGGTTGCTCTGTATAGCCCTGGATGTCCTGAAATGGCTCTGTAGACCAAGTTGGCCTCAAACTAGACATCTGCTTGTCTCTGCCTCCTGAGTGCCAGGATTAAAGGATCAAAGGCATATGCCACCATGCCTGGCTTTTGCTTTCTTAAGGACTAAGTGGCTGGAAACCTAGAGCTAGGCCTCTGGGCTAGGACTCTGATTACAGGCATACCTAGGATAAAGAAAAGCCTAGACATTAAAGAGTGAGGCTAGGAGTATCTGAAAGATTGGGGTGCAACAGCTGGCAAGCTGCGACACGTCCCAGGTATAAGTGAAGGCCAGAACTGAGAGACTCTTGCAGCTAGATTTAGTGCCATACAAAACATTTGCAAGAATGACAAACACCTGCACGGGCATCCTCAAAGAGTAATGAAAAGAATGACAGAGCCGACTCTGAACTGGTCTGTTCAGAAGGAAACAATGTTGGTTGGAGGAGCCTCTGGCTAGTGACTGTACCTCTAGCCCCAGATGGCTCTACCACAGGGCTAACCAAGTCTGTGGCCAAGGAAAGAGTCACTTACCTATGCCCTCTTCTCAGCAGGTCAACCAGAAGTAGAAACTAAAGTACTTGAAGGCAGGTACATAAAAATGCAGATATGGAGTGAAGAGACAGTGACCATGGCCATTTATTGTCTCCATGCTTTTAGAGCTCCACTTCCCAGTTCTCACTCCAAACTCTAGGCCCATCAGAGACCTGAAACACACATACACATTTCTTTCACTGAACAAATACTACACATCAGCTCATGTACACACTCCCCTAATTTCCTAAAAACCTTTTCAAAAGTGTTTGGGACTTTCTGTACACGTATTGTGTCAACGTCAAAGAGTTTTCACTCATAAAAAACATCAATTACCCAAATCAGGAATTAACTGGTTGGGGACATGCTCAAGTAATCGCTGTCAAATGAACTAAGCGCTTTCTTTCTTTTTCAACTTATTTTTACTTATGTTTATTGGTAGTTTGCTTGCCTGTCTGTTCAGAAGGAAACAATGTTGGTTGTGTAAAGATGTCAGAATCCCTGGATCTGGAGTTACAAACAGGTGTGAGCTGCCATGTGATTGTTGGGAATTGAACTCAGGTCCTCTGGAAGAACAGCCATGCTTTTACCCAATAAGCCATCTCTCCAGCACTGCGCTGTCTTTCAACATAAGGAGTCTGCATACTTGCTTCAAAGACTGAGTATCTGAGGCTTTCTATTGCTATGACAAGCACCATGACCAAAAGTAACTTAGGGAAGAAAGGGTTTATTTCATCTTGCACTTCTAGGTAAGAGTCTATCACCGAGGAGGTCAGGGCAGGGATGCAGAGGCAAGAGCTGAAGCAGAAGCCATGAAAGAACACTGCTTACTGGCTTGCTTTTTTATACCATTAAGGACTACCTGCCTAGGGGTAGCATAATATACCACTCCCAGACCCCTGGATGGACTTGCCTACATTGATCATTAATTTAAAAAAAGAAAGAAAGCGAGAGAGAGAGAGAGAGAGAGAGAGAGAGAGAGAGAGAGAGAAAGAGAGAGGCAGGCAGGCTACAAGCCAATTTTATGGAGGCATTTTTCTCAATTAAGAATTTCTCTTCGCCGGGCAGTGGTGGGGCATGCCTTTAATCCCTGCACTTGGAAGGCAGAGGCAGGCGGATTTCTGAGTTTGAGGCTAGCCTGGTCTACAGAGTGAGTTCCAGGACAGTCAGGGCTACACAGAGAAACTCTGTCTTAAAAAAAAAAAAAAACAACAAGAATTTCTCACGGGAGCTGGAGAAATGGCTCAGAGATTGGAAGCACTGCCTGCTCTTCCAGAAGACCAGGGTTCAATTCCCAGCACCCTCATGACAGCTTACAACTGCCTGTAACTCCAATATCTGACACCCTCACACAGACACACATGCAGGCAAAATACCAACACACATAAAGTAAATATATTATTTGGAAAAAAAAATCCCTTTTCTGGGGGCTGGAAAGATGGCTCTTCGGTTAAGAGCACTGGTGCTCTTTCAAAGGACCGGCGTTCAACTCCCAACACTCATGGTAGCTCACAGCTATCTATACTAGTTCCAGGAGGATCTGATGCCCTCACATAGACATACATGCAAGCAGAACACGAATGTACATAAAATAAGTAAATAATTTTCAAAAATTATTTTAAAGAAAAAAAAACAGAGTCCCCCTCTTCTGGGGCTAGAGAGATGGCTCAATGATTAAGAACACTTCTAGAGGACCTGGGTTCAATTCCATTCAGGCACAAGCAGTTTACAACTGAAACTGTAACTCCAGTTTCAGGGGATCCAACATTCCCTCAGAGACATACTTGTAGGCAAAACACCGATGAACATTAAAAATAAATAAAACATTAAAAAAAAAACTCCTTTTCCCAAGATATGTCTAGGTTTGTGTAAATTGGTGAAAACCAACCAGCACACTGAGACGTTGAAACTTCCTAAAGATTCACAAAATATTTTAACTTATACTAGATCTTTTCGTGAAAATAAGTCACATAAAAAAGTCTATATAAAAGTTTATATAGATTACAGAAAGAACGCCTTCATGGACATGCCACTAAAACCCTCAGGGTGTAAAGCCAAACTTGTAGCTTCTCAATTCTGCTTAGCATAGAATTAATTCATGCCTTGCAACTACGATTATTCAGAGCACTTTTTTTAAAAAGAACCTCAAAACTCAAATTTCCCTAGTCTTATTAATTTTATCACCACGATATAAAAGGGGGGAAAGGTCTTCCTTACTACAAAGTCACAAGAATGTACTTGCCTTGGTTGACTGGCTTTACTTATCCAGAAGGCAGAAGTGTCTTTTTTTAAAACTGCACTTAATCTTACCCTAATTAACTTCAAAACAAATGACTTCCCTTTTTACAAACACGAGAACAGAGACAGCAGCTCCTCTTGAGGCTCGGAGCTGCAGGGACTTGAAAAGAAGCGCTAGAGCCTCGTGAGAACCTCCAGATACGGAGCGAGGACCCGCAGCCATCCCAGCAGAGGCGAGTGGGTCACACCAAAAAGGACAAAAGGAACAAAAATGACTGCAGGTACTGCGACCGTGAAGACGCTGCGGAGCCAAGGCGTGAGTTAAGTTTCGTTAAGCCTCCGCGGTCAGACCCAGAAACACACGGTGCAGCCAGGCACCAAGAAGCGTGACACCGACCCGTGTCACCGCCGCGGAGCCTACCGGCGCCCCTTCCTGGACACGCGCGCCCACCGGCACCGGCTTAGGGGCGCCACGACGTGGCGGGAGCCGGGCACCTGACGAAGGCTCCCACGGGGCGTCCCGCTGCAGCTCCCCTCCACCGTCTGGGCCCGCCGGCGGCGCGAGGCGCAGCTGTCAGAGGCCGGGCCGGGCGCACTCACGGGACGCAGTCTCCACCCGGCCCGCCGCGCACGGACAATGGCGCGGTCCCCGACTCCTGCGCGGCGCCGACCGTCGAAGACGCCACTGAAGCGTCCCGCGCGCACTCACCTGAGGCGCCGGCTCCGCGCTGCGCAGCGCGGGCCCGCGGGCTGCGGACAGCGCGACGGGCGCGCCCATTCATTAGCTGCTTTGTCTGCCCCCGCCGCCCCTCCCGCCGCCCCAGCCCCGCCGCCCGCGACGCCGCCGGACGCTGCGCCCCTCCCAGGGCCCCGCGCGGGTCGGGGGCGGGGCCCGGGGCGGGGCTGGCGCGCGCAAGCGCAGTCCTTGAGCACCTGCCCCGCCTTGGGGGGGGAGCCCAGAGGACGGCTAGCTGGGCTAGGGCTAGGCAAATGGGGTGGAGCCGCAAGGACTACGCAGGCGCAGTTTCCCCTCGCCCCATCTCCGGAGGTCAGGTTACTCCAGCGCAGTCTCACACACGAGGTCTGGTCGCTGGCCTCCTCCGTCAAACCACGCAAGCGCGGTCCGGCGCACCTGCCCTGTCAGGAGGTCGTCCGAAGACTACGCAGGCGCAGTCACCGCGGCGGTTGGTTGGAATTGCTGCGTGTTTGGGAGCGCGCGTCCGCCGTGGTTTCTTCTTAGGGTTTGGCCGTTAGGGTGGTCCGGCGCTCTCCCAACGGCTCGCCGCGAAGCTTCCGGGCTTGTGGTCAAGGCAGGCACCCTCAGAGGGGCGTGCGCGCAACCTCTTTCAGTAGCCCATGGGTGAAGGCTAGATGCAGCAGGTGCTAGCTGCGCAGGCCCTGGGGCCATATTTGGGTAAAAGAAATAAGGAGCGTAACATAGAACGCCCTAATTCAAATGCCTGTGCGGATCAAGTAATTTCTACAGGTGGGATTTGTCCCAGAGGTCCTTCTCTGATGCTACTTTAGATTACAACTTGTTCTTCTACGCGGAAGTTCTGTCCCACACCCATCTCCTGTTTTGCACGTTTGGGAGTTTTCTTCTGTGATTGAGGAATATGGGCGGGAGATGGGGGGTGGGTGCAGGGAAGGCGGCTAGTGGTTGATGTCACAGATTGAGACACATTGCTTACCCTGATTCGCCATCACTAGTCAATGGACATGGTTTGGGGTTCTGTGTCTAAAGTTCAAGGGAAGGTGGTTGGGCTACCAGTGCACAGCAGATGGAACCTTTGGTCGTCATTGGTGTGGAACCCTGAGCCTGTCTATCTTCTGTCTTCTCTGCATTCCATTCAGGGAAACATGCTTGTGGTTGGAGGAGGTGGCTCCATATCAGGCTCGATGGGGAACACCAGACAGGCCTGGGTGGAGGTTCTCAGCTAGCAGGTTCCTGTAGGGTACAGAAGTTTCTTCCCAGTAATCTTCCTCTCCATGTTATCCCCTTCGTACACATCACCCTACACCTCAGGGGAAAGAGAACAGGGATTCAACTAGCTTCATGAAGGATTTCCCCGAAGCCCCAGGAGAACTGTTCAGACATGGGTTCTTAAGATGTAGAGCTAAGGGGTAGGGGCTGGAACAAGTAAGTAAAATAGCTAGGACAGAGTATGAGCTTTAGCCTAGGATGTCGCAGCCCAGCCGGAGGTCTCGACTGGCTTGTTTGTGTCGATTTATACTGAAGCACCTGCATAAACTCTTCACGTGGAGAGAGCCCTTCAAGGGCCAAGCTGACCACCCTCAGTGCTCCCAGCCCTGCCCAAGATGTACAGGGGAAGAAAGAAAAGGGGAAGTAGAAGACCATGAGGCTGCTTGCCTGGTGTGCAAGGAGCAGGCTTCCCCTTCTGGGACTTGCATAGTATCAAGATGTCCAGGGGTTTTGGAGGATTCGGAAACATTTGCATGTCCACAGGGACTGTATAAAAGATAACCACCATCATAGACAGAAAGTGGTGCCAGGCGATGGTGGCGCATGCCTTTAATCCCAGCACTTGGGAGGCAGAGGCAGGCGGATTTCTGAGTTCGAGGCCAGCCTGGTCTACAGAGTGAGTTGCAGGACAGCCAGGGCTACACAGAGAAACCCTGTCTCGGAAAACAAACAACAACAAAAAAAGAAAATGGTAACAATTGAAATGTTATTTCCTGGCTCTTACTTGCTATGTTAGAGTAAGGCAGTGGGTCTAGCAACGGAGAGGTGGATGCTACAGGCAGAGCGTCAGCCCTTCCAGGGGGGCTGTCCCTGAGAAAGGGGAGAACAGGCAGTATATCTGGCTGTATTCATAACTGATTTCCAAGAAGACTGAAACCTTAGGACAGGTGTTTGTCTTCTATATGATCAAGGGCAGAAGTCTAGTCCCTTGTTTCTAGGTATGAAGGAGCCCCACCCCCACCCCAAGGGTAATCAGGCAGAAAGCACAAGGGCCTTCACAGTCTGCTCCAAAATGGCTGTCCTGAGCCCTGGGATCTTGGAGCTATACCAGTGGTCACTAAGCAGTCTATGAGCATATCAATGGCTTTTGGGTGTTACACAGGTGCTATATTAGTCGCTCTTCTCACTGCTGTGATCAAGACTCAGACAAAACTATGGCAAGAAAAATTTATTCTTAGGGTACAGTTCACCAGTCAGAGAAGGTGTGAGCTGATCACTTTGCATCTGAAGTAAGAAGAGGCCAAGGAATGCAGGTATTTAGCTGGCTTCCTTTTTATATAGTCTGAGACCTAACCCTGGGAATGCTGCCCCCCTCCTTCAGGAAGGTCTTCTTACTCAATTAACCTAAACATGAAAATCCCTCATTGGTGTGCCCAGAGGCTAGTGTAAATCACTCCTAGGTGTTCCTGGATACTTGTGTCTTTGGCAGTTGTAGATCCTGTCAAGTTGACAGCACTAACCATCACAGGTTAGTTTAACAGGCAGATGCAGGTACCAGTCAAAAGGTGTGCATTGAATTCTGGCCTGGATACTGACTTTTGTTGGGTAGGGATTTCTAGTTCACTTACTCCCCGACCCAGTCCTGCTGAGATTCAGTGAGGACTGAAAAATGAAGCAGCTCCCTGACTTGATCGTACACCAACCCTGTCCAGATAGGCAACCAGAGATGAGCCACACAGATAATCAAACCATGTAAATGTCCAGTTTTTCTAAATGAAGGGGTGAGAAGCCCAGATAAACAGGAAGGAGTGCATGTATTCCCTTCGGAGAGGGTCTTGGACTAGGTGTTTCCAGGTTCTTGGCCCCTCGTTCAAGAGTGAAATGAGACTGGAGACCTCTTTCAGTGGTCCTGAGATCAATTCCCAGTAACCACATGGTGACTCACAACCATCAAAAATGTGATATGATGCCCTCTTCTGGCATGTGGTTGTACATGCAGATGGAACACTCATACATAAAATACTTAAGACTGAAATAAAAAGAAACTATTCAAGGGATAGAACAATTCAGAACATATTACAAGAGAATAATGGACCACATGAGCGAAGATACTCATTTAAAAATACGTGATGGTGCACGCCTTTAATCCCAGCACTTGGGAGGCAGAGGCAGGCGGATTTCTGAGTTCAACGCCAGCCTGGTCTACAGAGTGAGTTCCAGGACAGCCAGGGCTACACAGAGAAACCCTGTCTCGAAAAACCAAAAAAAAAAAAAAAAAAAAAAAAAAAAAAGAAGAAGAAGAAGAAGAAAGAAAAGAAATTTTTGCTTAATTCTAGATCCCAGAGAGAGTTCTACTACTATCTACTAGAATAGAAGGATTGATTTATATTTAAATCCTTTTTACTAGGCGGTGGTGGTGCACACCTTTAATCCTAGAACCTGGGAGGAAGAGGCAGGTGGATCTCTGAGTTAGAGGCCAGCCTGGTCTACAGAGCAAGTTCTAGGTCTGAGAAATCCTGTTTTCAAAAAACAAATAAGGGATCCCAGAACTTGGTGAACGCTACACGTGACTGTGGAGCAAGGAGCGTCATCCAGAAACTCCTGGGCCAGATAACCTGGAGCATGCAGTAGAGCAACAGAAATGAGCGACCGGAACAAGCTGTAAGGCAAGAACAAACTAGAAAGCTGCCCTTTGACCTTTACACACATAGTAACACACATCTATGCAAAATAAAGAAAACCTTTAAAAAGTCATTCGTGTCTTGAGAACTTGCTGAGCTCACTTAGTTCTATGAAGTTTGTTGTTGTTGTTGTTTTTGGTTTTTTAAATATATTTACATGGTATTCTGCCTGCATATATGCCTCTGTGCCAGAAGAGGGCTCTAGATCTCATTACAGATGGTTGTGAGCCACCATGTGGTTGATGGGAATTGAACTCATGACCTCTGGAAGAGCAGTCAGTGCTCTTAACCTCTGAGCCATCTCTCCAGCCCCCTATGAAGTTTTTTTTAAATGATTTATTTTTTTATACGTGTATGAGTCTGTGTTTGCACATGTGTGTGGTTTCCCTGGAAGCAAGAAAAGGGTGTTGGGTTCCCAACTGCTTGTTACAAGCATTGTAAGTTGCCTGACTTGTGTGCTGGGAATCAAAATTGAACTCCGTTCCTCTGGAAGAAGAGCAAGCACTCTTAACTGCTAAAAGTGAAAATAAGGACATGACTGATCCTAGTTACAACAGAAGAGAGGGTTTTACTGTAGATGTTTTAGAGAATATAGCCAGAGGCATCTGGAGGGTTCCAGACTGAACCAGGCCCTGAGAGGAGAGAGAGAAGGAGAACAAGAGTGCAGGTGAGAACCAAAAGAGGACCAAAAGAGTAAGAGCGAGTGGCTGAGTTATGTAGGAGAAAAGAGAAGTTGGGGAATGGAAAGGAAGCTTAGGGGCTGGAGAGGTTTAGAGTAGGGGCAGGATATGTTAGCAGCCAGGATGACTCTAGCAGCTACTTGTGAGTGGGGGCTGAGGGAGCCTAGAGGTTAGCAAAGACAGCTAAGGTTAACCTAGAGGTTAGCTAAAACCTTGATATGCTAAGAGGCACCATGGGTCTAGGTTAATGAAGGAGCCAGAGTTCTCTTTGTGCCCCAGATAAGGAAATGACTCCTTTTAGCAAGTAAGAATTATCTTAAGTCCCTGAGGGAATGCTGGCTTTTGTCTAAATGGCTGTCTTTGAGAAGGAATTTCTAAAAACCTAACTTTGAGCCATCTCTCCAGCCCTTCCTATTATGAGGGTTTTGTTGATGCTGGTGGCTTTTTTGTTTGTTGGTTTGTTTTTGAGACAGGATTTCTCTGTGTAGCCCTGGCTGTCCTGGAACTCCAACTGGTTTTGAACTGAGAGCTCTGCCTGCCTCTGCCTCCAGAATACCAGATCTAAAGGTGTGAGCTACCACACCCAGCTCACGTATTTCTATTTCAGCTCCCTATCCATGAAGTTTGTTTGATTGATTTAATGCTGGGAATTGGGTCAGGGTCTTCCACACTAAGCAAGCATACACTACACCACTGAGTTATACTGCCAGCCAGAGACATTTTAAGGAATTGACCTATGCTAGTATGGAGACCTGGTGAGTCCAAGATCCTGTGAAGGAGGCAAAGAGGCTGGAGGCTAAGGAAGGAGTGGAGTAAAGTTCTAGTCCAAAGGCCATCTGCTGTACAACCAGAAGGAGCTGATGTTGCAGAATGAGTTCTGCAACCTTTCTTAGATCCTGCCTTTGGCTTTGTTCAGGCCTACAGTGGATTAGCTGAGGCCTTCCCACATTATGGAGGACAACCTGCTTTACTCAAAGCTCACTGATGTAACTCTCATTCAGAAACATACTGAATGATGTATGGTGACCCAATGTCTTAGTTACTATTCTGTTGCTGTGAGGAGACACTATGACCAAAGCAACTCATAGAAAAGACAGCATTCAACTGAGGGCATGCTTACAGTATCAGAGGGGTTAGTCCATCATCGTCATGGAAGGAAGCATGGTGGCAGGCAGGCGAGCATGGTGCTGGAGAAGGAGTTGAAAGCTTTAATCCTGATCAGTAGGCAGCAGGCAGAGATGGGGGTGGGGTGTGTGAAGGGTATGAGGGGGGCGATTGGGAGTTGGGAGGAGAGAAGGTTGGGGACTGAGAGAGCAGCCTGAGAGTGAGGGTGGGTGCACTCAAGATACATACAAAGCACAGACTGGGTAGACCTGGTCTGGGCTTTTGAAACCTCAAACCCCATTCCCAGTGATACCCATCCTCCAAGCCTATACCTCCTAATCCTTTCCAAATATGTCCCCTACTGAGGACTAAGCATGCAAACATTCTCATTCAGACCACCACACCCAGGGACATCTATGCCTACTAACCATCATTATGTCCTTCTGATTCACAACATCTGGGTGCTCCAGAATTTGACTTTCTTTCCCCCCCCCCCAACCCCCCAGACAGGGTTTCTCTGTGTAGCCCTGGCTGTCCTGGAACTCACTCTGTAGACCAGGCTGGCCTCAAACTCAGAATCCGCCTGCCTCTGCCTCCCAAGTGCTGGGATTAAAGGCGTGCTCCACCACCGCCCGGCTAGAATTTGACTTTCTATGTCTCCCCTGTATCAGTACTCTACTCAGTCTCTTTTTCTGGACCCAATGTTATCAATTTTATTGATCACTTTTAAAAACCAACTTTTTGTTTCATTGATTTTTTTCCTCTCATTTTCAATTCCATTTATTTCTACTTTATATTATTTCCTTTCAATTGTTTTGGGTTTATTTTGCTCATCTTGGTCCAGGTTTTCAAGATGAAAGCTGGAATCCTGCACATTTGCTTTGAGGTACTGTTTCTTTTCTTTTTGAGACATATTCTTGCTATGTAACCCTACCTAATCTGGAACTCACTATGTAGACCAGGCTGGTATTGAACTTGGAATAATGTCTGGGATTACAGACATACATAACTAAACCTGGCCATGTTTCTTTTTTTCTAAGGTATGTATTTACCATCTAGATTTCCCCATGTCCAGAGTTTTTGGTACATTGTATCTTTTTCACTCAATTCAATAGATTTCTATTTCCTAATGCTACTTTTTTTGTTTTATTTTGGTTTTTAATTTCAGGTTGTAGAGACAGTGATGGCTCCTGGTTAAAAACACTTGTTGTTCTTACAGAGGATCTGAGTATAGTTTCCAGCATCCACATAGTGGCTCACAAACATAACTCCAGTTCCAAGGGATTTCACCCTCCCTCTTCTGACCACCACAGGCACTACATATGGTATATACACGTGCATTCAGGCAAAACACTCATAAACTAGAAATTAAATATAATATTTAAAACTTTCAGTTTTAATGTTAATGTGTGGGTAAGTACATGTGAGTTCAGCTGTCTAAGGAGATCAGAAGAGGATTTCCCGGAAATGGAGTTTCAGGCAGTTGTGAATCATCTGACATAGGTGTTGGAAAGCAAACTTGGGTCCCCTGTAAGAGCAGTACTCTCCCTTAACCACTGAGCCATCTCTTCAGCCTTTATTAGGAAATGGGATCTCACTAAATAAACCAGGCTAGCCTTGAATTCTCAAGCCTCCTGATTTCTGCCTCCAAAATTCTAGGATTACAGTCATGCACCACCACACCAGGCTTTTGCCATGTTTTTGTGTCATGTGTTTTATTATTGGTTTTTTGAAACAGTGTCTATGTAGCCTTAGTTGTCCTGGAACTTGCTCTATAGACCAGGCTGGCTTCAGAAAGATCTGCCTGCCTCTGCCTCCCAAGTGCTGAGATTAAAGGCGTGCACCACCACCATACTCACTTGTCCTGTCCTTTTTTTTTGTTTGTTTGGTTTTTTTGTTTTTGTTTTTGAGACAGGGTTTCTCTATATAGCCTTGGCTGTCCTGGAACTCACTCGGTAGACCAGGCTGGCCTCTAACTCAGAAATCCACCTGCCTCTGCCTCCCAAGTGCTGGGATTAAAGGGGGGCGCCACCACTGCCCGGCTTTTTTTTTTTTTTAATGAGCTTTCTTTTTCTTTTTTCCCCCTTCTCCCTCTCGCTCTTGCCCTGCTTGCTCAGGCCCAGAGGTTTTTATTATATATATATATATATATATATATATATATATATATATATACTGTAGATGTCTTCGGACACCCCATAAAAGGTCATCAGATCTCATTATGGATGGTTGTGAGCCACCATGTTGTTGCTGGGATTTGAACTCAGGACCTCTGAAAGAGCAGTCAGTGTTTTCTTAACCGCTGAGCCATCTCACCAGCCCATGTTCTTTTTTTTTTTTTACTGTTTGCATTTATGGCTTTTAAAATGTCTCTTTACTTTTAGCCTGTGTAATGGCTATTCCTAGTTGTCAACCTGACTATATCTAAAATGAACTACAATCCAGAATTGGAAGGTTCACCTATGATCCTGATCTTGAGGCTGAGAGACACAAGTTTCTGACCTAGATCTTGGCATGGAGATCTTAAGGCACAGTGGCTATGAATCCCAAGAGACTGAGGCAAGGAGATCTCTGAGTTTAAGGTCAGCCTGGGACAAAACAAGTCTCAGATCTAGGCGTACTGGTGTACACTTTTAATCTGGGGCACACCTTCTGCTAGAGACCTATATAAGGACATTGGGAGAAGGGAGATTCGCTCCTCTTTTCCTGCTTGCATTTATTTGCCAGCACATCTTTTAGATCTACCAGCCTTGTGGGACTGAGTAACCGCTGGATCCTTGGACTACCCACTCACAGCTGACTATTATTGGGGAGTTGGACTATTGACTGTAAGTCATTAGAACAAATTCTCTTACTATATAGAGACTATCCATAAGTTCTGTGACTCTAGAGAACCCTGACTAATGCAGCCTGTCTATACCATGTTAGGAGGAAACTTTCTATAGACATCTTGTAGTTGAGTTTATTTGTTCACTTTGACAACTTGTGGTTCTTTATATACAGTTTACATTTAAAGTAATTTGTTTTGTTTTTTGAGACAGGGTTTCTCAGTGTAGCCCTGGCTGTTCTGAAACTCACTCTGTAGACCAAGCTGACCTCAAACTCAGAGATCCACCTGCCTCTGCCTTCCAAGTGCCAGGATTAAAAGTGTTTACCACCACTGCCCGGCTAGAGTAATTTTTGGTGCATTAGGTTTTAGTTTTGCCATTTTGCAATTTTTGTTCTCTTTCATCCTCATTTCACTTCTCTTTTCTTGCCTTCCTGTGGGATACTTAAACGTTGTTTAGAGTTCCATTTTGATTTGTTTATAATATTATTAGAGTAGTATTTGTGTAAGTACTAGTGTCAGTGGATTTTCTGGGCATCACAATAACCACGAATATATTGTATGTCTGTTCCTATTGACATTTAACATTATGAGTGAAGTCCAGAAACTTTATTTCAGTTGCCCCCTTACCCTACCCACTTAAACCTATGAATGATTTTGTTTTGTTTTGAGATAGGATTTCTCTGTGTAACCCTGGCTGTCCTAGAACTCGATCTATAGACCAGGTTGGCCTTAAACTCAGAGACTTCTACCTGCTTCTGCCTCCTGCCTACTGGGATTAAAGGTGTGCACAACTGCCACCTTAGGGAAAACCTATATATATTTTTAAACTTTCCTATGTGTACATTTAGTAACACATCAGACCGTGTTAATTTGTTGCTTTAACAATGCAGCATGGTTTAAGAAACGCAGTGAGGGTGTCCTCTTTCACTCACCTCTCTTGTCATTGTCACACGATTCTTTTTCCTTGCTGAAGTGGTCTTCTGTAATCATTACATTCCTCCTTGAGTTTCCTTCAGCTAGCCTTCCTGTGTGTGACATACATGTGCACATGCATGGGCTTCTGCACATGCACAGAGACCAGAAGAGAGTATCAGTGTTCTCTACCAATCTCTATCTAGTCCTCGGAGGCAGGGCTTTCTGAGAATCTGGAGCTCTTGGTTGTTTTGTTTTGATTTGATCTGATTTTCTGAGCTTGGCTGAAAGCCAGAAAGCCTCAACAATTTTCCCTGTCTGCCCTCAGAGCCAAGGTTTTACAGGCATTCACGGGATGTGAGCTTGTCATGTATGGGTGCTGAAATCTGGACTCTAGGTCTCTTGATTATGCAGCAAGCATTCTAACTGCTAAGTCATCAGCCCCACTCGTGTCTAGTGTAGCTCTCTCTGTTCATGGTGCACAGTTCTCATGTTCTTCACATTGTTCCTCTGTAATTAGATTCTTTTGATTTGTTCTCATTCCATCTGAAGGACTTTCATTCAGTAGAGGATTCCTGGTGGACTGTTTTTTTTTTTTTTCCTTGAGAAGCAGTGTCTACATCTTTCTGATCTCAGTGGCTTCTGCTGAGAAGTGCAGTCACTGAGATTGCTCTTTGCTGCAGGCAGGGTATCATCTTCCTGAGTCCACTTTGCAGATGCTTGGTCTCCTGTTCGGAAGTTTACCTATGACACATATGCTGGTGTCTTGGGATTTGTTCTGTTTGTTTGTTTGTTTGTTTTTTCGAGACAGGGTTTCTCTGTGTAGCCCTGGCCGTCCTGGAACTCACTCTGTAGATCAGGCTGGACTCGAACTCAGAAATCCGCCTGCCTCTGCCTCCGAGTGCTGGGATTAAAGGCGTGCGCCACCACTGCCCGGCCTGAGGTTTGTTCTGTTTGGACTTCACTGAGTGTGCAGGTTCACGTCTCTGCTGTTTTTTTGTGAAGTTTCTGCTACTGGATCTTCAGATATTTTCTCAGCTGCATGCTTCTTCTTGGTCTCCAGTGACACAAAGCCTAACAAAAACTAGATTTATTTTTAATTGTTCTATAAGTCCCTAAGGTTATGTTCAATTTCTTTCCATCTATTTTCTCTCTATTTTGCAGTTGGACAGTTTTTATGACCTTATCTTCCAATTCAGAATCTAGATCCATCCATTCCTATGCCATGTTTAATTTGCTATTGAATCTATTCAGTAAGTCTTCAAAAGGCAAAATTTGGGTTCATTGTATTTCTTTAGTTCTGTAATTTCCTCTTGGTTCTTTGGATAAAGAGTTTTTCCTGAGCTTTTCTATTTGTTCCTTTATCTCAAGATAATTTGTAATGACTGTTGAAGTGTTTTTGTGATGGCCACTTGACAGTCCCTGCCAGACAATTCCACATTGGATTCCTTTGTGTGGTCACTGGTTGATGGTTTCTTCTCGTTTAAATTGCGAGCTTTGATTTGTAATCTTCTAACCATGATTGGGCAGTTTGGATTAGTGTTATGAGACCGAATCATACTTAAGCCTTCTGTGTCACTTAGCCAGGCAGTTGTCTTATGTAGGTAAGGTTTCCTGGGCCGCTCCTCTGGGCTGTAGTTTCCATGGCAATGCGTGTGACTTTCAGAGCCCTTGCCATGCTTTTCTAGTCTATTTTATTCAACTGGTGCCACAGAGGCATCGAGTTAATTCTTTGGCGTTACCTGTGATGGAGGCACTTCTCATGCAGCCCAGAGTTGCTGGGTGGGAAGAAGGGAGACCAGCTAAGGTGGACTAGCTACTCACTGGTTTCTACCTTGTCTCTGATGAATCCATGGAAGGCACTCAAGCTTCTCCCTCTACTGAGCAGGAGTCCAGGGAAACACAGATGTAGCTGGTACATCTGCCAGGACTGGAGGGTCAGAAGATACTGGGAATGGGCTCCTACTTGAGGAGGGGTGGGAGACAGCAAACTGTGTGTTTCCTAGGCCCCTGACCTGCCTGATTTCCCTCCTGTCCTGGAGACTTCTATACTTATCTGATGTGTCATTAAAAGTTGTATTTAGCTGGAAGGAGCAGGAAGATATTAGTCTACACCTTTAGGCTTGACTAGAAGCCTCTGGTTGTTTATCGCTTTGAGACAGAGTCTTGCCTTGAAGCCTGTCATTTTAGTTTCTTGGGTGCTGGTATTGTAGGTGGGTACCCATGCCAGGCTCCAGGGCACATCTAGAGCAGTTTCACGTCCATTGGCTGCCACTCTCCATTTGCTTCTTCCAGTGCTTGGCAACTAAATCTGGTTTGTAGACTTGTCTAGACTGGACATTTTCTCTAAGTGGAGACCTATGGCACGAGTCCGTTTGTTCTTCTGCTGAACTTATTTTCCAGATTCAACTATGTTATAATATCTCAGCACTACATCTTTTTTATCTCAAACAATGTCCTATTTAAATTTTATTTATCTGTTCACCAGTCACTTTCCCCTTTTATGGAAATGGTTAGGGTTACACAGAGAAAATGGGCCTTGTGAATAAAATTGCATTTACTATTTCATACAAGACATACATTTCCAGGCTGGAATGATTGCTCAGTGGTTATGATCATGTACTGTTCCTGGAGAGGACCCAAGTTCAACTCCCAGCACCCACAACAGGCTGCTTGTTGTAACTCCAGTATCCAAAGGATGTCCCTAACTTCAGGCACATATACAGACATACACACATGTACATGTAAATAAATAATAAATATTTTTTAGAAATTAAGACATGTATTTTCATTTCTTTTGAGTATGAACTTATAGTGGAGTTGTAGTGACAGGTTTAACTCTATGCCTAGCATTTTGAGTCCGAAGAAGTCACCGATGAGCGTCTTGGTGTTTCTGCATCCCTGTCAACACTTACCCTACGACTTTTGGGTTCTAGCTACCCTGGGATGTGCAGTAGCATCTCCTTATGGACTGCATTTACAGGTCCTTGAAGGCCGGTGATGTGAAGTGTCTCCCTGTGCTCATTGGTATGTCTTCTTTGCAGAAGAGTTAGCTCAAGTCTCAGACCTATATTTGAGCGTTTTTTGTTCGGTTGTTTTGAGTTGAGGACCTTGGCATTCATGCTGAGGGACATGGGATCCATGACATTCTCAGTTTGGGAGCTGATGGAATCAACTGAGGTGCTGCTTAAAGAAGTAGGGAGGTACAAGGTAGATCTAAGTAATGAGTCAGAAACGGGTCATCCAGGTGAGGGATGCAGGTCTAGTTCTGGGTACATTGTGAAGAGGAACGCACAAAATTTGCTGATGGGATTTTTTTTTTTTTGAGACAGGGTCTTTCTGTATAGTCTTGAATGTCCTTAAACTCTCTTTGTAAACCAGACTGGCCTTGAACTCCTAGAGATCTTCCTGCCTCTGCCTCTGCCTCCCAAGTGCTGGGATTAAAAGCATGTACTATCACCACATGGTGATTTTTTTTTCTTTTAACACAGAGTCTCATTTTTTGTGATTCTGGCTATCCTCTACCTCACAGTGTAGACCAGGAGAAACTCAGAGATGTCTGCCTTCCTCTGCTTCTTGGGTGCTAGAATTAAAGGCATGCCCCACCATGCATAGCTCCTGATGGATCTTATGGGTCCTGATGGATTTGAGCAGTTGAGGCGTTTACCATTCAGAAGTACAAAGGTCCCAGTAACTGAAATTGCCTTCATGTCATACAGCTTTTGAGTGGGCAGCTTCATTAAAGGAAATTTTTGTTGTCCCGCCATTTGGAGGCCAAAAGTCTGAAATGAGTGTCTGTAGGGCCACACCCCTCCTGTGTCTTCTCTCTCCTTGTGGCTGTCAGTCCTTTAGCATTCTTGGCTTTGTGGTAACATCACTGCAGTCTTTGTCCCACCATGACTGTGTCTAAATTTCCCCTTTCCCACAGGATATTAGGCACAGGAGTGAGACCTGGCTTAATGATAGACCCTTGATCACACATGTGAAGACTCAGTTTCCAAACCAGGTCATGGTTCAGTACTTTGAGGACTTTGATTAAAACAGCTCTCTATGAGACAGTTCTTCCCACAGTGGACGGAGAGACAACAGAGCAATTTGGGGATGAAGGCTGAAGCTAAGCCCCAGAGGGGTTATAACATCTGAGAAGAGGCCCATTGGGCTTAGAGAAGATGCTCTGTAGAAGAATGCCTTTCAGAAACTTACAAACATGACTCATACAACTCTGAAGCAGAGAAGTGTCAGATATTTGTTTAATCATCAGTGAGCAAAGCCAGCACGATGGTAAAACCATCTCATGAGACTGAAGAGTGGCATTTACAATGACTGGCACAGAGCTTGTCTGAGTAGGGCTTGCTAACCTAGATTACAAAATAAAACTGTTAAAGCTCTTCAGGACCATCAAACTGCCGTTTTTCTACTATCTTTTCCCCTAGGCAAAAATAATTCTCCATGTTTCATTATTGAATTTATTTGCACCCAGACGAGAATCATTTAACTTAGCCATCTGTTTTCTGCAAGTTAAAAACCTCCCTTTACTGACTTGTAAATGACCATAATTAATGGTCCAGCAAGATGTATAACTTAGGAGTCAGAAAATTCCTTTGGCAAGTTTGCTGAACAACACTCAGCCTGCTGTTCAAAAGACACATGCCACTTGTTTGCCTAATTGTAAATTCTAGAAAAGCTTTATTAGTTCCTACTTGTGATGAGAATCTTCAAGGGTTATTGTTGTCCCAGGAAAGTCAGTTTCCTTGTATGCTGACCTGATTGATGCACTTGGGCCGGGTAACAAGAGGTGGCAATTAGCTCGAGGAGCCTCCTTGTTAAGTGGTAT
Source organism: Rhabdomys pumilio (assembly GCA_030674055.1). NCBI lineage: Eukaryota > Metazoa > Chordata > Mammalia > Rodentia > Muridae > Rhabdomys > Rhabdomys pumilio. The sequence goes on from JANHMN010000012.1 coordinate 14,272,961, forward strand.
ATCCAAGCCATGAATTACACAAGACCAAGGCTGGAATATCAGCTCTGTCTGAAGATGTCATCATGAGGAATGTAGGACTGAGCCTCAATTATGCCCAAGGTATAGTCTCATTTGCCTTTCTAGCTCTTGATTAGGAAACTGAGCCAAACTAATCTTCAAGTTTGCTTATGGCCTCTGTGTATGTAGGTGAGGTTTCATCTTCTCCCTAGCCTCAGTGGCTACCATGGTTCCTGGCTTTCTAGACCATGTCTTTCTTTGTGTAGGGCTGAGCTTTTGTATGTCAGAATACAGGTGCCTGGCCAGCGTGGGTCTGAGTGTGGTGTAGAGCAACATATGTGTTCCAAACTTTGTTCCTTTATGGTGGGCATGCCATGTGACTCATGAGAAAGTTAAGACCTTAAAGGTCTTAATGTTAGACATTGGTTACATACATAATTTGATTTCCCAGTGAAGAGGACAGCTAATTTCTATTATAATCACGAAAATCATTCGACTTTCGTTAAGAAGAAAGGTTATAAGCCAGTCGTGGTAGCAAATACCTGTAATCTCAGCACTTGAGAGGCAGAGGCAGGACAGTTAAGTTAACGGCTAGTCTAGTCTACACACAGTGAGGCCTAGACTAATCTGGGCAGCCAGATTCTGCCGAAAAACAAACAAAAAAGTAAGCATCTGTGGTGGTATTATCAACTTTACAGGATCTTTTATTATCTAGGAGACAAACCTCTGGAAATGTCAGTGAGAGTCTATCTAGATCAGGGTAATTAAGGCCCACCCCTAATTGTAGGTGGCACCCGTCCATTGGCTGGGGACATTGAATAAAACTGTTTTAACTTCTTCTTTTTTTGTTTTGTTTTTGTTTTTTGTTTTGTTTTGTTTTTCGAGACAGGGTTTCTCTGTGTAGTCCTGGCTGTCCTAGAACTCACTCTGTAGACCAGGCTGGCCTCGAGCTCAGAAATCTGCCTGCCTCTGTCTCCCAACTGTTTTAACTTCTTGACTGTGGATGTAGTATGACCAGCTTCCCTTCCATGAAGCCTTGCACCTTTAAACAATGAGCCCAAGTAAGCTCTTTCATCCTTAAGTTGCTTTTGTTATTTTGTCACAGCAGCAAGAAAGGAAACCAATGCAACACTATAACAAACTTGTGATGAAGAATACCCAGACTCTAATGAAAAGTACTAGACTGCTACTTAAGGCATTTGTTTTGTGAGAACACAGAACTTTGGAAAACCCACTAATGCCCTGTTCCTTGCTCTTTGTTATGTCTCCTAGCAGGGGACAGCATTCTGGGGAGCAGTGAGTGATACTTCCAAAGCCAAGCTGTAGATAATCGATGTGTCAGAGGCCAGACTTCTGCCTGATAGAGGTTAGAGATGGCCACAAAGGAGACTGAGATAGGTGCTGCACAGAGGTATCTCACAGTAAGGTTACAGAAGGAAGGACAGATGGAATGAACCATCTGCTGGATTAGAATGGGAGTTTAACCCAGTTCCCAGCACACACATCCCACAAGTCATAACCCCTGTTATCCCAGCTCCAGGCTATTCAAAGCCATTTTCTGTCCTCTATGGGCACTGGGTTCATATGTACAAACCCACAAATATACACAGAATTTTTAATCAATTAAAAAGTCACTGGTTTTTGTATAAAATAAAGTTAAAGAATTTAAAAAAGGCTGGGCAGTGGTGGCACACACCTTTAATCCCAGCATTTGGGAGACAGAGGCAGAGGCAGGTGGATTTCTGAGTTCGAGGCCAGCCTGGTCTACAGAGTGAGTTACAGGACAGCCAGGACAACACAGAGAAACCCTGTCTCGAAAAAACAAAAACAAAAAAAAACAAAAACAAAAAAAAAAAAGAATTTAAAAAAGATAACACAAAAGAGTAGAGCATGGTCACATGTGCCTGTAATCTCTCTCTACACTACAAAAGCTGAAGCAGGAGGATTTTAGTTTAAGACCAGCCTGTGCTATACAGTGAGTTTCAGGCTAGCTAGATATTGAGACCTTATCTCTTTTTTTTTTTTTTTTTTTTTTTTTTTTAATTTTTTGAGACAGGGTTTCTCTGTGTAGTCCTGGTTGTCCTGGAACTCACTCGGTAGACCAGGCTGGCCTCGAACTCAGAAATCCACCTGCCTCTGCCTCCCAAGTGCTGGGATTAAAGGCGTGCGCCACTACTGCCCGGTTTGAGACCTTATCTCAATAATAAGCGGACAATAACCAACCAACCAACCAACCAGATTAAAAAGCACTTGACAAATGAATCTAATTCAATCATAATTCTCTATTTGAATCTATTTATGCCATCTCTTGTTCTTTCCCCCAAACCCCCCTCTTTGTAGCCCAGTGTGCTCTAAAATTCACAATACTTCTGCTTTACTCATAGCTCTAGGAGTATGCGCACAGAACACAATGGCCAGCTCATGTCATGTTTCTTACTGGCCATGCTTTAGTCCCTTTTGTTGCTGCTGTTGTTTTTAGATACAAGGCTTCTCTGTGTAGTCCTGGCTGTCCTGGAACTTGCTCTGTAGACCAGGTTGGCCTAGAGACTCAGTGCTGGGGGTGAAGGTGTGAGCCAACACACTGCCTGTCACTTTAGTCTTTTATCTTTGTCCTTCTGATTGTTAGCGTTGTTAGCTTTCCTTTTTCTTATACTTGAAGGCTGGAAGTCACATTTTATGTTTCAGGTGGAAATTGTGACAGTATATATTTTGACATTAAGTATTATCTATTTCAACATTATAATCCATTTTCTTTGGATTCTAAACTCCACTAATTGCACAATGTAAGAACATCGCAGAATTTGCATTTTGTGTTGCTTTTTCTCTTCACAGGTGCAGTAGAGTTCGGCTGAGATTTTTGATATGATCTGACATTAATAGTCCAAACTGGTTTCCTGGCTGAAATCCATGTCTTGCTACTAAATTCACTTTTAATTTTGCTAACATGTATCTTTTAGTAATTTTAAAAGATATTTGCTTCAGTAAACTTGACTATATATGGGCAATGAATCCATATTTATTTTGCTGTATCATTTGAGCACTAGTTTCTACTATATATGAATTCTTGGTTCAGTCCTTTAGAATTTTAGTTAATTCCTCCTACAAACATTATCTGAGTCACCATAAAGAACGTCCTTCCAGAAGGCAGCAGATGCCTTTAATCCCAACAGAGGCAGAGGAAGCAGATCTCTGAGTTCAAGGCCAGCCTGGTCTACAGAGTGAGTTCCAGGACAGCCAGGGCTACACAGTGTAACCCTGTCTTGAAAAAAAAAAACCTCAAAGTACAAAACACGAAGGTCCTTTCTGTCTGATAGCTTTTCAGTTACTTTAATCCTTGCAGGCTTGGAAGTTGCAGGCTTGTGCCTGTCTGTGGGGCTCCCCCCCCAACCCCCCACTTCTCCCTTAGTCTACTAAGGTTTGCTCTCCCTAAGAAGTCCTAATCTCCCTTAGTCCTTCCTGCTCTGTGAGGGTGTTGTCTTTTCATCTTTTGTTTTATGAGACAGTGTCTTACTTTTGCTCTGAATTGTGGGAGATCCCCCCCTTGTTGGTTTGCACTTAGTTCTAAGGTAGAGAGAAGGTTGAGGGCTCATCTTGCTTGTTCTTCATGGCTGGTTGTCCTAGCACGCTTAGATTCAGATGAGCAGACAATTACAGAGGAGGCAGCTTTTGCTGTTCCTGCCTTTGTGGCAGCACCTCACAGGGTGCTCCTTCCATGGCTCAGTGGTGTGCTTGAAGGGAGTACTAGCTAAACATGGGGCCTTGCTTGGGAGTGGCTCCAGAAGGAACTCACCCTTAAAGACTTTATTTTCCAGCAGGGCAATTGCCTTTAATCCCAGAACTCTGGAGGCAGAGGCAAGTAAATCTCTGGAGTTCATAGGCCAGTCTGGTCTACAGAGGAAGTTCAGGGATACACTGAGAGTCTTGTATTGAAAAATAAAACAAACAACAGAAAGAGTATTTTCCAGCCCATCCTTTGGCTACACTGGGCCATGAGTGTTGGCCAGCAAAAAGCTCCTGGGGCTCCAGCTCCAACCTGGGGTGCACAAATGAGCAAGTCGACCCTGTCTGATAACTGTAACTGTCTGGTGCCCTATCCTGAGCCCTGAGTCTGCCCTGCCTGTCATGTGGAGGGAAGCAGCTCCGCTCTAGCGAAAAGCTTGTTTACCTGAGGGGTCCACACCAATGTCACAGACACATGACTAGTGGTTCATTAACATATCTGTCACAAGCCTTCCAAGGCAACCAAAGAACCATCTAGTCTTCATTCCATTTCAAAATATTTAGAATTTTCCTGCATATCAGATATTTACTTTCACAACAGTAGCAAAATTATAGTTATGAAGTAGAAATGAAATAATTTTATGGCTGGAGGCCACCACAACATTGATCCACAGCAGTAGGAAGGTTGAGAGCCACTGCTCTATAGTGTTCCCGGGGCCCAGGTAGAGACATCAATGCTTAGCTTACTTCTACTAGAACAATGCTTATAAGAAGAAGGCCCAAGTCATGAGTGGTGGCCCATGCCTTTAGGGAGGCAGATTTCTGTCTACATAGTGAGTTTCAGATAGCCAGAATTAATGTAGTGAGAGTCTGTCTCAAAACAACAACAGCCGGGGCGGTGGTGGTGCACGCCTTTAATCTCATCACTTGGAAGGCAGAGGCAGGCGGATTTCTGAGTTCGAGGCCAGCCTGGTCTACGGAGTGAGTTCCAGGACAGCCAGGACTACACAGAGAAACCCTGTCTCGAAAAACCAAAAAAAAAAAAAAAAAAAAAACCAAAAAAACCAAAAAAAA
>JANHMN010000012.1:14277851-14310177 GCA_030674055.1 Rhabdomys pumilio
AAAAAAAAAAAAAAAAAAAAAACCAAAAAAACCAACAACAAAACCAAAACCTAACCAACCAACCAACCCCTCCCCCCAAAAAAAAGAAAAAAAAAGAAAATGAGAAAAAAGAAAAAAAGAAAGAAAGAAGGAAAGAGGAAGGCCTGAGTTGGAGCATGCCCCCGAGACCTGGCTGCCCAATAGTTTCTGAGCTCTCCACTACTTGCCAGACACTAGTCACCCTCAATTCCTTTCCATACCCTCATCTACGGAACCACTGACCTTACCTTGTGCCCTTTTTAGTGCCTTTCTATTTTTTTTTTTGTTTGATTGTTTTTTTGAGACAGGGTTTCTCTGTGTAGTCCTGGCTGTCCTGGAACTCACTCGGTAGACCAGGCTGGCCTCGAACTCAGAAATCCTCCTGCCTCTGCCTCCCAAGTGCTGGGATTAAGGGCGTGCGCCACCACTGCCCGGCTTTAGTGCCTTTCTAGTTCCACCTTAGGGTTCCCCAGTCCTAGCCATCTATTTCCCAGAGGGATCCGCCCTTGTTTGGTGACCCTCTATCCGGTTCCGTTTCCCTCTTTCCATTCCCTCCTAACTCATCTTTCATAAACCACCCTGGTCACCGGACACTATCAGAACCCCACTTATGGCCCTTAGGATGCATCTCTTGATTCTCTCAAGGACCACTCCCTTGGAAAGCATGCACTCTCAGGAAACTCCACCTGGCACCTTCGGGTCAGCATTCTCACTCTACTCGGTGCCACTGACCCCATAGTAAACATCGGGTTACCCTACGCTTACAGCAGTCCTTCACTCCTCGGGAGCCCTATCCTGCCTCCCCCAGAACTCTCCTAGTCACCCCACTCTTGCAGCACTCCTTCCTCCCCTCCCCCTCCGGATCCCCACCCTAACTCCCCGAGAGCCACCCTTCCTGGTCACCCCACTCTCTCCTTCGCGTCCCGCCCCGCCCCCTTATCCCGGCTTGGCGCGGCGCGCGTCATGGCGGCGGCGGGCGGGGCGCGTCTCGCACGCAGCGCGCCGGGCGGAGCGCTCGCCGCATTGTTTGCTTCGCTGGGGAGCGAGCAGCGCCTCGGCAGGCGTCCGAGCAGCTCCGCGTCCGCGTCCTCCGCCCGGCCGGGCCCCGAGCCGGCCTTAGCCGGCTGTGCCGGCGCCGCCGACCCCGCCCGAGCCGCGGCGCCCTGCGGGCCCGGAGCCGCTGGCCCAGCGCGCCCCGGAGCCCGGCGGGGCACGGCTGCGCGGCCGTTGGCGGAGGAGCCGCGGCGCCATTAGCGCCGCCTCGGCCTCGCCGGCCCCCGCGCCCGCCCGCCCGCCGGGCTCCCGCGGCCGCGGCGCCCCGAAGGTGAGTGTCTGACGGTCGCTGTTCGCCGCCCGCCTCGCCGGCCCGGGCGGAGATGCAGGCGCCATGTTTGGAGGCGGCAGCGGCGGCTCCGCATTGTCCGCGGGCGGAGAGGCCGGAGAGTCGGGGCGGCGAGGCCCGGAGGCCGTGAGGCCTGGCGGGCGCGGGAGCCGGAGGAACTGAGAAGGCCGGGCGGGCGTGTTCCGCCATGAGCCGGCGCGGCCTGGGACGCCGAGATCCGTGCCGGCGGCCTGCCCAAGAGGCCGGGTCCGGGAGGCGAGGCCGCGACGAGATCGCGGAGGCGGAGGCCGCAGCCGGGTGGGGGCGGAGAGGGACACGGAGGCCGCGGCGGGGTCGGGGAGACAGAGGAGTAGAAGGAGGCCGCCGCGGCGCGGGAGGCGCGGCCAAGAGAATGGAGCGGGCGGCAGGGCTCAGGAGGCGGGGAAGCCGCGGGGCCGGGCGGGCTCTGGACGGCCCGGCTGCCTGTGCGGCTGGGGCAACTGCAGGGCCGGGCGTCGGACAGCGGAGGAGGCGGAAGGCCTGGGGTCTCGTGGCGTCTGCCCACGTCCTCGCCCGTAGCCTTGGCGGTGCGGATCGGGTCGCATTATGTAACAGATAGGTCCGATCTATTTTGCCAAGACAGGAAACTCCCTAGAAGAGGGACGAGCTCGGAAGATTTCCTAAGTCGAGCGGGGCCTGGTATCTCCGGAGCAAGCCCGCAAACTCCGTGGATGTGTGCAGGAAACGAACGCGCGTGCGCGGCTTTCTGGAGCCTTTAGGAGAGAAGCAACTTTCCTGTGCTTAATTTGCAGAAAACAGTACTCCTCAACGTGCACTGCAGTTGTGACACACTTAGACACACCTAGGAAGCCGCCCCCTTAATGGAGGACATTCACTTCACCCTGCTGCGACTGTTTTAGAGTATCTGTCATCTGGTAACGTGTAGTTAGAGTTTCGGTGTTATTTAGTTACTGTTTTATCACTTGTTGGGTCTAGCACTGTCCTGAGTCTGTGTTTACTCTTCTGACGGTTACCTTAGAGTAAGGTGTGTCTCTTTCCTGTGTGCTTTTACAGTGTGTGTGGGGTGGGGTGGGGTGGGGTGGGGTTAGAAGCTGAAGGAGTTTAAATGGCTTGTCTACAAACCGGGCAGGAAATGAAGAGCATGGAGTCTTTACCTCTTTTTGTCAGCAAAGCTGTTTAGGATGCGTTTAGCACAGTTATTTCTAGAGAAGCATGCTTAGTACCTTTGCTGATTCCTCCATGGAAATGCTTGTTCCTGCATAGAGCCAGGGGGTCAAAGTGCTGGGTATATGAAAATGAGGAAGCAGGTGAGATTGCTGGTCACTGTTGGGCAGTGCTGCTAAATGTCCTCTTTCCCCTGGTCACAATTACATTTTCAAATTACAGAGTAGCTGTGGCCATTAAGTATTAGGTTCAGTTCTTGTAGAAAAGTGGTTTAAAGACCTTCCAGTGCTCACTAGAAGAATGTGGGATTTGACAGTACTGGTTACAGTACTTCACTGTAGAGGAGAAAATTACATGTTTGTCTTTAATCTGGGAGCTGTTGCTTCTGCTTGCCTCAGTAGTGAATTGTGAAGCATCCGGGGTGCACTGTGGTTCTTTCTGTGCAGAGTATGGTGCTGACACCTGGATTTGCACCTATCTCACCTCAGGGATGCTGCTAGAGGCCTAGGGCTGGCTAGGGTTGCTTTGATGACAGCTCCCTGAGAATCCAGTGTTGAGTAGGCACCTGGAAGTGTGGTAGATGCAGGTGCATTGGGTCTGGCTGACTACGGTGTCTTCATGTTTGTGTTCATACAGACAGAATCTACAGAATGTGAGTTTCTACAGCCTGTAAGGTCTGTCTTTGAAAATGCATATAAGACTTGCAGAGATTTCCTTTTGGTACTTAAAATATGAAGTCTGCTCTTTGAGGGCTTTTTTCCAAAGACTAGTAAGGTAACAGTGAGTTGTGAATTCAGACTTCCTCGAGAGCCCTGCTTCTGGGCTTTCAACTTGGTATGTTTGAGAATCAATCTTTCTCTACTTCTTGTTAGTAAAGTGGGCTCGTTCAGCGGGAGGCGTGTGAGTGGTCCTGGCCCTTGTTACTCCATGTGCTCATTCTGCTTGACTAGTGGTCCAGAGTGGGCATGTCTGCTCATAAGGTACACAGACACCGAGTCAGATCAGAGAAAACTAAAAGTCGAGGAGTCCTCTACAAGGAGTGGAAGTACAGGCTGAGAGCTCCCTGGTTTTGTCCGTACTAGAAATGATCAAATCTCTGCATTGAAGTTTTCAGGCATGTGAACCAGAGATAAGGGGTGGGGGTGGGGTCTCTGCAGGCTGTGGTTTGAGGGAACCCATTCTTTGGAGCAAGAGCTGAGGATTTTCAAGTCAATTAAGAAGAGAGCAGAGATGCCACGTGATACCTTGCCCACAGCTAGGTGTGCTTGAAGAGTGTATGGCTGAGCACAAGCCGGTCCGGCCTAAGTGGGAGGGAAAGGCTGATGCCCACGGGCGGCACTTCTCAAGGATGGTCACTGAGGCATCCTGAAATCTACGTTGGGGCAAAAAGATCCCACAGACCACCTGAGCTTTCACTTAAGTCCTGTGGAGAATGTGTTTGTAGAAAGAATGGACTACTTTATGCTCTTGAGTTATAGAAGCTTCTGGCCTCCAGCAGGAAAGTTCACAGGAGCAAAAGAGACCTAAGGGATTGCTAAGAGTAGTGGCCACAGCATGGCTGCTTTGTGGCCACAGGTCATAGTCTCTGTTGTGAAGTCTGTCAGAAAAACAATCTATACTTAATAACTCTGGAGATGATGTTGCTGTCTGTAGGTTACTACTGTTGGGTTGCTCTAAAAAGGTGACTTGTGGGTGGAATGCACCTGTGCCCTAGCTATTCAGCAGAAGCCCTGAGGGCCGCAGCTTCCTGCTGTCTCCTCGATATTGGTACCTTTGCCTGGGTATGGTGAGGGAGAGGTACTGTCGGATGTTGGGAGGCTTGCTGAAATGTGAGACTTCTTAGGACTATTTAAACCGAGCTTTGTTGGTGGGCAGTTTGGTAGTGCTACCCAAGTATCTTTTGTAGTCTTTGGTCATCCTGCATGGAGGTAACTTTTTCTTTGACTTTATTTTAGGTAATCATTGCCAAATGAGGAGGAAAGGACGATGTCATCGAGGTTCTGCAGCGAGGCATCCTTCTTCCCCGTGCAGTATTAAACACTCCCCCACTCGAGAAACGTTGACGTACGCACAAGCTCAAAGGATGGTGGAGATAGAAATCGAAGGGCGCTTGCATCGGATCAGTATTTTCGATCCCTTGGAGATCATACTAGAAGATGACCTCACTGCTCAAGAAATGAGCGAATGCAACAGTAATAAGGAGAACAGTGAGAGGCCGCCTGTTTGCTTAAGAACTAAGCGTCACAAAAACAACAGAGTCAAAAAGAAAAATGAAGTCCTGCCCAGCACCCATGGCACGCCGGCTTCAGCCAGTGCTCTTCCTGAGCCCAAGGTGCGGATTGTGGAGTACAGTCCTCCGTCTGCACCCAGGAGGCCCCCTGTGTATTACAAGTTCATCGAGAAGTCAGCTGAGGAGCTGGACAATGAGGTGGAGTACGATATGGATGAAGAGGACTACGCCTGGTTAGAGATTGTCAACGAGAAGAGGAAGGGCGATTGCGTCTCTGCTGTGTCACAGAGCATGTTCGAGTTCCTGATGGACCGCTTTGAGAAGGAGTCCTACTGTGAGAACCAGAAGCAGGGTGAGCAGCAATCCCTGATCGATGAGGATGCCGTTTGCTGCATCTGCATGGATGGGGAGTGCCAGAACAGCAATGTTATACTCTTTTGTGACATGTGCAACCTGGCTGTGCACCAGGAGTGCTATGGGGTGCCCTACATCCCTGAGGGTCAGTGGCTTTGCCGACACTGCCTGCAGTCTCGGGCCCGCCCGGCGGATTGCGTGCTGTGCCCGAACAAGGGTGGTGCCTTCAAAAAGACAGACGATGACCGCTGGGGCCACGTGGTATGTGCCCTGTGGATCCCAGAGGTTGGCTTTGCCAACACGGTATTCATTGAGCCCATCGATGGTGTGAGGAACATACCTCCCGCCCGGTGGAAACTGACATGCTACCTCTGTAAGCAGAAAGGCGTGGGTGCCTGCATTCAGTGCCACAAAGCAAATTGCTACACAGCATTCCATGTGACATGTGCCCAGAAGGCTGGCCTGTACATGAAGATGGAGCCTGTAAAGGAGCTGACTGGAGGCAGCACCACGTTCTCTGTCAGAAAGACTGCTTACTGCGACGTCCACACACCTCCAGGCTGCACCCGGAGGCCTCTGAACATTTATGGAGATGTTGAAATGAAAAATGGTGTGTGTCGAAAAGAAAGCTCAGTTAAAACGGTCAGGTCTACATCCAAGGTCAGGAAAAAAGCAAAAAAGGCTAAGAAAACACTGGCTGAGCCCTGTGCTGTCCTGCCGACTGTGTGTGCTCCTTATATTCCCCCTCAGAGGTAAGTGCATCTGAGCTCACATGGGCCTGAAGGGAAGGACTTGATGGAGGACACAAAAAATCAGGGCCTGCGAGAGTCTTGCCACGTCTCTGTCCCACCTCCTGACAGTCTGTGTCCTAAGCCATAGTCATTCATCTCCACTGTCCAGTGGGGCGTAAGTGTAAGAGAAGTTACAGATTGGGATAATTTAGAGTTCATTGTCACCTGTTGGCTTTGATTATAAGGTAGGTATGGGAGCCACAGCCACATTAGTAGTCATCCAAGCCTGGGTTTCTAGATTTCACAGCATCCTAAGTTTTCTATCTATAATGCCGTTACACTCCCTTATTACCAGATTTTAGGACCTTGTAGAAAAGCATCTGGCTGGTGAACCACCATCCTCAGTGACTGTTGAGGAGGTTAGAACAGGAGCTGCTGCCAGCAGGGAGATGCTGGTCTCACAAGGATCCTCTGACTATCTCCTGAGTGCTGGGATTCAGGGTGCTCTGACCACACTTGACTTCTTTGCTGCTTATGTTTTTAGAAGTGCAAGAATTGCTTTGGTCTGCAGAAGGGTTGCTGTGCAAGGCCCACATTGTGTGTTTCTGGTGGAGGACTTGTCCTCTCTGTGCAGTTTAGGGATTGCCTTAGCTTCTTCAGTCTGCCTTGGGCTGCTCTCTGTCCTTGTGTCTTCTGGACTTACTCTGTAGCATGTCTTTTTTTTTTTTTTTTTTTCCCCATTATTTCAAAAAATGTTCTTTTTTCACATCATAGCCTGTGGATGCCAGATGAACCCACTCTTTTGCATCCAATTGAACCCTTTTTTGAGCCTTGAGGAAGGAATTTTCTGTGAAGTGGGTGTGGACTTTTAATCTGGTCAGGTTAGTAAAGCCCCAAGATGATAAAGTTCACGTGAAGCTGACAGCTGCCCTAAAGCACTTTCCTTCCATGGGGATTGTTAACAGGGACTCTGTAAAAACACTCGTTCTTCAGCACACAGGTGGACAGTAGATTTCAGAGGTGTTTTTTTTTTTTTTTTTTGTGGGGGTATAGGAGATGGTGAGATCAGGTTTTTCTGTATCCTTGGCTGTCCTAGAACGCCTATAGACCAGGTTGTCCTGGAACTCCCGTCTGCCTGCCTCTGCCTCCTGAGTACTAGGGATTAAAGACCTGAGCCACCACCACCTAGTTCAGAAGCTATCTTGAACGTAGTGAACATTAGTTTGTGTGTGTTATTTTCTTATCAATGTCTGGTTTGAAGAAATTAATGATTTTTACTAGCATACCATGATTATACTATGGAGTTGGGCATTGTTGTGCCACAGTGGGCTTACTGGTTGAGCTGGGAGTACAAACATAAAAAGAGCTCGCAACTGCCTTTGTATTAGAGTTTAAAATGGGTAAATGCTGTTTGTTTTTATAGACCTATACCTACTTCTTAGAGTCAGTGAATCAAAAACAAATAGAAATCTCAGAACCCCTGGTTCAGAGAAGAGTCCTGTTAGAAACCAGCATACCCCTAAAATTTTCAGCCTAACTTAAAAGATGGCATCTCTGGGATTTCTACATCTATAGAGGCAGAAAAGATAGGGTTATATGAGGAGCTGCTCATGAAAGTATAGCTTTACCAGAATCGAAGTCAGTGAAACAGCAATCCATCATTGCCTTCTCTGGCTAGCCCAAGTGTTCTGTGTTCCAGGTGATGGGTGCGATGCTGCATCTGTCCTGTGGTTCCTGATGGTCAGGTTTCGGAACATGAAAGCTGCCAGGTGGGTGGGACTGTTGCAAGGAGGATCTGCAGGTGACAACAAAGACTCTGACCTTCCGAGCCATCGAGGAAAGAACTTGAGGCTTTAAACCTAAATATTCCAGGGTCTTTTGTAGAATATAGCAGATAAGAGGTGCATTGTGACCCGAGTTTTCTTCCTCAGACAAGGTCTTGTCTGAAGGCCAAGACTGCCTGGGGCTTATGGAGTACATGTCAGGTGAGCACAGGCCTCAGACTTGTGAGTCTCTTGCTTCAGCCTGTCAAGTGCTCACTGTCCTGTCCTGGCTTGCCTTACTTTGTTTTGTCCTGTCTGTTTCGTTTTGTGACAGGATCTCACTATATAGTCCAGGCAGGTTTCAAACTGCCAGCCTCAGCTCTTGAATGATGGAATTACAGGTGTAAGCCACCATGCATAGCTGCTTGCCACTGCTGCTGCTGCTGCTGCTTTTTAAGATTGACTCAGTTTGTATGTGCGAGCACTTTGCCTGTGCGTATATGTGTGCGTGCGCCATGCGGATGACTGGTTCCCTTCAGTCAGAAGAGGGCTTCAGATCCCCTGGAGCTAGAGCCATGGATGATTTTTGTGAATCACCAGTGAGGTGGAATTGAATCTGATTGGAGAGCTCTGTGGCACCAGCTGTAAACCAGTAGGCTGAGGGCAGGCAGTGCTGGGCATCATGGTGCACACCTTTAATCCCAGCCCTCGGGAAGCAGAGGCAGGAGGATTTCATTCAGAGTTCACAGCCATTCTGTTCTCCGTGGTGAGCTCCAGGACAGCAGGGCTGCATAGAGAGACTCTCCAGAAGGAAAAAAAGTTTAAATTTGGGGAAGGTTGAAGAAGGAAGGTCTAGTTTTGGGTTTTTTGAGGCAGAGTTTTTCTGTTGTCCTAGAACTCACTCTGTAGACCAGGCTGGCCTTGAACTTGACATCTTCCTGTCCCTGCCTCCCAGAGGTGTTCACCACCACTTCCCTGCCAAGATGGTGTTTTAAAAAGCATTTTGGTGTGTGCTTTTCTTTCTATGCTCTTCTGATGGGATTTGCTGTTACCCCGCTCATCCACCTCATTCTGTCTGACAGGAGAGAGAAGGAACAGAACAGGTAAAGGGGAAAGCTTCATAGGTCCCCCCCCCCCCCCCAAGTATCAAGCCTGGTAACTTTCCTGCCCTGGCCATATGGGGCCGGATTCTTTATCTCCAGAGCAGTAGCTGCTGGTGAGTGTGAAGTTGTGTCTGCCCAGGGCTAGTGACTCTCGATAGCCTCTGCAGTTGGATAATTGCTGTGCGGCTTACTCAGTCCTGGAGCACCACTGTCTTGGTGCTGGCTTAGCAGTGAGACTGAGGCACCTTCTATTTGGTTCACACTGCCAGTCCTTCTTGGTCTGGCTTTGGGAAAAGACCAAGTGGCATGTGACCACCTGATGCACTTCATTAGGTAGACTAGGTCTTGCTTTTGCATATAGTATTCTGGCTTGGGGTTTGTACACACCCCTCCGCCATGTTTCTGGTGGTTTACTGTATAGCCAGATCCCGACTTATGGTTTGACTTAACAGCTTTTCTCTCTCTCTTTTTATTTATTTATTTATTTATTTATTTATTTATTTATTGGTTAATGGCACAGCTGTTTGTTTGTTTGTTTTGAGTTTTAGAGAAAGGGTTTTGGTCTTATGTGGTCCTGACTGTACTAGAACTCTCTCTGTACATCCTGCTGGCCTCCAACTCAAAGACTTTGTATCCCAAGTGTTGGGATTAAGGATGTGTACCAACACACCTGACTTTTCTCTGCCCTCCTCCATCCCTCAGTCTGTCTGTTTAAATTTTTTTGAGAGTCTCACTACGTAACCTTGGCTGACCTGGAGCTTGCTACATAGGCTAGCCTTAGATTTCTGCCACATGCCTCTGCCTCCTGAGCACTGGGATTAAAGGCATGTCAGCAGCCTGCCTGACTTAGTTACCAGTTTGAAAAATGGTACATGCAAAAATACTATGTATTCAGTAAAAAATAGTATAATTGGAATTTGGTCTTTCTTGACTAGTGGTATGTCTCGTACTCCCTGTGGATGCTGGACATGGCGCTGCTGTGAGCTGCAGCTTCAGTGAGCTGCACACAGGATGGCTGAGCACTTGGTGGGGAGCTGTGTTGTTTAACTGGGCTGTTGGGTAGCAGAGCTGCAGGAAATGAGCCTGACTTGTGTGAGGTGATCAGCCTGTAGCCTCCTCCTGTGGTGAGCATCTGTATTGGATAAACAGTTCCATCTGCCATTGGCTCCATCCCTTCCAGGTGGAAGCCCTGCCCAGCATGTCCTGAGAGCAGTGGAAGGAGGGCTTACTGCTGTGCCAGGGCCTTGGAAAGCAGGCAGAGGCATCTACAGTAGTGATGCCGGGGAAGGAACATTTAAACAACCAGCTGAAAAGCACAAAATGACAGTCTGGAGTGGGAGGAGGGCAGAGCCCACTTGCTAGCTGGCATGTGCAAAGAGGAGCTCATCTGAAAGATGGGTGGAGCCGCCTACTCATTGCAGCAGCTTGCCCTTAGAAAGCAGGACCATCAACCGGGCAGTGGTGGCACACTTTAATCCCAGCACTTGGGAGGCAGAGGCAGGTGGATTTCTGAGTTCGAGGCCAGCCTTGTCTACAGAGTGAGTTGCAGGACAGCCAGGGCTACACAGAGAAACCCTGTCTTGAAAAAAACCAAAAAAAAAAAAAAGCAAGACCATCATCGAGCTGAAACCGCTGTATACCGACTCTTCCGCCATCTGGACGCTTTCCCCTAGTGGACCTGGGTCTGTTGTCTGGGAACTTAGCAGAGGGGACATCTCCAATATGGCTGGATTGCTTTTACTTCTTATCATAGTTTTTTTCTTTGGCATAGGTGGAAGTAGATACTTACTTTAGAAGTTCATTGCTGGGGCAGGCTGTTGTTTGGTCTTGCTGCTGCTGCTGCTGCTGCTGTGAATCAGACCCTGAGGTCAGCAGGACTCCCAAGTTTGGCTGTTGTAATTTTTTTTTTAGTGATACATTTTCAAAATGCAAGAAACAGAAAGGACCCATTAGAAAAAAAAGGAATGCATTAGATCACCCAGTTACTTGTTGGTAGTGTTCTGGCGTGAACTATGTAAACATACATATATATATATGTGTGTGTGTGGGGGGGGGGGGGGGGCCTTACATGGTCATGTGTCCTCAGGGCATAGGTCCTAAGTTACCTTTGCAGTGAGGAAGGACACCTGCATGTCCTGTCCTGTACGTGCCCACCTTCTAGAGGTAATCTTGATGTCTGATGGTTGCTCCATACCCTGTGCCTCCAGCTCCATACCCCTAACCCAGCCTGCCTCACACAATACTCAGGCCCTATGAGTCATAGGAAGACCATTCTGATACCTGCTTTGTTCTTAGGTGCCAGAGCATTGGGCCACATGGAAGGCCTCCAGGCCAGAGGGCCTGGAGGTAGTCAGGCCAGTCACTGGCAGGACACAGGGTTGGGGTGTCATCTCTACCGACGCCATCTCAGCTGTTGCTCAGCTTTCCTGGGTTTGGATGGTTTGTCTTCTGTGATGCCTGGAAGAATCTTCCTTTCCAGTTTATCTGGTGTTTCCTTCTGTCTCACTCAAGTTAATGCCTGAATACGGAGTGAGTCTTCCTCCTGTGGTTGTCTTAGAGCAGTGGTTCTCAACTTTCTTAATGCTGTGACCTTTTTTTTTTTTGTTTGTTTTTGTTTTTTGAGACGGTTTCTCTGTGTAGCCCTGGCTGTCCTGGAATTCACTCTATAGACCAGGCTGGCCTCAACTCAGAAATCCACCTGTCTCTGCCTCCCAAGTGCTGGGATTAAAGGCGTGTGCTACCACCGCCTGGCATGCTGTGACGTTTTAATATACTTTCTCATGTTATGGTGACCCTTAACCATAAATTATTTTTGTTACTACTTTATAACTGTAGTTTTGCTACTTTTATGAATCATGATGTAAATATTTTTGGAGATAGAGGTTTGCCGAAGGGGTCATGACTTCATTGTTGATCTTTTTTGTTTGTTTGAGACAGGTCTGTGTTGTTCAGGCTGACCTAGACCTACCTACCTCTGCCTCCCAACTGTTGGGATTAAAGGTGTGTGCCACCATGCCTGGATGTCTCTGAGGGTGTTGTTTTCTGGCATTTTGTTTGACATCTTTATCGATATTTCAGAACAAATCCAGACTGAGGGTTGTTTCTGCCAGCCAGTCTTTCCTGTGATGATTAGAATGTTCATCCTCAGGTGTGTTCCTTCTCTGTGAGGCCTTTGTCCTATATTTGTGCTGGTTTGTCAGTTACCTGAGGAGGCGGGGAAGTTACCCACCACATAGGACATGGGCATGGTGAAGAGAGGAGGTGTGGAGTGTCTGAGAGGGGCTGGACCTCACTACCTCATGAGTAGTCAACCATGTGATAGTATTTATAATACAGTTGGCGTCTAACAGTTGTCATGTCACCTTTGAGGTCTTGGGCCTGCTCATTTTCTGTGTCAAGTGTCTTCTTATGGGCAGTCAATGAAGATGCCAACTTGCCAGCTCTCTTGGGGACTAACTGTTGTGTTTTTTGGCAGTTCCAAAAAACTGGCAGTTTCACGTGGCCATCTATTGGCCAGAGAGTAGGGTGTATGGTCTGTGTCTAGAGGTAAATTGTAGACTTGTGAGTGAGTCCTTGGAGCAAAAAACCTAGGCTTTAAAATGATACTTTTTTTTCATGACGTAATGATTCTATTCATTGATACTGTAAGGTTAGAAACTTGTCAGCCTAACCATGGAGCTGTCCTGAACATGAATGGAGTTCATTATAAAGATGTAGGATGTGTAGGAAATGTTACATTAAGAAAAGAGGTTGAGGGCTGGAGAGATGGCTCAGTGGTTAAGAGCACTGACTGCTTTGGTTTCTAAAATTTCCCTCTCCAGCAGTGACTGTGGGGCATCTTGAGAGATTGTGCGTCTATGCACGTGTGAGGGTAGAAGTTACCTTCTTTTCCTGCGTGTCATGATTTTTGCCTAGGAAACGCTTAAGGAAAACCAGAGATGAACATAATCTGATGAATTATGAAGTAGAGCAGAGAACCAGTTACCTTTGGAGGCCTGTAGTCCCTGGTTCCATCCTCATTCTTAAAACAGCATTCACATGAATCTGGAATTGGTATGCACTAGTCATCTTTTGGCAAGGCTTGTCTTCTCATTTCTAATTTACAGCTGTGATTTACAAAGGGAAAACAAGCTTTAAGAAGTACAGAGAACCCATTTGTTCAGCAACTTAACTTCAGAAGTTCCTGTGACTGGTTCATCCTCCCTTGCCTGTCCCCCCCTTTGTCCCAGCCATGTGGCTCTGTCCATGACTCTGCAGTATAGAAGGATCCTTCTCAGAACTGTAGGTTGATACTTACTGATGAAGTGAGTGTTGGTTGGCTCTTTTCTGTGTCGAGTCTCTGTCTCCAGAGGTCAGAGTTTTCCATGTTTCCCGCAGGAGCCCTTGGGGGCCTGGAATTGTTTGTTGAGGATGGTGTGAGGGGGCCTAAGTGCCTGTTCCCCTATATTGCTGGTCATTCCTGCTGCAGACCTTCCTGCTGGCTTCCAGCCCCGTAGTTATTACCTCATGTGTTCTTGGTCTGGTTCCACAGCATTGCTGAGCACAGAGGTAGCTCACAACACTTGGGGCTTTTTACTGACTGTCTTATGACTGCATGGCTGTCCCCATGACATCAGTGTTCTATGGGAATACTGATAGGAACTACCTCGCCACTCACAGGGTTTTTTGTTTTTCTATTTTTTGAGATAGGGTCTCTTCAAGATCCATCTGTCCTGGAAATGACTATATAAACCAGACTGCCTGCCTCTGCCTCCCTAGTACTGGGATTAAGGGTTTGAACCACCGTGCCTAGCTGATATGAGAGGGTTACCTGGTGAGGCCCCGTCTCAATAACCACAACTCCACCCACTCCGCTTTCCAATACCACCCCCCACCCCCAAATAAAATTAGCCTTTTGTGACTTTGCTAGGATATAGGATTTTGGGTTTTATATTGATAATTATAAATTTTAGGTTATCTTTGTAGACAGTATCTGAGAAAATTGCAGTTTAGGTGAGCTTTTCTGATTTCTCAGCTTTTGTTACTCAAACTCAGATGAGACCTGCCTATTGAGCTGCCCAGAGGGGGATTGACTCTGATGCTATACGGTGTATTGTGCTGTATGTAGAAATTTTTTATTTTTATTTTTTTTTAAAGCAGCTTTACTGTATAACCCCAGCTGTCCTGAAACTTGTGTGTAGATCAGGCTGGCTTCCAACCCACAGAGGTCCATCTGTCTCTGCATCTTGAGTGCTGGGGAGAATTCTTAACAATAAGTAATATTTAATTCATAACAGAGTCACTAGTTTTTAAAAAAGCCTAGTTATTATTTCCATGAGTGAATGGTATTATTTGACTGAGATGGAGTTAGCCCCATTTTTCTTGCATTTCTTTACTTTTTGAGACAGTCCCTCTGTGCAGCTTAGGTAGCCTCAACTTCACCATCCTGCCTCAGACTGAGTGGCAGGTATGTGCTGCCATGCTCAGCTTTCTTCCTGGTTTGTTCTTACTGACTGAGGTGCTAGAAGAAATCCTTGCCATCGGTCTAAGTAGACTGTATAGAAGTGGCTTTGCTGTGGCAGTGTGTGTACAGAGTTACAGGGTGGCTGTGAGCAGTGCGTGACCTGACAGCCAGTCACCTGCCATCCTCACTTGTCAGCATCTCTTCACACTTCTCAGCAAAATGGTCAGTTCATTTTTCTCTTGTATTTTTGTTTTTGTTTATTAGCTGTATGTAGGAAGGCTTGAGAAACTTTTGAGTGTACTCTTGCCAACATTTAAAATTTTTAAATAGACTATAGTATTTAAAAACTTCACAAGACAGATGTGTGGTTAAAAAGTTACAATGGAATAATTGTGATCTGTGGTTTGTGTCAGATGAGCCCTTGCTTGTTGTAGCCCTTGCACAGTCCCCTCCCATCACTAGGGGCTATAAGTGTTCTGGTTTGTGTAGGGTTTGTGTATCCTCTAGATAATCTTGGTTTATTTGTGCCTTTGACATAATACTTGTATCAGATTTTAGTTAACCAAAAAATAGATATTACCAACCAAAAAAAGGTTGGTAATTTTTTTTTTTTTTTCTCTTCAAGACAGGGTTTCTCTGTGTAGTCCTGGCTGGCCTGGAACTCAGAAATCCGCCTGCTTCTGCCTCCCAAGTGCTGGGATTAAAAGTGTGCACCACCATTGCCCGGCAAGGTTGGTAGTTTATACTTTTTTTGAGCTCACAATTTGGGCATCAATATTTTGTCTGAATCACATCGGAACAGTAGCATGGTGGCGTGAGCATGTGTGGGAAGTAGAAGTGATGCCGAGAAATGGAGGCCCAGAGCATGGGAGCAGCTGGGCCAGCCTTCCTGCTGGGTACCCATCACCCCGAGGGATCTAGGCCAGACATCCAGACTAGAGTGGTGCCTCTGGTTTCTTCTAGCAGTCCATTTTGGTCATGTCTACTTCCAGGTTCCTGTGTGCAGTGGGTCTCAGGTCTGGCTTGTGTTGTTGCCTGACAGTGGTATGGTTTGGCCTGTTCTCCCTGTGCTTTCTCTGAGTTGGTACTTGGCCTGAGCATTGATGAGTGTGGGAAGAGCTGGTTGGAGTTGGACATGCTTGCTTTTGGCTGGTCTGCTTCTGGGGACCGACAATTCCGTGTTTGGAGCCTGTTGCTCACCTTTCTCCAAGGTGTGCTGTTGCTCACCAGGGGTGAGTCAGG
The DNA here is from genome assembly GCA_030674055.1 of Rhabdomys pumilio. Classification (NCBI taxonomy): domain Eukaryota; kingdom Metazoa; phylum Chordata; class Mammalia; order Rodentia; family Muridae; genus Rhabdomys; species Rhabdomys pumilio. The sequence continues at coordinate 14,293,242 of JANHMN010000012.1, forward strand.
CTCTGTGTATAATGTTTGGATACATACCTGTAGGGCATATTTTAAATGTATTTTTTTTTCCGAGACAGGGTTTCTCTGTGTAGTCCTGGCTGTCCTGGAACTCACTCTGTAGACCAGGCTGGCCTCGAACTCAGAAATCCACCTGCCTCTGCCTTCCAAGTGCTGGGATTAAAGGCATGTGCCACCACCGCCCGGCATGAAATTGGAATCTTAATTAAAGCAGATTGCTAACCATTAGTTTTTTGATTTTTAAATTGTTAAAAAAATCTGTATCTGGCTGGGTGTGGTGGTGCACACTGATAATCTCAGCACCTTGGAGGCAGAAGGCAGAATTCTGAGCTCATGGCTAGTCTGGTGTATAAAGTTAGTTCTGGGACAGCCATGGCTCATTACATAGAGAAACCCTGTCTTGAAAAAACAACAGAAAACAAACAAGAAAAATCTTGTATCTCTGTACTGTTTCCTGTGAACATTAAAATAACCATCAGTGTAGTGTTAAATATCTGTTTGCATGTTGTTGGGATGTATACAGTTTACTGTGCAGATGTTAGACCTCAGTCAGAAGTGGTGAAAACAAAAACTGTACCAGCATTGCAGCTGTGAAGTGGCCAGGTCTCCTGACCTGTGGACGTAGTTTCCTGTGGGACTTTGGTCCATCCTCAGGTGTCTCTTGATTGCCTTCTGTTGCAGCCTGGTTTCCTGTCTCCATCTGAGTGTCTTTTGGTGGCTTTGTCATTGGAGATCATGCTTCATGGTCTTGGTGTCTGACACACCCACATTGAACATGTAGAACCACAGAGGGGCAATGCATCATCTAGCAGAGCCCAGCTAGGAACCTGAAGGTTTGAAGCATTCTCAAGAGCAAGCTAGCCTTGGCAGAGCTGGGCCTTCTACCTACTGCTGGTGTGTTTTGATTGTTTTATAAAATTGGAATTTGCATTTTTTTTAATAAGTGAACTTAGAAATTTTAAAGCCTATTCTGAAATTTTGATGTGTGGAACAATGAAGGAACACCTTCTTGTAGCCTTTTGTAATTTTGTTCTTTTGAAATTGTGTGGTTTGGTAGAGTTTGTCTTTCAGTGTCTTTGTGAGGGACACTGAGCTCTTCTGTGGTATAAAACAGCACAGAAGCACTCTGGCCAGCATTCATAGGCCTGAGGGCTCTGAGCACCCCTTCTCCAGAGGTTGGCACTGCTAGTTCCTAAAGGATGAACTTTCTCAGAAGATGGTTGTCATTTACTCAGAGCAGACTATGTTCCTAGCTTGAGCTGAGTAGGCGGGCTGCTCTGCTTTGGGAGTTCCTTTTCCTTCTTTCTTTCAGGGTTTTTCTGTGTAGCCCTGGCTGTCCTGGAACTCACTCTGTAGACCAGGCTGACCTCGAACTCAGAAATCTACCAATCCACCTGCTTCTGCCTCCCAAGTGCTGGGATTAAAGGTGTGCACCACCACTGTCCAGCTTTTTTTTTTTTTTCTTAAGATTTTTTTATTTCATGTATGTGAGTACACTTTAGCTGTCTTCAGTCACACCAGAAGAGGGTATTAGATCTCATTACAGATGGTTGTGAACCACCATGTGGTTGCTGAGCCATCTCTCCAGTCCCCCGGGAGTTTCTTTAAGGTTGAGTGTGACCAGGACTGGTGGTGCCACCTGTGAGAGCAGGCTGTGACCTCAGAGTCCAGCCAGCAGCAGCATCTCAGCTGACAGTGATCCATTGTGGTCGCTGTCTATGTGGATAGGAGCAAAGGAGACCATTGAAAGTTTTGTTCAGCTGGGTTTCTTTTAGACATTGAACCTGATCACTGTTTCGATGGATGAAATCTTTAGTTAGTTGAGGGTTATGAACTATTTTCATAGTACCTGGGACAGGCTCAGGGAGAGAATTTCATTGTTATTGAAGGTAACATTGTCCTGTCTAGTTTTCTAAATGCAAACATTTTTTAATATGCTTTTCAAAGCTAAACTCTCAGTTTTTCCATGTTTTAGATTAAATAGGATTGCGAATCAGGTGGCCATTCAGCGGAAGAAGCAGTTTGTGGAGCGAGCCCACAGCTACTGGTTACTCAAAAGACTGTCTAGGAATGGTGCTCCCCTACTGCGGCGGCTCCAGTCCAGCCTGCAGTCCCAGAGAAACACGCAGCAGGTATGTGTACATGCTCATCTGCCTTTTGTTGCCACTTGCCTCCAAACAGGCTGCCCCCGGGCTAGATGTGGTGCTCCCCAACCTCTGGGCCTTGAACTACTAAGCTGCAGATTATTCAGGTAGCTCCTGTATCCTCAAAGTTTTCTGTGACTCAAGGGTTGAGTTGTACTTTCTTTGCTCTGACAAGTGTCTGCTCTGTGCCCAGTACTCTTGTCAGTTCCAGGGAAAGAAGGGAATGTCTAGAGAACTTGGTTCAGCCACAGCCACATGCATGGTCGAGGCGGAGAGGGGCTGATGAGGTGTATGTAGTTCTACACATTGCCCAAAAATACATGTCTGCTGGTCTCTACTGTTCCAGTGTGGGGAGCTGCTCATTTCATCTGTAAAGTGTCAACCAACTTTAATGGAAGTTTAAGTCTGTGGAATCCTGTTGAGTCTCTATGGCTGTCACAGGTATGACTGTCACAGGCATGGTTGTGGAACGAGCTCAGGCTCTCATCCTGTATTCTGGCTGGTAGATGAGTAGTGGTACTGTTGTAGAGTCCTGTTGTGTGGATTAGACACCTAGATCTGCAGGTTACCAAGTATTGCTCTTCTGGGATCTAAAAACTTGCTGGACTCTGGGTCTGATCTGAGTGGACGGGGCAATCCAGGGCCTCCCCAGCGTCAGCTCTTCTCTGTTGCCTTCCGTAAGCCAACATTGTCTGTTCACTAGGGACACATACCTCCTTGGAGGCTACTGGAGTGTCTTAGGGTTTCCATTGCTGAGAAGAGACACTGTGACTGAGACAACTCTTATAAGGGACAACATTAAATTGTGGCTGGCTTACAGGTTCAGAGGTTCAGTCCAGTGTCATGGTAGGAAGCATGACAGTGTCCAGGCTGACACATTGTTGGAGAAGAAACCAAGAGTTCTACATCTTGATCCAAAGGCAGTTTGGAGAAGACTACTGTCTTCTAGGGAGCAAAGCCCATCCCCACAGTGACACACTTCTTCAAAAAAAAAAAAAAAAGGACACACCTCCTAATAGTACCACTCCCTGGGCCAAGCATATTCAAACCACCACATGGGGTGTATGAAGCAGCCCCATCTGAGGAGTGTCATCCTATAACCTGGCTTTGAAGTGCCTAGAACAGTAGAGGCTGATTTGGTTGCTGGAGTGAATCAATCATGTTCTTTACGTCACATGTTGTGAGATGCTGCTATTCTCTCTACTGCCCTTAACTCTTGGAGCACAGCCCCACTATGGCTGCATGTCCTGGGTACCAGAGGAAAAAAAGGTTTTAGGGCAAGAAGGTCTTAGGGATATTGGTCATAAAGTGAGGAAGTGTTTGCTAACACTGGGCACTGGTAGAAATGATGCTTTGGTTCTTTGCTTATGTGATGGTAGCAATGTTGGGAAGAGGAGATATGGAGAGGAAAATGGAGAATCCAGACCACATGTCTTGTTTTGGGCTAGAGGAGACTCTCCTAATAAGCTGGGGCGTGAACCACCTAGCAGGAGTATTTTGGTAGATTGTCAGTAAGAATGGAATGCTGTTAGTACAGTGATAGAGCATTCAGCTGTTGGCTTCCTCTCCTGCACACATAGGAGTGGAGAACAAAGGGTGCGGGATGCCAAATGGACCTGTGGGTAGCTTCCCCAGAGAGATGGAGCTGGGAGGAAGGAGAGGCTGCAGGAAGGAAGAAGGGTGATGAGATAAGGCAGCAAGTCAAGCACCCTGCTGATCGTCCCATATATTCTGTAAAAGGTGCCCAGTGCTCTTTCGTGTAGATTCTTCCTGTGAGTCAGGCCTGTGAGGAGAGCGTTTACTGCCTTTCCTGCAGAGGACATGGAGGCCATCAGAGAGGGAGCATACCAGATTGTGAGGATGCAAGCCCTGTGCTGTTCTGGGCTCAATCATTCTAGAATTACCAAACAGAGAGGTAGAAGGCCATGTCATGGCAGAGGTCTGCCCTGCTGTGTTGGACCAGGCAGGACCTGAAGCTGCAGGTTGTAAACTGTACCCACATCATCTTAGTAAGACTTGATGGAGTGGCCCCAAGCCTTGCTGTTGGACTAAGCATGTTCTCCATCTCTATATAAGTTTTTAGACTAGAAGTGCTGGATGTTAGAATTTGGCTTACCTTTGGCTTCACTTGTCTCTGCTCAGCCTGGCTTTGGGAGAACGCTGTGAGATTTTTCTACTGTGACTGACCTTGTGGAGGAGGAGGCTTAGGGATGGTGGGACAGGATGAGCTGTGCATGAGAGGACATCACTGAGGTTGGTGGTGCTGTGCTGGAGTCTTTCACTGTGGTGGTTAGAGAGGCTTCCTAGCTGTTTGGTGTCTGTAGGCCCTAATCTGGTAGGAAGGCAGACACGTTGTCTTGTGCCATCTGCTGAGGTGGTGCTATGGTAGGAGGTGAGGTGTGTTGATGTAACTCCTTAGATTCTGTCAGACAGTTTGCAGTGTGCAAGTCCCCATTCATCCTGTTTTTTGTTTCCTGTTTTCCTTTTCCTCTAGTTTTGGGCCTCTACTTCCACCTTTTTGATCAGACTCCTGGAAATCTGGGGTCTGATATGGCCGAGCCTAGCTGCCCTTAGGATCATGGTTGAAGCATGTGGGAGCAATTGCTGCGGAACTTCTGTGTGTTTCACAGATGAGCTGACTGGTCTTCCTAGTTAGTACAAGGGGCCTTGGCCTGACTGACCCCTTGTTACAGGGTTGGGCTTTGCCATCCTCCTTTTTCCCAGCATTTAGATCTCAACGTGTGTTCGGAGTAGAAACACTGATGCCCGTGTTTCTTCTTGGGAGTGGGTGACTACTTCTGAGCTTTTCCTTCTCAGAAGTTTTTTCCTGGGAAGACTTCCAGCATTGATTTCTACATAGCAAAGTAGACAGCTTCAGAGCAGTGCTGGGAAAGCTGGTTTATAGACAGGATGATTTTTGTACAGAGTCCTTTGTTCATGGCCTGTAGCATGTTGGAGTGCAGACAGTGGCTCAGTTACCCCATGATCTTTCAAAGATTAAAGCCAGGCCATGAGCAAACCACTGAGTTTGCCTATCCCTGAATACACAAGCACAGCCCTATTGGTAATCTGGAGATTTGGTTACCCTGTGAGTAACCAAAATGTCCTTTTTGTCCAAAAATCTATTTCTAAGTAGCAGGAAGGAGGTTGTCCAGATGTTGTTAGGGTATTTGATTTCTTTTTTCTTTCTTTATTTTGAGACAGGGTTGACCTGGAGCTTGATATATATGCACGCACGCATGCTGTCCTTGAACTCACAGAACTCTCTGCCTCCTAAGAGTTGAAATTAAAGGTGTACATGGCCATATCTGGCTGTGTTTGGTTTCTGAACTCCCCTTTCCATGTATTTACTTACTTTGCCAAATGTGATGATACTGTCATCAAACCCAACTAAATGCTTAAGAACTGTCAATAATATCAGGTACACGGTGCATTAATGTGGGCACTGAAGTGTGTGCATTCAGTCAGATCATGTCATTCCCATTATTCTGTGCTGTCGTTTTCATACCATGAAGAGTGGCTGTCCATACAGTTTGGTTGGTGACACTTTGCCCTGAGACCTTCCGTCCTTGACTAGAGTTCTGGTAGCTTGGGTTGCAGAGTCTCTGCTGTGGTGTCAATGGGCCACGAGAAGCAAAGCTGTCCCGAGAGAGAAGGGTCTCCTGTCTGTGTTTTACAGCTGGGTGGCAGCACTTTGCTCATGGTTGGCAGATGTGAATATTTTATATTGTCCAGCAGTAGTGCAGGACAGACTTCTGGGTAGGCCAGTCAGTCTCCATCCCTTTATCACAGGGATAGGACATATGAGGTTTCTGTGAGGAGGCAATCCCATATCTTTTCCACAGAGAGTGGGGGATAACTTTGGATAATGATTGTTGTGTTAGATGAGGACCCTGGGCTTGTCAGGCTCACTCTGGGGAGGCAGAAATGGGAAGGAAGTATGAGGTGGCAGGAAAGTGAGATCTGGGTTGGAGGAACAGGGCTCTGGGGAACTTGGTTGAATAAGATGCATGGAATACTCACTGAGAGAATGTGACATGTTAAATTTCTTGGAAAGTGGCTGGAAAACCTGGTCCTTGGTAGATAGGACTCTGGTCTTGTTTGGTGTTCCTTGGTTGCTGTCGAGGGATGTGTGCTATCCCTGTGGCAGTGGCTCTTGTCTCTGTACATTTGTGAGGTAGTAAAAGTACCTTTTGGACACTTTTAGCCTTGAGGGCCTTTACTAGGCTTCTGGCTTCTTATCCTGCTTAGGACTCTGAGCAGTTCAAGTACCCACCTCCTGTGGCCAGGCAGAGCCAGGCTGCTTCCTGCTACTGTCTGTCGCTTGGCTTCCCAGTGCTGTACTTCCATTTTGGTGGCTAGGGTAGAGAGGGGCTGGTGCAGGATGCTGACCAAGTTAGGAGAGGTGCTGTCACTTGAGAAGGCAGCTGTGACTGGCAACTACAGTGCCCACGCTTGTCTCTGTGGGGTTAGCAGTGATCTTTACACCTTGCCTGCCGAGCCCAGAACTGAGCCTGTGTAATATTTTGCTGCCAATAAGGATAGCTTAGGTTTGTACCCTTTGTATACCTCCTTTCTCGTACTCCCTTCATTCCTACCTCCTGGAGTAAAGCCAAGACCTCATTTTGCCATGGTCCTACTAGACCCTCCTGTCCCCTTGTCAAAATACATTTATAGAGAATAGGTTCCAGGTCCTGTTACACTTTTAGTCCTACCTGTTGTATGAGCTTGTTAGACCACTGGCAGGAAGAACTTCTGGGTGTGCCTGATGGAAAGTCTCATTTAATCTTAGAGAGAAAATGATGAAGAGATGAAAGCTGCCAAAGAGAAGCTAAAGTACTGGCAGCGGCTGCGACACGACCTAGAACGTGCACGCCTGCTAATCGAGCTGCTTCGCAAGCGGGAGAAACTCAAACGTGAGCAGGTGAGGCCCCTGGGTTCTGCCACCCTCCAGGCTGTCTCTGGGTGGGCATCTTGTTGCTGTCCTGGAATGCTCTGGCGTAGCCCCTGTGTACCTGCTGACTTTATGCTGTCCCCACCCTGCAGCCTATCTCTGCCTTATAGTTAGTCCTGTGCTACCTCTGTGTTGTCCTTTTTGGGTGGCCACCTCCTGAGTGTACAAGGGTATTAAAGGAGACCTCTGCGTTGGAAGAAGTACATGTCCTTGCACAGAGAAGGCTGCTTTGTGGTAGGGTGGTAGCCTGCACGCAGGTTGCTCTGTGCTGCTGGTTGGAGTATTGCTTCTGTGATTGTGCAGTACGTGGAGGTGCCATGATCTCCAAGAGAGGTGTCCCTACAGTCCTCTAGAGACAGTGTTTGCTGTTGTTGCCAGGTGAAGGTGGAGCAGATGGCTATGGAGCTCCGGCTGACACCGCTGACTGTGCTGCTACGCTCAGTCCTGGAGCAGCTACAGGAGAAGGACCCTGCAAAGATCTTTGCCCAGCCCGTGAGTCTCAAGGAGGTACGTGTCCCTGTGACTCACTGTTCTGTCTGTGATTGGATCTGTACTGCTACTTGGTTAGGAAGCGTGGAACTGGGGAGAACAGGTTACCCACATTCTTAATAATAATTCTCATTATCATTTAATGAATGTTTAGTGAATAGTATTTTAATCAAAAAAGATTGTGCCTCGTTGTAAAGCATTCAAAGTGCCTAGGTAAAAATTTCTACTTAGAACTGAGCTATTGGTGATGACAGCCCTGCTGGTGCCCCATCTAATATACTTTAAGTTAGAGGAAGTAGGTTGTGAGGGTCCCTGCAGTGATTGGGCTTAGTTTGTATTGGCTTAGTGTTATGTGAAATTAGTCTTGGGGGGTGTGTGTGTTTCAGGTGTGATTGATTTTATAGAAAGCATGAAATAAGTTTTGATTTTTCTTTGGTTTGTAAATGTTTATTTTCCTTCCTGAAATTAGGTACCAGATTATTTGGATCACATTAAACATCCCATGGACTTTGCTACAATGAGGAAACGGCTAGAAGCTCAAGGGTATAAAAATCTCCATGCGTTTGAGGAAGATTTTAATCTCATTGTAGATAACTGCATGAAGTACAATGCCAAGGACACCGTGTTTTATAGAGCTGCAGTGAGGCTGCGAGATCAGGGAGGTGTTGTCCTGAGGCAGGCCCGACGTGAGGTGGATAGCATCGGCCTAGAAGAGGCCTCGGGAATGCACCTGCCTGAGCGACCCATCGCAGCCCCTCGGCGGCCCTTCTCCTGGGAAGAGGGTAAGAACTGTATCCAGGAGGACAGCGGATGCTTTTTCTCTCAGACTGCACTCACTAAGATCCCAGCATGCGGGCAGCATGGGTGCTCCTGAGGTGCATGGGCGTTGTACCCGCAGCACATCTCACCTGGGCCTTGCCACATTTTTGCACACCCACTTTGATAAACAGATGTCTAGGTGATGAAGGCCATGAAGATACCGTAGTTGAGGATTCATACCTGAAGGGTCTGACCTTGCTTCTGAGGCGGTCTTGCAGTGAGAAGGCAGTTATTAGTTGTTGTATTTCAGCTGAGAAATATAAGCAGGAGCCAACATTGGCTATGCCTCTGAGATGCTTGCAGGTGTTTATAGAGGGCTCAGCCTTCAACTGTTTTCAGGACATGACCTAACCCTTCTTACCCTCCAGGGCGAGCCTGTACTCTGGGCCCCACCAGGCACATGCCATTTTGGTGTTCACTAATTTCCTCTAAGTAAGGTGCTGTTTTTGGAGACAAGGTCTCAGTTGGTATCCTTGGCTGGCCTGGAACTCAATATATGGATCAGGCTGGCTTGGAATTGACAGAAGTCTACCCGCTTCTGGTTCCTGAGTGCTGTGGTCAAAGATGTACCAATCAGTTCTTGTAAACTTCCTGCCTCTTAATTGTTGATTCTATAGATGAACATCTACAGTAGGTGACTGTACCTTGGAGCATGAAGTTTGCTTGTATTCACAATTATTACCAAAACCCAAGATGCTATTGACTGTCCAGGAAAATGGTGGAACTGTACTGACTTACCTTTTATCCAGTGCTTTTCCTTCTCCTGGATGACCAGCTATCTGGTTATACTGTGTCCTGACTCTTTGCCTTTGCTTTCCCATTGGGTTATGTTTGTGGCTTAGTGAGGTCAGGGCCCTCGAAGGCTCCCTCACTTCTGGCCACCTGTGTGTCTGGCCCAGAGAAACTATCTGTTTAGTACTCAGGCATCTGCAGGGCATACAGGAAGTTTGCCATGAATTCGAGGCCAGTCTAGACTATAGTGGTTTTCCGGCTAGTGTGAGTCACACCTGCCTAAAAACCAGAACTGACCCCAAAAGTGTAATTAGAAAGTAAACACGAGCAGGCCAGAGTGTGGCTTAGTGTTTCTTCGCATGCACAAAGCTATGGGTTCAGTATCAACAAAGCATAAATTGGACATGCTACAAAGATTAGAATTTGAAGGTCATCCTGGCTACATAGTGAATTAAAGTTAAGGCTAGCCTGGATTACATGAGACCCTGTTTTGAAAAATAGATATATGCATGTACACATACAGGTGACAGATTTCTGCAACCCTAGATAGGTCCAGCGTGGTTAGCCATCTTGCGCTGAGATGCTCCCCCTAGGAGCTGAGCCTGATAGGATTACAGAGGGACTCTCAGTCCCTGGTCTTTTCTCCAGCCCATGTGCGAGGTGAGGGCAGTGTTCCAGCTGTGGAGCACTGTGCTCAGGATGGATGGTATTGGCTGCCCAGCGACATCTGGGAGCCTTTGACCCCCAGCTTCTGATTCTCATGCTCTGTGATGGAAACTGACTTTGCCATTGCTTAATAGAGGAAAGTAATAATGAAAATTACAGGTTCATTTCTTCACTCAGTGGTTGAGTGGAAAGGGTGATCTGTGGCCAAGTGAGCCCTGGGCACCCCTGCCATTGTCTTGAGCCTGCAATAACGAAGATACTTTTCTTAGTTAGGGTTTTGCTGCTGTGAAGAGACGCCATGATCAAGGACAACATTTAATTGGGGCTGGCATACAGGTTTCAAAATTCAGTTCATCAAGGCGGGAACATGGCAGCATTCAAACAGACAAGCTAAGAATTCTACATCTTCATCTGAAGGCTGCTAGCAGGCAGCTAGGAACCCACACCCACAAGACCACACCTCCCAATAATGCCACTCCCTGAATTGAGCATGTACAAATCACATTCCAATCCCACATTCTAATCCTTGGTCACCATAGGCTTGTTAAAACATAAGTCTGTGGGGGCCATCCATAAACATAGCATAATACAAGATACATTTAGTCCAACTTCAAAAGCCCCCATAGTCTATAGCAGTCTCAACAATGTTAAAAGTTCAAAGTCTCTTCTGAGATTCATCCAATCATTTAACTGTAATCCTCAAAGCAGAACCGGAAACCAGCTGGGCAAACTCCAAACTCTGCATCTCTGTCTGTCAACGTGGTCTTAAGATCTCCAACTCCCTTTTTCATCTTTGACCATAGCACACTTCTGGGCTGATTCCACTCCCTGGTAGCAGCTTTCCCCAGCAGATAGCTCTGGTATCTCAAACATCTCGAGTCTCCGAGGCAACTTCTATATATTTATATATTATAGCTTTTTGTTTTGATGTCTGAGGTCCACACATCTGGGCTCCTCCAAAGGGCTGGCATCACTCCTGCAGCTCTGCTCTCTGTAGTGCTCTAGGCTCAGGTTGATCCACTCCCTACCACTGCTGTTCTTGGTAGTCATCCCATGGTACTGCCATCTCCAATACACTGGGGTCTTCCACTGCAACTAGGCTTCACCAATAGGCTCTTTTCATGGTGCCAAGCCTCAGCCCATTTGCATGACCCATTCAGTCCCGAGCCATCTACTGCAGCTGAGGCTGCACTTTCAACAGTGACTGACCTCTCACAGTGCCAAGCCTCAACTGCTCTTCATGACCCCTTCACGCCTTCAAAACCAGTGCCACCAGGGTGACTCTTAACAACATTACCAATGTACAGCTGCAGCACAAGGTACAACCTTGACTATCTCTGGAACACAGCTTCTTTGTACTCTCAGAAAATACTTCCAGATTTCATCAGTGATGATAGTTGTCTACACTATATGGCTGTCTTTATAGCTGTCTTCAGACACACCAAAACAGAGTATTGGGTCCCTGTTACAGATGGTTGTGAGCCACTGTGTGGTTGGAATTGAACTCAGAACCTCTGGAAGAGCAGTCAATGCTCTTAACCTGTGAGCCATCTCTCCAGCCCTGCTGGTTTCTTCTTAATCACCACTAATTTCTTAGCTCCAGCTAACCAGCACCAATTGTCCCAGTAGTCTCTCCTCTTGACTCTAAAGCCAGAGACACATGGCCAAAGATGCTGAGTTCTGCTGCTTGAGGAGCTAGAACATGGCTCCCTAATTCTATTGCATTACCACTAGCTTTCTGTTTTCTAACTGTTTCACTGCCTGAGCTTGGCTGTCCTTGATCTTGCTCTATAGACTAACCTTGAACTCAGATATGCATTCCTGACTCCTGGAGTTAAGCTTTTCTTCACCTACTATTTGCTCTGTCCTTGGCTGGCCTTGAATTGAGAGATCTGCTTGCCTCCTGGGATTAAAGACTAGTTCTACAGCCGGGAGGTGGTGGTGCACCCCTTTAATCCCAGCACTTGGGAGGCAGAGGCAGGCAGATTTCTAAGGCCAGCCTGGTCTACAGAGTGAGTTCCAGGACAGCCAGGGCTACACAGAGAAACCCTGTCTGGGGGGGAGGGTGCGGGGGGTGCGGGAACAAAACAAAAATAAAAAAACCCCAAGAATTTCTCTTCACGGGAGCTGGAGAGATGGCTCAGAGATTGGAAGCACTGTTCTACAGTGTCTGGACCTAAATAAAACTGAGTAGAATCTTACCCCATGGTCACCACACCCTTAATTCCTTTAATATCCTTGAATACCAGATTCCGTTCCTTTTCACTCCCCGGTGAAAAGGATCAGATCTCTCTTCCGGGAGACTCTACCAGAGAACAAAGTCTATGATGGGTGTTTCTGAGACTTCCTTTGTCAGTGAAATTAATCTGAGTCTTTATCTTAGCCTCAGGCAGACTCTTCAGACAAGGGCAAAAAGCAGCCATGTTCTTCACCAAACTACAAAAACAGCCTCTAGGCCACTGAAATTCTCCACTGAACCCTCTAGAGTCGGATGTACACAGTTCAAGTAACTCACAGTGACAAAGTCTTCCATATCCCTACTAGGATAGCTCACTAAGCCCCACTTAAAACATCCCATGACTTTCCAAGTCCAAGATCTCCAGATCCACATTCTTCCAAGCAAAAACATGATCAGCCTATTATAGCAATGCCCCAGTTGCTGGTAACAACATCTGTCTTAGGGTTTTACTGCTGTGAACAGACACCATGACCAAGGCAAACTCATAAGGACAAGTTGGGGCTGACTTACAGGTTCTGAAGTTCATTCCATTATCAAGGCGGAAACATGGCAGCATCCAGGCAGGCATCATGCAGAGGGAGCTAAGAGTTCTACATCTTCACCTGAAGGCTGCCAGCAGAATGCTGGCTCCCTGTAGCTAAGAGCCACACCCCCACAAGGCCACACCCATTCAAACAAGGCTACACCTCTCCACTGTGCCACTCCCTAAGCTGAGCTATACAAACCACAATACTAGTCCTGTTTAAAAAAACAGACAAGCAGGGCATGCAGGTCTAGCACCCAGAAGGTTGGTGTCGAGAGCCCAGTAAGCAGGTTGTGATAAGGTTTTAGGGTCCCCGTGGGGAGAGGATCGACAGGAATCATATACAGGATTGTCAGTTCCACGAGAGGGGGGAAGAGTACGTCAGAGATGAGGTTTGATATTTAATTGCTCTTTAATAATGCACAGCAAACAATATATTATCACCAATGCCAAAGCTATTGTAACAATGAGGTATCGCCACATTTCCTATGCATTGCCTCTATCAATATCAGTATAATAAACATAAATAATAAGTGGCTAATTACCAAGAAAATAAGCATAGCAATAAGTACATCATTATTCATGAGTTATACGACCTGAGTCCTTATGACTGCAGTTTCCAGCAGCTCAGGTCCAGAGTGCTTGACCACGAAGATAGGGGCGTTGGTCTCTCGGTTGGTCTCTCGGCTGCTACTTTGATGATCCATGCTGCAGAGTGCTTGGTCTCTCGGCTGCAGAGGAGGCCTGAACAGAGGATCACGCTAGCCAATTATGGCTTCCAGTGTGATAGGATCACACTAGGTAACCATGGCTACCAGTGTGATGATGTGCTCCGGCCAAGGGTTCCTCTTTTATGCTTGAATTGGGGTTACTTCTGATGTACACGGCAGATAACCAGATGTGTCTGGTTATCTGTGGGCTATGACTTCATTGCAGGTGGACTTTTGGTTATCATAATACTTTAAAACATGTCCAAACTTGTTTTCTGGACTTGTCCAGACTTGTTTTTTTTCCTATTACCATATGGAGTCATCTCTGTTAAGGACCTGCTCCTTACAGTTGGGCTATATTTGCGACCAACTGTCTCAGCAAGCAAAGACCAAAGAATCAAGCCTTGAAAAGTTGAGGGGTATTTTTTGTTGTTGATTATTTTTTATTTATTTTTGGTGCTTAAAAGAATTTTGCTTACCTGAATTCATTTGAGGTGTTAACTTTTAAGATTTTGTTAGAAATAGTGTGACTATAAGCCTTGAGTTAGCCAGTTGGTGAGTTTTTGTTCATGCCCCACTGCTGGCTAGTGCTGTTCTTTAGACAGGGCACTTCTGATTCTCATGGGCCAGCTGTCGGGTCTGGGCAGGTCTTCTTTATGCTATGTCTCCTTTGGTTTTATCTTCACAAACATTAAAGAATTTCTTTGGCTATTTCACTAGTTTAAGTTCTGTAGTTAATGTTCGTAGAATTTGGGGAGACCTTTGCAGCCTAGTGTTCTTGGACACAGTGATGTATGTTCAAGTACTTGAGCTAGGATGATGTTTGTGACGTGTAAATAGTCCCTGTGAACATATTTGCACACTTGGGTCTGTTAACAGTCTGTCTTGTGTGTGTTGGTGCTCTCACACATTTCTGGTGGTCTTTGTGCCTCTCACTTTCTACACAGCAGGAATGAGTTGGGTCCTGTTCCAGGACAGCCAGGGTTACCCAGAGAAACACTGTCTCACAAACAAAAAAACCAAAAAAACCCCAAAAAACCAACCAAACAAACAAAAATTAAATACATGGTAAAGCTTGCGTTTTGGCCATGGACAGGCTAAAGAATAGGTAGGTGCAATGTGTTATTTTTAGAGATGCCCAAGAATTAGGTGGCTAATGATGCTTGTTCTTTGGTTCAGTGGACAGGTTGCTGGACCCAGCCAACAGGGCCCACATGAGCTTGGAGGAACAGCTGAGAGAACTACTGGACAAGTTGGACCTGACCTGCTCCATGAAGTCCAGCGGCTCACGGAGTAAGCGGGCAAAGCTGCTCAAAAAAGAGATTGCTCTTCTCAGAAACAAGCTGAGCCAGCAGCACAGCCAGTCCCCAGCCATAGGGGCAGGCACAGGAGGCTTTGAAGACGCTGCCGCTCCACTGGCGCCCGACCCAGGGGAGGAAGGTGAGCATGATGGGGCGGGAGGGCCATACTTCATGGACATGGGTGTCTCTTGACAGGCTTAAATGACGTTCTGTAGTAATTGTGAGCTTGTAAGTTTTGAGGGTCACAGAAGTTTTGGTCACTGGATATTCCTATTAGGTTTTTAATACCTTTTGAAAGGATGTTTTGGTGGGTACTGTCTGCTGTACTTTGGCACTTAGTCTACAGCTTAAAGGCATGGAATGAGATTTTTTTTTTAACTTGAGCCTGAAAGACTTTACAAGGGACAGTTTAGATCTGATTCTGTGTTGAAGGTGGCTTTTATGGCGGGAATAAGAAATACCTTAGTTGTATTTTGTAAATTGAGGCAGAATATTAAATGATTAGACACCCTGAAATTATTTTTACTTTGTGTGTGTAGGTCAGAGGACAACTAGTTGGAGTTCGTTTTCCTGGTGTTTTACAGCACCTGGGGAATCAACCTTAGGTGGTTAGGCCTTGTAAGCACCTCTACCCCTAAGCATAACCATATAAGCATAATTATTGCTAGAGTACAACCTAGCCCTGGGCTGTGAAGGGTGGAAAGGAGACTGAAGTGCTTCTTAGCACAGGCCTGTTCCCAGACTCTCCTCCACCTCAGGCCTTTGCTGTGGATCACCTTCAGTGGACACTGTCTTACTCTGGCAGCAATGAGTGACATCTGGGGAAAGAGCTAGATAGCTGAGATATTAGAATGGAGAGGAAGGGAGGAAGTACAGAAGAGGTTGTCTGCCCAGGGGATCCACGCCTGATGAACAGGTTGTTGTGTGGAGGCCTTTGTGTGTGGTGCATCTAATTGTGGCAGGTTTGGAAAAGCATAGCACCCTTTAATCCACTTGCTGTACCGTGACCACATTTCAGCTCCATGAAATGGAAAGAAAAATAAGACCTACCTCTGTCACTGTTGTTAGCAGTTTGACTTAGGATCTCTCTGTATTTTTTCTGCTCCATCTGAATAAGAATATGAAAACATTAACACAGGATATAGATGTAACTATAGTTTGCATTTTGATCTGTATGCCTGTCTGTGTTAGTAGATGTGGCTTTGATCTGTTCCTCAGAATGACATGGTTTCAGTATGCTTGTGCCATGTTAAATTTAGTCTTACAATTTTAACAGTTGTAGGCCACGTTCCCCTTTTCTGGTTGCTTCTTTTATATGGTTTTGCTAGGAAACCAGCATAAGCTAGGGCTAACACTACTGAGTTTTCCTGGCCTTACATCTTTACAGTGTGTCTACTTGTAATTTCACAGACACCCTTTGCCTTGTCATTACGTTACAAGTTTGATTGGTCCACACAGTAAAGGTTTCATTCTTCAGTGTATGGCACATTTTCTCCTCATTTTCTAAAAGCCTAATGATCTGCACATGGCAGTCTGTTGGGGTCTCTGTGCTTTCTTTAAGGAACATTTGTTCATGGGACTTTTCACAAACAGATGCATCCAGGACACTGTTATTTGCATTCTGTGGTGAGTCCCATATAGTGCCATTGCCTGGTTCTATGGCTCTTCTTCCCACTGCTAGAACTGGCTAAGTAGGACCCTTGCTTGGTTCAGCCATCCAGTGAGTGTGATCTGTGTACGATTTGTCATGAAGAATCAGCTGGGGAGAAGGTTTAGGCAGGACAGGTCACTGATAATACAGTAGCTTGCTCTTGAAAGGAACCTGACCTCTTTCCTCATGGTTGTGTGCAGGGGTGCAGAATCTGTCCCCTCCTCCCCCACATTCCCTCACCAGTCTGGTTTTACAGGGCTGAGAGCCGAAGCCCAGATCTGGTGCTTTGTACTGCTGTGGCTACTTGGAAGGAAGTGTATTGGTGTGACCTAGACAGATGCCTAGAACTGCCAGTGTTTAAAATGCAGGAAAGGAGCGTTTTTCTTTTAGCTGAGAGGAAAGATGAATAGAGAGAGAAATAGTCTGTCAGTTCCTTCTGAGGCAGAGCTGTGAGTGTGGAATTTAGAGCCTCTTTAAAGACAGTGAATTCCAGACAGGCAACAGGGCAGTACGTAAATTCTGGTGTGAACAACAGAAACAACTGCTGAATTGCTATATGCATGTTGGGACAGAACCCCAAACTTAAGACGTCACGTAGTTCAGCGTATTCTTCCCAAAGAGGATGTCTTGGTTGGGTGCAGTCACACATTGCAGGGGCAGAGGGGCAGAGGGGCAGAGGGGCAGAGGGGCAGAGGGGCA
>JANHMN010000012.1:14310187-14323281 GCA_030674055.1 Rhabdomys pumilio
GGGGCAGAGGGGCAGAGGGGCAGAGGCAGGTAGAACTCTTGAGTTTAGAGGCCAGCTTGATCTGTAGAGCAAGTTCAGACCTGAGACCTTATGACCAATTAAAAAATTCTGTTAGTTTTTTTGAGAATTATCATAGATTTTTCACATTAGGAAGGCATATCTTAATATAAAATAAGCAGTTTCATTTAAATTGTAATTAAACAGCATTTTTGTGTATTGTAACATTTAGGGTATTTGCATTAGAGGAAACATCCACAAAATGCTAACATCTGAGGAACAAAATAAGTCCTAGCTGTCTTGGACAGTGGACATGCCCTGGCTTGCTTGTTCAAGGGGGAAGGCTATTTGTCAGGAGGCCTTCTGTGCTGACCTTAAGGTTGAAGAGTTCAGTCATTGAAGTCAGAGGGACACATGGAATGGGACTGTGATAAGCCGGTGGAACAAGCCTGGGCTCTTAGACCTTTCTAGTCATTCATTTTTAACTAGGAGCTCTGGGGAGCCTAGAGTCTATATGCTGGGGATTGTGGGTAGGTTATGGGATATGTGTCTTGCCAAAGGCTCTGGACCAGATCAGCACTGCCAGTGGGACATCACTGTCTCTGCAGCAGCTATGTGTTGTTTCTGCTGTATACACCCCATGTTAAAGCTCGGCATTGAATACAGTGGAAACTTCCTTCAGGGCTGGCAGAAGAAGGGAGCAGAGTAGATAGCTAGTAGGGATGGTGCAGCTTCTAGCTAGTGAATGTCTACACACTCTGCTGTGGGATCCAGAGTTACTTGTGGTTTTGGTAGAAGCGGTCAACTGGTTTGGTGGCCTTGTGTGTAGAGAGCATACGAGAGTCAAAGGGGATAGCTGGTCCTGCGTAGGTGTCTGTGTGACCCACATGTGAAGAGGAAGGATGAGCAGCTTTGCCTTGCTGCTCTGAGTTGTGAAATCTGGTTGGGAGTTACTGAGTACTGGCATTCATGTTCATGTGTAAATTAACAGAACATGCAGTTTAAGTAATGTTTAGCTGTTAGCAGACAGTAAGATTTTGAAGATGAAAATGTTTTATATTGTATATTAACTGTCAATAAGATTTCTTTCTGCCTGAGGGACCTGATGAGAGTGTTAGCCTTGCAGTGGCGCTGCCCAGTGTTCTGGAATGAGAGTTCACTCACTCATCAAGGAACCTGACTGCCTCAGATGTTGCTAGATCTCAGCATGGTGAGGAGACTGAGGAGCACAGAGTTTTAGTGGTCTTTGTAGGCCTATTAGCCATAGGAGATGGTGCTTCACTTGGGCCTGTACAAAGCCTTCTGTATCCAGTGTAATTGTGTTTGTAACACCTAGGAGTATGCCAGTGCACTATGTGGCAGTGGTTGGGAACTGGGCTCCTCCTCAGGGGTTGCCACAGAGCAGGGAGAATACGTGGCTTGAGTGTAGAGGAGACCATAGATGAGTGGCCTGGCTGTGTAGTCCCTTGTGGACAAGCAGCTTTTGATTAGACAGTGGTTGCGGAGAATGGAATGTGGTAGGGGCCTTGTGGGAAGGGTCAGGCATGTTCTCTTGTCTTAGCAGTAGTAACTGAATCTGAAAGTTAAGCAGGAGGCAGAAAATGAGTCTTTGGAACCTCTTAGCCATAGAGAGAAGGGATGGGAGATCTATAGTGCCTGGAGTCCTGGGCAGGAGGCCTCTGGTGCTATTCTCTGGTGGTCTTGTACCGCTTGGGCCTGGGCCTTGGCCTTGAAGAGGCCATAGGAACTGGATTGGACATTTTGGAAGCCTCAGTTAGGATAAGCTGCTTGGACTCAGGTAAGCGATTCAGACCCATGGAGGAGGAGGAGGAGGAAGAGGAAGAAGAGGAGGAAGAGGAGGAAAAGGAGGAGAAGGAGGAGGCGGCAGTCTGAAGCTCACAGTGTAAGTGGCTGATAGTGGTCGCCCACCCCAGCCATGTGCTCTGCCACTAGCCTGACATACCACCAGTGACTTCTGTGTTGATGTTTGTGTGCACCAAGAATGCCATGCATGACTCTGCACTCTTCCCAATCCCATCTTCTCAGTGTCTCTGTGTGCTTTGCAAATAATACTGTCCTTCTAAAGCTGTCAATGAACCTAACCCAAGCGGGCAGGAAGAGTTTTGTCATATCCAACATGTCAGTGATTCAAGATTCAGCATTTCCATTTTGGAAGTTTAATCTCCAGGTACAGAGGTTTTGGTTCCTGTGGCATGAATTTGTGCACTCTTTATCTCTTGGGTAAAGCTTTTCAACCAAAGACCTCTTAGCAGGCTGTGTGTTGAAGCCGTGTCTCCACTGCTTGGTGGTGGAATTGTCTCTAACAGGCTCCACATATACACAGTTAGCCCAAAGCCACCTGACTTGCCAGAGTGGCTGTTTCCAGTCTGCTGTTGCTAAGTGGAGGTCCCGAGGCGAACTCTTGACGTAGAGCCCTTGTTCTGAGTTAATCAAGTGACCCCAAGACATATGTGAGGCTTTTAAGATGTGTAGCCTTTTATTTTCACAGTGACTTTTGAGCGTAAAGTATTGTGACACAGTGTAAATGTTTTATGGGAAATTTGTAGTTTGAACTAAATAGAAACCATTCCTAGTGATAACATATGCATGCTACTTTGGAATATTGACATTGATGCTCTTGAATTTTTTTATCATATGCCCTTAGAATCTCA
Organism: Rhabdomys pumilio; assembly: GCA_030674055.1. Taxonomy (NCBI): domain Eukaryota; kingdom Metazoa; phylum Chordata; class Mammalia; order Rodentia; family Muridae; genus Rhabdomys; species Rhabdomys pumilio. Next base: position 14,312,857 of record JANHMN010000012.1, read on the forward strand.
GAACTCTTAGCAGTTTAGCCCAGCAGGGGGTTACCTTACACAATGGGCTTTACCGCTATTCTGTTGCTTGAACTTTTTGTGTGTGAAGACAGAAAGAAACTTCTCCCTGGAGTTGAATTTAAAGATTTAAGATGTCAGGTCCATATTTATTTTATTTTATTGTATTAGTGTTTTACCTCTATGTTAAGTATACCAAGTGCACATGCCTTGTGCCACAGAAGCCAGGAGAGGGCGTTGGATTTCTTGGAGCTGGAGTTACAGAGAGTTGTTGACGGCCATGTGGGTGCTGGGAACCGAACCTATGTCCTTACGGGAGCAGCAAGTGCTCTTAACCACTGAGCCAGCTCTTCAGCTCCCATGTTGGCAATTTGTAAATACCTTCCTAAAGAGGTTGAAATAATTTTTTTTTTTTAAAGTTATGAGGGTAGAGTGGTGGAACTCACTGGTCTGCCTCCGTTAGTCTCCCTACCACTCTCATTCCCACAGTTCGGCCTTGGCTCAGAAAGCCCTGGTTAGACAGTTCAGTATTTGTTTTCCTTCTCTTCGTCACTCTGTGGTGCAGCATAAAGTGCTGTGGGAACCTTTAAGGCTTCCTTAGTTCTGTGACTGTTTTCACCTTCCTCAAGGTAAGTAAATATTGATACAGAGATTGTCCTGAACTCAGATAAGATTTTTAATATTGCTGTGTGTTAAATGCTCTTTCACAGTTTTTTCCAGAAAGTAACTGTGCACCTGGGCTTAGGACCCTAGGCCCAAAATCTTTTGTTAGGGAAACACACAGTGTTGTTACCTGACGGCTCCAGGCTGCACACTGCTCAGCAGACCATTGTGTGTGATGCTGTTTCCTTAATTGAATTAGTGTTTTGGTGGACTTCACATTTATATAAGTTTTATAATAGATTTTATAATCTTCAGTTTTCAAAATCACTTTATTTATAATTTTTTCAGGAGATAAATCTCCCCCTAAACTTGAACCATCAGATGCATTACCTCTTCCTTCAAACTCGGAGACTAATTCAGAACCACCAACCCTCAAACCAGTAGAACTCAACCCCGAGCAGAGTAAACTATTCAAAAGAGTCACATTTGATAATGAATCACATAGCACTTGCACTCAGAGCGCACTGGTAAGCGGACACCCTCCAGAGCCCACCCTCGCCAGTAGTGGCGATGTGCCGGCGGCGGCGGCCTCCGCAGTGGCGGAGCCATCAAGCGATGTAAACAGACGCACTTCTGTTCTCTTCTGCAAATCGAAAAGTGTAAGCCCCCCAAAGTCTGCCAAGAACACTGAAACCCAGCCAACTTCTCCTCAGCTAGGGACCAAAACCTTTTTGTCTGTAGTCCTTCCGAGGTTGGAGACTCTACTGCAGCCAAGGAAAAGGTCGAGGAGCACATGTGGAGACTCCGAAGTGGAGGAGGAGTCCCCGGGAAAGCGCCTGGATACAGGTAAATGTCAGGGGCAGCTCTCTCTCCCGGGATCTCGTAATATAAAACTATGGTGCTGAGCTTTTGTTTTCGCAGCATCCTCTCAGTTCTAAAGCTGTAAACTGTTTTTAGGCAGTGGCCATTCATTCTTTTGGCAGTCCAGCAGCTGGCCACACAGCAGTGGGCATGGCTGCCCCCGTTCCCTCCTACCCCCTGACCCCCTTGTTCCTTTTCTCCTTTCTCTGTGGTTTTTCTCACATTGACTTTTGAGTTTTTGTTGATTGAGTACCTTGACTATTGTGTGTGTGTATGTGTGTAAACTGGGCCCTGTGAATGGCCACACCTGGCACTAGGTGTCTCCAAAGAGCAGTTTCCACAAACTCAGAGCCATCGATTTGAACCTGAACCTTTCTTTACTGAAGGCTGCTCTTCTTTGAGTTCTCTGAAAATATTTTGTCATCACATTACTTGTACCACTTTATAGGCTTAATGCTTTTTATCTTGTTTTAGTACATGTGCACCTGACTAGTAAGTGCATGTCAAGGTACATGTACTACTAATACCTGGTAAAAATCATACTCAAAACATTTTTTCCTTTACTGGTAAGCTTTTTTCTTTTTAATGGAGGTAGTCTTTTTCTTCTTTTTAAATGCTAAGTTTGCTGAGTAGCAATAGCTCACACCTTTAATTCTGTAATCACTTGGGGGCACAGGCGGGCAGAGCTCCATGAGTTTGGGGCCAGCATGGTATACAGAGTAAGTTCCAAAACAGCCAGGGCTGCATATAGAGAAACCCCATTTTAAAAAAACAAAAACAAAAACAAGCTAAATTCATTTGGTTGAGTGCTGCAGTGTGCATACACGTGGGATTGGGGTTGGGGAGTAAATCCTCAGAGAACGGGAAGCTGATTGTCTCCTTTCACTCTGGGGTTAAACTCAGGTCATCGGCTTGGTGGCACATGAATTCCTGCTGAGCCATCACCTAGGCCCACTCTTAACCTGAGATGTGTTCTATTGTCTAAGATGGTGCTACCTGTGCCTACCTTTAGCACCTCCATGGAAATTCCCTGTGTTGTGTGTGAAGAACACTGGCTTGGCTTTCTCACAGCCTCCTTCCTGTCTGATCCCTAGATAAATAAACCACAGTGGGCAAGGGGGAGCTGATGTTGGTAAGTGATGATTGCCAGCATCAGATGTGGTGTTGACATCTGCTTTCTGTGTGAGGCAGGTTTGCACTGTTCAGGTCCTAAATACCTAGATTGGTGTCTTAGTTACTTTTCTATTTCTGTGAAGAGATACCATGACAAAGGCAACTTATAAGAAAAATGATTGAATTTGTGGCTTGTGGTTTTCTCTCTTTTTTTTTTAAAGAATTATTTATTTTATGTATATGTATATTTTATGTACAGTGTATATGTATATACACTGTAGCTGTCTTCAGAAACACCAGAAGAGGACATCGAATCCCATTACAGATGGTTGTGAGCTACCATGTGGTTACTGGGAACCTTTCTTCTGAGCCGTCTCTCCAGCCCCATGGCTCTTGGTTCTTGAGGGTTAGAGTCCATCCCCATCATGGCAGGGAGCATGTCAGGCATTCCTGCAGGCATGGTGCTAAAGAGTTAGCTGAGAGCCTACATCTGGTCCATAAGCTTGAGATAATAGAGAGAGGAGAGAGATCACACAAACAGAAGAGAATGCTAACTGGAAATGGCTTGGGTTTTGAAACCTTAAAAATGGTGACATACCTCCTCCAATAAGGTCATACCTCCTAATCTTTCCAACAGTTACAATAACTGGGGACAAACATTCAAATATATGATTCTGTGGGGGATGGTTTAACCCAGAGCACCACATTCCATTCCTTGTGCCCCTGTAGGCGAGTGGCTATATCACAATGCAAGATTTATTTAACTTCAGAAGTCCCCAAAGTGTAATAATTCCAACGTTTAAAAGTTCAAAATCTTTTGAGACTCTTAGTTTTAACTTCTTGTAAAATCAAAATAAAAATAAAGAACAAATCACATACTTCCAACATACATTGGCATAGAAAATACATTAACATTCCAAAAGGAAGGAAAAGGAGCAGAGTGAGGACCACAGCAAGGCTCTAACCAGCAGGGCAAACTCCCAGTGTCAGAGGACTGAGGTGGCTCTTCCCTTCCAGCTTTGCTGACTGCAAAACATTTCTCTGATGAACTGATTCCATACTGTGTTTGTAGCTCTCCTTGGTAGACATCCCACGACTTTGGCAACGTGAACATCTTGACATCTGTAACACAGTTCAGGCTTTACTGTGACAGTCTCACACAGTAGCCTTTTAGACTCCTCATGCAGGATTGACCTGCCACAAACCTGGTTTCAGTGGCTTTCCTTAACAGAGCAGGAAGATTCCACAGCTCTTTTATTCCTGTATCCTTTAAGACTCTAAAGTCAGAACCACCAGGCTGAAGAGCTATCCTAGGCTGCCAGCTGGAGATGGAGCTTGGCCCTGCTTGAATTCCATTGGTATAAGCTTTGCTTTGTTGTTGCTTTTTAGGAACAGCTCACTTCTTCGCCCCATTCTCAGCAGGGTTAGCTGAGTACAGAGTCTCATCCTAAGGCCACCACTCTCTTTGCTCCATTTCTCCTTACCTCTGTCAGCACAAGCCTTGGCTCCAACATTCAATTTGTGGGGTTTCTTTTCTCCTTAAACTCTGTATTTTGTAATTTCTTTTTTCCCACTTGTTCTTTTTCATTGCAGATACACATAAGAGTGATTACTAATTACTATACAACAGAGTTTATTAGGTTAAATTCTCCACCCCAATTTTAATTTAGAATCAGGATGATTATTGTTGTCATCGTTGTTGGCTGCTGCTGCTGTTTTTCCAAGACAGGTTTCTCTCTATAATCCTGGTTATTCTGTGTCTGTAGACCAGACTGACCTGGAACTTGAGGATCCGCCTGTCTTTGCTTCCCAAGTGCTGAGATTAAAGGCATGCACCACCATCCTGCTGATTCTTAGGTTAAGGACAAAAGCACCCACATTCTTAGCAAAAGTATCACAAGAATGGTCTTTAGCCCAATTGCTAATGTTTCCCTCTGAAACCTCTTGAACTAGGTCTCCCTAGTCTATCTCCCTAGTCCCTCCTGTTAGGAAGGCTCATTAAGCCCAGTGTTCAACCACCTTTCTAGTCCATAGTCGGGCCTGTCACCCCAATATTCCCTGGTGCCAGCTTCTGTCTTACTTACCTTTCTGTTGCTGTGGGGAGTAACTCTTAAGCGAGCATGTAATTTATGGCTCATGGTTCCATAGAGTTAGAGGCCATCACCCTCATGGTGCTGGAGACTTAGCTGAGAGCTTGTATCTGATTCACAGTCGGAGAAAGGGAAAGCTAGCCCAATGGCCTGGGCTTTGGAACCTGAAAACCCATCTCCAGCGATACAATCCCTGCAACAAGGCCACACCTCTAAATGTTCCCAAACAGTTCCACCAGCCAGGACCATGCCTTCAAATATGTGATCGGATGGGGGCCATTCTCATTCAGACCACCAGAGTAAGGAGAATTGCGTTCCCTCCCAGGCAACACATAGGTCTTGCTGATGAGGGAAGTTGGTTTTCTGGGAACCTTGCCCGGTGGTCTAGGCCAGAGAGTTGGGAGGACAAAGCTGGCCTGGTAGTGACAGCAGACTGTTGACACTTCTTCATCTGTCTTTCTCTGTCTGTTTGAGTTACCTGGCCTGAAGCACCACACCCTGAAGAGCATTTCTTGCTAAAGTCAATAAATTGTGATTTTTTTTTTGTTACCAAAAAAATTTCTTCATATTTTATTTCTTTTGTGTGTGTGATAGTGATACTAGGAAACATGGACACACAAATTTCTCTCTCTCTCCCTCTCTCCCCCTCTCTTCCCCTCTCTCCCTCCCTCCCTCCCCCCCGTCTCCCCCTCTTCCCCCCTCCCCTCCCCATCTCCCCTCTTTCTTCTCCCCCCCCCTCTCTGATATATATATGAGACTGACTCTGGCACCTTGTGGCAAGTTGTTGTGTACTATGGAGCCCCTTTTAATTTTATGTGTGTGTTGTTGTTTGTATGCATGCCACAGTGTGTGTGGGGGTCAAAAGATTGTCTCTACCATGTGGGTCCCGGCATGCGTTAGACTTAGTACTTTTACATTGACTTTTCTTGGTGACCCTTTCAAAAAATTTTGAAACAAGTTGGTCTTGAACCTTTTCTATAACAAAGGCCTTAACTCATTAGCCTCTTACCTCAGCCTCTGAAGTAGCTGAAATCACAGAGCTGTACTAGCAGGCCCAGCTAATTTCATTTTTATTTTGCACTCAGTAATTTTACAGAAATTGCTCTCAATGCCCTCTTATTTTGATGAGTTGATAATTGCACTTTAAAGTCCAATTACACTTGGTTTTGATGAAGCATTTTTAATATGCCACTGGAAGTAGATTGAAACTGAAGTTTCAGTTCTTGGGAGTTTATGAAACAATATAGCATTAGTTTTTCTTAGCCACATTTAGTGAAAGGCTGGTGTCTTTTTGAGCTTGCTGAAAGTCCTTTGTCACTGAACTGGTTATGGTATGCTGTGCTCTGCTGCTAGGGGAATGCTCAGTGAGTGTCTCAGTACCAAGTGACTTATGTGCACAGAATGGCTTTATCAGCAACAGGAAGTTTATTGACCCTGCAAGACACTGTAGAAAAAGTTCTCACCATGTAGCTGCTGTCCAGAGCTCCTGCTGTGTGCCTGGCAGCTTCTGCCAAGCAGCCTGGTTAGCCATACGGGCTCTGCTAGACCACTTGTCACCTGAGTACATGAAATGTTATGTGTTTGCACAGCTCAGTCCTTTTCTGGGTTCTCAGTGATAACAGTGAGTGAGTCCCAAGGAGTCTTAACTATAGACCTTTAGTATGTGTGATTCCCCAGTGCCTTTGATCCTGACTGAAATGGAGATTTCTGCTTTCTTATTCCAGAATGGCAGTAGATTTCAGTGGATGCATGATGAATTCCTAAGCGCACTCCTGAGCAGCCGGGAGCCTTATTAGCACTAAGATCTGACCCTCAGGAACAGGAGGCGTCCACTGCTGCATCTGCCTGGCCCATGGTGGGCCAGGCGTGGGCTGAATGGGCCCATCCTACCATCGGTGCTGGCTGTGCCTCCACTTGAACCTTCTGGTGCTCTCTGCGCACCTGGATTTCTTGTTTCAAGTTGCAGTTCTTCGATGTTTGAGGACTTGGAATATTCAGAACCTTCTGATCTTTTCCAGGTTCATCTGGCACTGAACTTTTTAGGGGAATTCTCTGGTGCTCTCCAGTGCACTGCAAGATTCCTAATTAGATTAAGTATGGACTTAACTTATTTTAAAACTGCCCACCCACAGGGCTCAGCGTGCTCATGCCTGCGGGACAGGCAGGCCATGTGGGCAGTCAGAGCACGGTGTGACTGCTTTTATGGTTAACATATTTTTTGGAGCTGACTCTGTTTCGTAGATTTTTTTTAATCTGCCTGTTTATTTCCATCAATGGACCATCAGGCCAGGACTTGTGTCACCTCTTACTCATACTCTGTGGTGTGGAGATACTCAATGAAATGTGTGGTGTGGTGGTCGTGAGCAAGTGAAATGTCTTCCATGGCCACAGACTGTGGAGGGAGGAGATGGTTCCTGCCGGTGCAGTCAGACTAAATGGCTTCTCACTGTTTTCCAGGTTCTCAGTTAACCACTAATGTGCCTGGGTAGCTCACTCTTTGGATCCTAATCCTTTTCTCTTAACCTCGACTTGGACTGGAGTTCTGCTAAATGGCCTCTTGGAATGCAAAGCCTTCGCTGCCTCCTTACCTTGCTCCTAGCTCTTGAGGACCACATTGGAACCATCTGCTGAGCCGTCCTCTAAATAGACACTCAGACACTGCCCTTGGAGGAGATCTGTCCTGGGCCAGCAGTTGAGAGGAGCCTGGTGCCGAGCAGATGTTTCGGTGCCTCAGTCTTCCTGGTGCTGTAGCAGAACCTGCTGTAGCTTGGACAACACAATCCAACAATTTGAGCCTCATCCTGAGCACATCAAAGCTGACCTGTGATGACTGGAGGCTCCTGTTAGGGCATCTTGGTCTAGGGGTCTGAAGGGACTGTACAAACACACTGCCCTAATGGGCCTAAGTGGAACTCCTTACTCGGTTGTTAGCATCTTTTATTTCTTTGTTCTCTATCTGATTTCCCTCCTTCTCTGTCAACGTTTCTTGGATTATTAAGCATTGCTAGTCTAGTTGGTAGCTGTGCAAATATCTGCTGAGTCAACTGGGAAGTCCTTCTGCAGTGGCCCTTGAGAGGACATTTGGTGTGGCCTCTGGCCTGTTTTGGCTATGTGCAGCTGTGTCTTCATAGACTGTACTCATGAAAAGCAGAATAGTGGGTGGGTGCTATTGTTCGCTGTGCTTTTATTGAAAGGTAGAAAGATGCACCCAATGGTGAAGTTCTTTTGGAGACAACAAAGTAAAGTGTCATCAGAAGACAATAGATGCTTTTGCTGCCACCCTTAAATGGTTGCATTCCTAGCCTAGGACACAGGGTCCAGCCTGGGACAATACTTGTTGATGTGCAATAGGTGAGAACAAGCTGGAGCTTTGGGCAACACGATCCTGTGCTGTTCCAGATGAGTCAGTGAACTCTGGTGAGGTGTCTCTGGTGGTGGGTGTATCAGCAAGGATGCCCTCAGTGACTACAATCTCAGGCGTATCTTACAGGCCAGTGGGTTCTGTAGAGGGTGGAAAGTCTGGTCAGTGGAGCTACCCCACCCCGATGTTCTCACTTGCTACACTCTGTAAGCTCTGGCGTTGTACAGGTTGGGAGCCCCAGGGTAGAGAGGATCATGCCCCACCTTGTGCCTCTCAGCTTGGCAAGTAGACCACCTGGGACTTCTCCCTGGCCTGTGGGTGAGAGCTGAGCACCTCAGGGGACCCTTTATTGGCCACTCCGTACACCAGTTGTGCTGTAGAAGACCTGGGCCAAGGGGGAGCTGTTAGGAATGCTGTGTTAGTTAAAAGGCTGGGGCTGGGCCTACTTTTGGACATAACTGCAGTGGTACTTTCGTGGGTTCCTTTGGGCCTGAGTAAGGTGTTTGAACTCTCGCCTTAGTTTTTAGAGACCTCAGGCCCCTCTGCAATATGTGCTTGGGGTTGTTGGCTTTGTGTAGGAGCCATCTCATCTTTTTGTTTTGGTTGTCAAGAGCAGCAGGTATGTGTGTGATCTACGATAAGTTTCAGTGCTGGGAGGGCACTTTGCTCTATGTCCTGCAGCTAATGGGGTTGTCGTTGTAGGAGGTGGATCACAGAGAGTGAGGCTTTGTGTGGAAGCCATGTCTTCTCAGACAGTGGCTGCAGGAGCTTTTCAAGCGTGTGTCTCGGCCCCTGTCAGCATGTTCAGGGAAACCCACAAGAATCTGATTGAGCCATGCAAGCACGGTAGTCCTGTTTGGGCTGTAGCACCCTCTGAAAAGCAGGCCTGGAGAACTGCTTTGCTCAGTAGGCCCCAGGGGTCTTTCCTGGAAGCTTCTCAGGTTTCATAGTGGCTCTGCCAGCTTTTCAAGGTGTTATGTGTTTTTATGTAACATGTGAAAACTTTCTGTAAACTTAGGAGCCCAGATGCAGTGTGCCCTAGTAATTAAACACTTGGGAAAATGATAGAGACATTTAATCGTATTTTTTCCCTTCTCAAAGTTATAAACTTTTTCTTAGTTTTTCCAAGCCCCTCCCCCACAAGGGGTTGTGTAGGCCCTGACAAGGCACCTTGCTATGGATAAAGCTGTTGCCATCCTTGTTGGGAACACCAAGTGTGTGTGTGTGTGTGTGTGTGTGTGTGTGTGTGTGTGTGTGTGTACTGCTGGGTCCTGGGCTGGGGTTTCTTCTTAGCACAGAGATGCCAGTGATGGGGACCTGCTTGTCTGAGACATTTAAGACTCTACGGACCTGCCTGCTCTGCCTAGCCATGGCAGATGACTCTGGGCATGTAGTCTTCTAAGATCTTGGGTCCTGGAGCAAGGACTCTGCCTCTGTCTGTCCATCCAGGTGGTAGGTCTGTCTGTGTTGACTTTGCTGACCTAAGTCAGCAGGTGTCCCTGTCCAAGTTGTGTGTTTCGTCCCCGCAAGGCAGCACCATGCTCTTTTGCCTTCTAAGAATTCTTGGGCCTTGAGGCCCTTTAGGAGAGGGCTGTGGTTCCTTTCCTGTCTCATGTCTTCTGCTTTGCCAGTGAGCATCAAGGAGCGTCTCAGAACCCTTTTTAGCACAAGCAGGTTCTTTTCACAGGCGTCATGTGGGAGAATGCAACAAAGACCTTGTAATCTAGACAGTCACCTTCTACTTCTAAGAAAATGTTTTTTAATAATATGTTTACGTGTTTTACTTTGGAAAATAGTTTTTTACATTTTTAAGGTTATATGGGGAAGATGGGCATATGTGAACAAAAAAAAGTGTTGTCTGTTTGCTGTTCCTGTCCCCTTCCCTTTCTTAAGCTGGTGCAGTCAGAGGGAGCCAGGCAAGCACGCAGCCTGGGATCATAATCCTTCTGATTCAGGGAGGTCTGCAAGGACCATGGTGGATGTGCCTTTTCCTTCTTACCGACTTTAATTCAGGGTCAGACTTGCTTGGGAGGAATATGCTGGTTGCCTTGACTCAGATTTGTCTTTATTAAAATACTTTAAAAATATCCAGCTGATGTGGTTGCGTTTGTACAGACATTATACCTGATGTATGTCTTGGCAGCATGACTCAGCTTTCTGCCAAGTTCCACATTCTTTGGTGCTTGGGGACCTGACATTGCTCAGATGAATTGGGCTCACACTTGCTAGTTTAAAGTGTTTTATTCATTTTAAAAAGTTATGGTTTCTATTTTTTTTTTTCTTCTGGTGGTCAGACCCAGGGCTTGCATGCATGCTAGGCAAGCGCTCTGCTACTGGCCTGTGCTGTCCTGTTTTTTCTTCTCTCTCCCCTCCCTCCCTCCCTCCCTCCCTCCCTCCCTC
>JANHMN010000012.1:14323381-14359182 GCA_030674055.1 Rhabdomys pumilio
CCTCCCTCCCTCCCTCTCTTGTTTTTAGAGCCTAATTTTCTATAATAGTTTCTAAAGTTGTACATGATCAGTGTGTTTCTGTGGAGTATTGTAGTGTTCCATTCTAGGGCACTGGAGGGCTCTTGTCTAGAATCTGTTTATTCCTTGTCTAGTGGACAGTCTAGTTTTGTTGCTCACTGACCTTACAACATGTGATATGTTAACTTGGGAAGAGGTAAGAGTTTCTTTTTGCTTTGCACTCATGATACATGCTTTGTTGAACATGTGCAGAGCTGCCCTGACTTTGTACTGTGGTCTGCTGTGCTCACTTTACTCAACAGCACCTCTGCTCTCGTCCTCTGAGGTCATGGGAGTGAGAGATAGATAGATGCTGGCTTGTGTATACAGAATGTTCTTTGTGGGCCAGTGATGTAGCTCAGGTGGTAGAGGGCTTAGCTGACATGCACAAAGCCCTGGCCTCGAACCCCAGCATCATGAACCAGGGATGAAGGCAAGAAGATCAGAAATTCAAGAGTAACCTGGGCTTGATGAGACTTACAAAAGCAAAGTTATTTGGAAAACACATTGTAGTTTTTAAGGAGGAGAGGGTATAGGAGTAAGTTGGGAGAGAGCTGCTGCTCTGGGGGATTGTGACCATGTGTCTGTCTGCTTCTTGTGTTCCAGGTCTCACCAATGGCTTTGGGGGCACTAGGAGTGAGCAGGAGCCTGGCAGCGGCCCAGGGAGGAAAACTGCGCCCCGACGGCGCTGTGCATCGGAATCCAGTATTTGTTCCAGCAACAGCCCGCTCTGTGATTCAAGGTAGGCCATGGCATCTGGAGCAGGGGCTTGGCTTTCTTCTGAAGATCTAGAAAGACTGCCCTGGAGTTAGTTCATATGTGTGCTCTGCCATTCAGGGAGTTTCTCATGGGATACATGGATCTGCTTAGTAGAATTTAACTGAAGTCAGAAGTTAATCTAAGTTAGCATATAAACTTGGACTTCGTACTTCCCACTTTCCAAATCTTTTCTCTTTATTAAGATTGTGGTGTGTAGTGCCTGCCTATCTGTACTATAGTGACCACTCTTGTCAAGTGGGTAAGGGTGGGGATAGGCATACCATATTGTCCCTTGGCATCCTGGCACCTGGCATAGGATGAAGCCACAGGCTTCTAAATTGTAGTCTCAGTTCGACTCGTCTCTGCTTTCTTCCTGAAGCTTTAGTACACCCAAGTGTGGGCGAGGGAAGCCTGCCCTTGTTCGAAGGCACACACTAGAAGACCGAAGTGAGCTGATATCTTGTATTGAAAATGGAAACTACGCTAAGGCGGCCAGGATTGCAGCTGGTAAGTAGGGGTACAGACAGTGGATGGAAAGGCAAGGTCTGGTCTTGATGGCTTGGGGCTGAGTTAAGCCCCGCCACATTTGAGGAAAGGAGTAAGCTCACCGATGGGAGTGTCACTGCGTGGAGTTTCAGGCTGTCCTGAGCTGCATTGCACTTGGCTCTGAGGAGTTCCTTATCATCAGATTTGTCCAGAACAGGATCTGTTGAGGATATCTGCCTTATAACTGAATGTGTCACCGCAGAGTGATCATTCCTAGCTTCAGGCCACAGTGTAAGAGGAGAGAGTGGGGTGCCTGCTGGGCTGATGCTGTTCAGGTTTTCCTCAGTGGACCAAGCCAATTCCAGGGATACTTGCTATTGTTTGAGGCTTGTCAGGGCAGAGACTTCAGGGAATGTGCTGTGGCCATAGATAGAGGCTTAAGTGAGGTGTGATAGGAAGCCCGAGTTTCAGAGAAGCTAATACATTCTGCTGCTGTGAGGTGGGACACCATTTACCAACAGGAGTCAATGAGGGCCTCTACACAGTGGACTCTTGAGGTTGTGTCCTGGGCTGCTGGACGTACTTACCAAGGCTCAGAAGAGCGAGGTGGAGTTAGTTAGGAGCAAGCCAGGACTTGTATTTGGTTGGTTGATTGTGTAATAGGTATCTGGTACATGCTAAGGATCCCATCTTTAGAATAGGGGTTCAAGTATGGTTAGGTACAGGGACCTGAAGTCATAGGCCTTAGAACTGAGGATGGTGGGACGCAGGGAGGCCTTTGACAGACTTCTAGGCCTCACTTTCACAGGAGGAACAGTGAAATAATTTGCTTCTCCTAGCCTGAGGTGTTGTAGAACTGTCCTGCTCCAGCGCTAGGGAAGTCAGGGCCTGAGAGAAGTGGGGCTTTTTCCAGCCCCAGGCTTAGTGGCTGTGCTGGGTGTGTTAGCTGGTCTCCTGCTGGGTCTGACTCTGGTGTTCCTTTTTCCCTAGAGGTGGGACAGAACAGCATGTGGATTTCCACTGATGCTGCTGCCTCTGTCCTGGAGCCCCTGAAGGTGGTGTGGGCCAAGTGCAGCGGCTATCCCTCCTACCCAGCACTGGTGAGTTTGGAGGCAGTGAGTAAGATGGTCTGCTGGGACCTGGGGTGGGCCCAGTGCATGCTTTGTACCTTGCAGTTCTTGTGCTGCCAGGTGTATGATTGTCATAGCTCTGGAGGCAGGTGTGTGAATGGCTGTGAGCTTATAAGGCATGTGGCTCTGAGTTTGAAAGTACTCTGAGTAGTCACTGGAGCATGTCCTTGGCAGATTATTGACCCCAAGATGCCACGAGTGCCTGGCCACCACAATGGTGTCACCATCCCTGCCCCACCCCTGGATGTGCTGAAGATCGGTGAACACATGCAGACCAAGTCTGAGGAGAAGCTGTTCCTTGTTTTGTTTTTCGATAATAAGAGAAGCTGGTGAGTGTGGTGTCTGGAACTCTGCAACAGGCAGAGCTGGCTGGGGTTCTGTTAGTCCTGGGGCTTAGACCCATGCTGAGTCAGGGTGGCTTCATCCAAGGAGTTGTTTTCCTAGTCCTTGTCTGCTGTTGCCTAGTGACACCTGGGGATTGTGAGTGCTGGTCACTTCTGACAGCTCCTGTCACTTTCTAGGTCCCTGAGTGGCTGAGGCTGTCTTTAATTCTTGCTCCAGGCTCTCTTGCAGTAGGCTTTCTGATCCTACTGCTCTGCCAGGACACAAGCTCCATCCCTTTCCACCCTGTCCATCTTCCTGTCCTCTCTCCACCCAGAGCTGCTGGAACTCCTCTTATGCCATGGTTCAGATCTTTTTTTCAAGACAGGGTTTCTCTGAGTAGCCCTGGCTGTCTTGGAACTCACTCTGTAGACCAGGCTGGCCTCGAACTCAGAAATCTGCCTGCCTCTGCCTCCCAAGTGCTGGGATTAAAGGTGTGCGCCACCACCGCCGGCATGGTTCAGATGTTAATACCCCCTGAGGGTGTTATCTGGTAACATCGTGACCAGATTTAGTTGAATCCAGCCCTTTCCTATGTAGACCATTATAACTGGGTCCTTTCAGCTGCTCATGCTTAGGACTAGGAGGTGCTTCAATAGTGTCCTGTGGAGTGACTGCTCTTGAGGAGCTACCAGGTCCCCTGTGGTCCTCTTTTCTCTCTGCTGACTCTGGCTCCTGGCAGTTGGTGTTCATCATTGAGGCTTACACTGGGCTTGCCCACTTAACGGTTCTGTTTGTTCTGCTCACCCATCCTAGGATGCCTCCTTACTCTGCTCCAGGTGCTCCAGGGTGCTCTGTCCTATATTATGTGCACACATACATTCTAGTCTGTCCCTTGTGTGCATATGTGTATGTACCTGGGCTCACCTAGTGGGTCACACACTTGTGTTATCTTGGGCCTGTTCTGTGTGCACAGCTGTATGTTCCAGGTTTATCTCCATAGCCACTTGCATATGTTTAAGACGCTTCTATTGTTTTTCATGCCTTACCTGAGTCCAGAGAGGGCTGGCTAGGTGGATGCCCTATGCAACCAAGTCATCCTGCATGAGGCCCAGCATGTGGGGAGCTTGGGTTGGGTACCACCAGGTTTCTTCTTGTGCACATGGGCTGATGGTCAGTGGGCCATACTGAGTATGGGCTGGTGGTTCTTATGCTGTCTTCTCTTTAAAAGGCAGTGGCTTCCCAAGTCCAAGATGGTTCCTCTCGGTGTTGATGAGACCATCGACAAGCTGAAGATGATGGAAGGGAGAAACTCCAGCATCCGGAAGGCTGTGCGGATTGCATTTGATCGAGCCATGAATCATCTGAGCCGGGTCCATGGGGAGCCAGCCAGTGACCTCAGTGACATTGACTGAGGTGGCTTCTAGCAAAAGGCAGTGGCCAAAGCCGCAGCCAGCCGGAGCTCTGTCCATAGTGTTGATAAGCTGTACATGTTTGTATATTGTTCAGAACTTAACTTATTCTGATTTTCTAGGCGTAGTTCTTTAATTCTTCCCCCCACCTCCTGGGAGGGGGGGGTTTCACTTCCAAGTTTTCTATGAAACCATCTGGTCTTGGCTTTGCAAGTGAGGAGGGTCTGTTGTGAGCAGTGTGGTGTGGGGTCCCACTGCAGGTGCCGAGTGCCGAGGCCTCACTTAGTCTAATCTGTAGGGTTTTTTTTTTAAGACTTTTGAATGTTCAATAATTTTGTAGATCATGCCCTTTACACAGAGTACCGCTTATTTAATAAGACGGGTGTAAATTTACAGTGACAAATGTGTATTTTAGGAAAGAAAATGACATTATTTTGAATGGTACTTTGTGCAAAGAGGGAATAAATTTATGCTGTGTGCATCACTTGCAAATCACCAAAAAATGTCCCGCCAGCTGCTGCCGGACAGGGCCTGTTCTCATCGAAGTGACTGCCCTGAGTCTCCTGCTCCGCCCTGGCTCCTGCAGGCGTGCCTCCCAGCGGGTTATTTATTGTAGAAAGTGTACTCATTTGCTTTATAATGAAAAATAAATTTGCAAAGGTATATTGATATGCATTTTTATACAGGCACATAAAAATTCAACTTGGTGTGGGAGCAGAATGTGTTGAGAGGTTATATACATGACTGGCCTGTGTGTACTTTGATTTTGTAACTTGTAATCTTTTGTTTACAATGAGGAGCTTTCTGTAACTTGTTTTAATTTAGAACACTTTGGTAGCAATAGACCTTTGGATACATTTTTGTATGGTACATGTGATGTATATAGAATTAGTACTTTATTTTTATTTCTAAGAGGTAAAGCATTATGTTAGGGGAAAAGGCAGGGTGGGTTTCCAAATTTGCATTTTTATATTAAAAATAAAGTGAAGATTTGGACAGTGTGGCCCTCTCATTCCTGCATCACTAGGAGGCTGGGTGAGCTGTAGCCTGAGGGACATGGGAGCACTGGGGCCTTGAGTGGGTGGTGTGGCCAGGTGTGACACACTTGATCTAACAGCTGACCTGGGATGGCATTATTTATTATTTTGCCTAATCATATTTTTATTTTAAAGCTAAATAGTTACTAAAAATTTTAAATGTTCTTTTAAGTCTACATGTTTGTACTATCTCCATGGAAACTTGAAATAAAAAGTCTTCCTTTGGTAGTTTTTGTCCCGTGTTTGGCAGATGGTCATGTGCCCAGCATCCCTTTCCAGCTCTGAGGAAGCCTGGGGTGAACTGAGGCAGAGGACTGTGTGCTGATGGTGTGCACACACTGTTGACTTTATTCCTGCTGTCCGTCCACTGCTTCCCATCCGGTTTGAGTTGTGGTTGGCTTTTGCCTTGGGACAGCCCGTGGGCTGGCTGGTGCATGTGTGGGCTCTGAGTGTAAGCTGCTACAGGAGTGAGTGGTGTGGTGTGTCCTGAGATTGGCAAGGATACAGGCAACTAACACGGGGTTGAAGCCTGTTGTCATCCCTGCATCCTGGGAAGCCAGGGCCAGGTATCCCCACCTAAGAAAGATTCCAGGCGTTTCTCAGCTTTCATTCCTGTCTCTCCAACCCCATGATCAAAATCTCATCCTGTACCCCCTCTGTCTGGACCACTTACTCCAGTCTGTCCAGAACTTCCCCGATAATTTAGAAGGTACCAAATAGACTAGGTACCATTGTCACTCTGGAGCCCAGGCAGGAATGTGAGCACCTTCCTGGGTGAGTAGCGAGTCTTGGTGCTGAGTGTCTGGCCTTTGTTGGAATGGTCTGGTCAGAGAGTGTGACCTCAGCGAGAGTGATACCTTGGCTGGGCCATCATGGACTCAGCCGTGTAGTGTTTGGGAGTGTGTCTGTGTCTCAGGAGGTCCTGACTGTCCTCTCAGACTCACAGCCTCAGTCCTGGGACTGCTGCTTAAGCTGCTGGGTTTTGTTGTTTTGTTTTGATTTTTAAGTTTTCGAATTAAGATTTTTTTTAAAAGAAATCTTGAGTTCTCTGTGTATACAAAGAACTGTGATCATACCCACCTCGGTTCCCCACTCTAACTCTAGCTGTATCATCCAGGCATGACCATCTCCCTCTCCCAACTTGCTGTCATTTTTCCTTACTAGCCCATTAATTCCAACTAATGTCCATATGGGTCTGGGGCTTGGAAACCTTACTGTAGGGGCACTAAAAAGTCTCCCCCAGCAGCCATTAAATGCCAACTGCAATAACTCCTCAGTAAGGGACGAGACCTGGAGATCATGGACCTCATCTATACTGGGAATCTGCTGGTTCAGTCTTGTGCTGGTTTTGTTAGATAACCTCAGCTGGGTTCCGTGAGTCCTTGACTCTGGTCCGGACGAAGCATTTCACAGCTCACGGCTCCATCTCTTACGTTCTTTCCTCACCTCTTCCGTGACATTCCCTGAGCCCTGGGCTGTGAGGGGGGTTGCTATCTACCTGGGACTGAGCACTCCATTTCTTAAGCACCAGCTGGTTGTGTGTTTTTCCGTGGACGGCTGCCCACTTTTAAGAGCTGCCTCTGATTAAGGTTGAGAGCAGCTGAGGTGCTGGGTCAGCTCTGGTTACCATGCTGGCTCTGACATGAGTTGTTTGGGTGTCGAGAGATGGAGCTGGTCTAAGACTAGTCCTCTGGAAGACGCGGGTTGCTTTCCTCCATCTGTTGTGTACTTCCTTGATTCTGTGAAAAGGGAATCGTGACACTTAGCATTTTGTTGCCTCCTGAATTAGCAAACTTTCAGACCCAAGACGCCAAAGTTGATGTGTATATATGGAGATTGCATAGTGGAACTCACTGTGTGCTAGCTTGAAAGCAAAAAGAGATGTAAGGTAGACCATACATAAGCCACGCAGCCCACACAGCTTGGCTCACAGGTGTTAAAAGCAGGGCCTGGCAGTGGTGGTGCCTGCCTCTAATCCCAGGACTTAGAAGGCAGAGGCCAGCAAGTTTTCTGACATCCAAGGATACATAAAGAAACCCTGTCTTGAACTGTACCCCACCCCCACATATATGTACTACGTTATGTATATGAATGCTTTGCCTTTATGTATGTATACTTACGGAGGTCAGAAAGAGTGTGTTCGATCTCAGGTTGTAAGCTTTCCATATGGTAGCTGGGAATCAAATCCAGGTCTCTGCAAGAGCAATTGTTCTTAGCTACCCAGCCACCTCTCCGGACCTTTGTACCATGATTTATAAAAGCTTCCCAAGTTCTGGGATTAAAGGCATCCACCATCACCATTTGCTGTAAAAATACCTTTTTAAAAATTATGGTAAAAATGTAAAACCAACACCCTGGAAAACAACAATGAAAATCAGAGTACCTACAGACAAAATCAGTTCATGTGACCTGTCTTCACCTGGCCTCACCACAACCCTGATTGCAGAGCTCCACCTGAAAGCCTCTTCTTCCCTATGCTCCTCTGCAGCTGGAGGGCAGACGGGAAATCAAGGTCAAACCAGTGAGGAATTAGCAGGGGTGGGTTGACATCAGGAAATAAATACCTAGATTTGAGTTGTGCTCTTGTTTTTCTTTATGGCTACTGGAGTGTAGGTTTCATAGACAGTCTGGAGCTGCCTCTTTGGACCATGCTGAGCCTGACAGCCACAAGGCAGATGAGACCTGTGGCTGCAGTCCTAATGCTGAACTTCCTTCCCTGTGGATCTGAACACCGGTCATTGATAGAAACATTTACACTTTAAACCCTGTTACTTCTCTTTACAGCCGGCAAATTTCAAATCATTCAAAAACAGGATCAAATGAAGACTTTCAGGCCAGAAACCTGTGGCCCAGGTCAGTTTTCTTTAGGTTGCTTTTGATTGGTATTAGATGTCGTTCATGGTGAAGCAGAGTTTTGGATTCTTGTGGTTCTGGGGGCTTTTCCTCCCTCCATGCTTTTAAGAAGCTCACAGGGCATCTACCAAAGCTTCTTAGAAGTTCTCAGACCCTGCCATTTTCTGAAGCTCTAGAGCAACAGCCTGTGACTTGGTCACTTCAACCGCTCTCCTCCCTGCACACTACTGACCAGTGGTCCCTGGATGATGATATATGGGCGTTTGAGAGCATGAGGTGGTAGGAAGCTCAGTTTAGGGTGCTAGGCCTAGTGAGTGAAGAAACAAACTCCAGAGCAATAAGAAGAGAAGGCTGCCACAGATGAAGCCAAGCAGGCCCAGGGTTAATGCTACCCTGGGCTAGGGACCCCACCACCTTACACTCCAAAATACTTACTCATCACTGGCTTATTAGTGGCTCTAAAGAGAAATGCTCAGCCCCCGTCACAACAATAGAGATGAACGAAGCCTGTGAAGATGTCATTTAATTTGTTGGTCTGGTAAAGAGAAAGTGTTGGAGGTTTGAGGAATGGGGGGGGGGGTGATTATTGCCCTACCACAGAGAAAGCAAGGCGATCACCTCATGGGGTCCTGAGAACTGAGCCCAAGGGGACCACGTATCACCAAAGTTAGGTTGTATATGTCTGCCCAATGGGCATTTATGCCATTTTGAGGCCATATATGCTCAAGCTATGCCCAGTGAGCTGCTTCTGCTGCCTGTGGATCATGTCTGGTTGCATGCCGCCTAGATGATAATGGTCTAACCCTCTGAACTGAAAGCCAGCCCCAATTAAATGTCTTCTCTTATCAGAGTTGCCCTGGTTATGATGTCTCTTCATAGCAACGAAACTCTAGCTAACAGGACTTGCTTTAAACAACATGCCATTTAAGTAGTCAGAACTTGGGCTCACGAAGCCATAGCCTCGTTGCTGTATCTGCCCATTTACCCAGGAGACTCAAAGAAAGGTTCTGATTCCCTGGCTATGCCGGTTGAAGTGCTGCCAATGCAGTGGTGATGTCCCCCTGGTCGAACTTTAATGAGAAGACCCCATAGGATAACACTTGAGATAGAGGGCTCAGGTGCAAGCAGGTACCCGGGTGAGCATCTAGCTAGCCAGACCCCTCCCTCGTTAGTGGCACCAGCTACCTTTGGAGATACAGTAGATATCTTTATTTGGTGTAGTCATTCCTAAAGGGCTAGAAGTCAGGGCTTCCTCCCCAGTTTCAGATGAGACCGTGGGGAACTGGCTTGTTCCTCATTTCTGAGCTCTTGTGCTTTGTTACACGGCCAGCTGGTGAGGCTGCATGGTGAGGCTGGGGCAAGTACCTTCAGGTGGAGTGTTGCTGCAGAAGTCCAGGGGAGGGGAGGGAGTTTATGTGTTCCCTCCCACAAGCACCCCTGTCCCTGGTTGGCTCTGTAGCCTGCCTGATCATTCCCCTGGGCAGGGGTTCTCCCCAGCTTCAAGAAAACGAAACGGCTCTGTGTATGGTGGTGTGAGACATATAGAAAATCAGAGGTTCAGACCTGCAGACTGATAAGGGAGGGAGAGCCCCTTGATTGTGCTGGGAGAGATCAGGAGGCATGAGAAGCCCTTCTGATGGGTCCTGCCCTGGGCAGCATGGACAGCAAGCCCAGGTAGATGACAGTATCTACCTCCTTTAGTGTGGAAGGCCCTTGGTGAATGACCCTTGGCTGAACAGATAGTTTCCCAGGAAACCTGGTAATGTGATGACAGCTGTGACCAAGTCCCCTGAATGAACAATGTGCACTTCCTAATGGGTAAGTCATATATCCTGGTTCTGTTTTCTTTATAAGACAGGTTCTTACTATATATAGCCCTGGATAACCTGAAACTTGCTATGTATTCCAGGTTGGCCTTGAACTTGGAGAGATCTTGCCTCCTATGTACAGAGACTAAAGGGTGCACCACCATGCTTTAAAACATGTTTTTATTGGGCTGAAGAGATGGATAGTGACATGATGAAGAGCACTGGCTTCGATCCCCAGCATCTACACTGTGGCTTAGAATCATCTGAAACTCCAGCACTAGGGGACCTGACACCCTCTTTTGGCCTCCATAGGCATTAAGCACAGTGGTGGCAGATGTGCATACAAGCAGGCAAATACTTGTACGAATAGAATAATAAACTTAAAATGTTTTGTTCTTTAACTTCATTGCTCATGAAATTAACATTTGGACATGTGACTAGATTTTATGCCAGCCAGAAGAACACCTTTTGTCTCAGGGATAGGATATATGTTGAAGTTGTTATCATTCATGTAATGTATAATTTGTAAAAAAGAAAAAAAAAAAAAAACAAACCAAACCAAAACAAAAAACACACACAAAAAAGCCCCCAAAACACATTATGCAGGTGTTTGGCAAATGTTGAGCAGAAGTCTGCTAACAATTTGGGAGAGGTTTTGGCCACACCATTGTTTTGTTTGGATCCACCTATCTCTGCCTCTCAAATGCTGGGATTAAAGGTGTGCACTGCCACACTTGACTCACAGAATGCTTTTGGAGGGATATAGTTAAATGTACTAAGTAGAAAGTACCTCTCACTAAGAGGTCAGGCTCCTGTCTATGAGCCAAATGCAGGGTAGTGGGAAGTCCTGCCTGAGTCTACCCTTGCCCCACAGCTATTGAACTGGTACAATAGCTAGGGTAACATACAGATGCTTATGAACCTCTGCTGCTGACTGCTTGGTTATGGAGTCCATGCCCACTAGGAACCTGATCACAAGCAGGTAGGGCTAGAAGCTGGGTCAGGCTCTACCGGCCAGCATCTATTACCTGGGGAATCCCATGGCATGTGCTGTGTGGCCAAAGGCTGTGGGCCTGTTCCCCAGATTCTGTAAAGGGTGGTTCCATCTCCCTGAAGTCCCTTGGTATTACCCCAGATTATTCTTTGTGGGTGCTTTGTGGTTCTTGGGGGCTATTCTGCTCTTGGCCACTGCTGACTTTGGAAAAGACCCAAGTGGGTGTTCTGAGCAGCCTTTTGCTGGGCCACCCAATGCATTCTGGTATAGGAGGTGGTTCTGATGCTAAGGTCTTATTCCCCAATTGGTTCTAGATCTATCAGTAAAGATGCCAAGGGTTAATTGCTTGGTAGAAGAAAAGAGACAGGACTTCTGGTCCCTGGAGAAGGAGGTGAGGAGATGAAGAAGGAGGAGAAGAAGAAGAAGAAGAAGAAGAAGAAGAAGAAGAAGAAGAAGAAGAAGAAGAAGAGGAAGAGGAAGAGGAAGAGGAAGAGGAAGAGGAAGAAGAGGAGGAGGAGGAGGAGGAGGAGGAAGGAAGTTTTTCCGACATGCTTCAGAGGGAGAAAAGTTGATCAGCCATGAGAGATCTTGGGCTGAGTGGCCATAGGCTGCTTCTGCAGGTGGGAGGTTAGGGTGTTGGGATGGGACTAAAGATAACTGAGCAGCTGAAGCTGAAGGCAGATGGAGAGGTGCTCAGCTAAAAGTATTAGGGAGGGTACACTAGCTGCTGGAGATTGGAAGTGCCCAGTAATTGAGTCACGAAGGCAGATTGAAAATATACTAGGTCGGGCAGTGGTGGCGCATGCTTTTAATCCCAGCACTTGGGAGGCAGAGGCAGGCAGATCTCTGAGTTCGAGGCCAGCCTGGTCTACAGAGTGAGTTCCAGGATAGCCGGGGCTACACAGAGAAATCCTGTTTTGGGGGAGGGGGCAGGGAAAACAACAACCAAACCAAACCAAACCAAAAAACCTATTAAAAAAAAAAAAAGAAAGAAAATATACTAATGTGCATGTGTGTTTCATCTGCGTATCCAAGGGAACCTGGGAGGGGCTGGTAGCGAGGTTCGCCTGGAGCTTAAAGCAGGGTAGCAAAAACTACATGCTGCATTTTGGTGGTGCTGTCTCCTTGAGCTATGGCTCATTCTGCTCATTCTGGGCAGTAGTCTCTGAGAAGAAGTGTCAAGAGCTAGAATTTGACCCCAATGTGGGCAAATCTAAGTGTTTTCTTGAATACCCATCTTGAATAGCATCCTGGTGGGAGGGGAAGAAAAGATTCTGACGATGTAGGCTCCTAGCATAGCAGTTCTCAATGTGTGGGTTGTGATCCCTCTGGGGATCGAATATCAGATATCCTGCATATCAGATTATACTACATATCAAATCACAACTCATATAACAGCAGCAAAATTAGTTATGAAGTAGCAACGAGATAATTTTACGGTTGGAGGTCACCACAACATGAGGAGTCCAGTATTAAAGGGTCACAGCATTAGGAACGTTGATAATCACTGCGAGGGACAGGCCTTGGTTAGCGTGGACCACCACAGAGGTCTGGGGAGAGAGGCTGGTCAGCAGGAAGCTCTCACCAGGCTCCCTAGGCCCCCTAGCCCACTCTCCCTCTGGATCCTTTAAGCTTTATTGAGGCAGCAGACACGTGACAAAATTGATGCCTCAATATGGAATTAGATGTCTGTGAACATTAGCTCATTGGGAGTTGATTTGCATCCCTGCCTGGCAGGACTCTGTCTATAGAAGCCACAAGGTACAGGCTAAGACTTTTAGTAGGTAGGGCACAGGTGGCAGAGGGCTGGGGAAACCCTGGACAGCAGCAGGCAGCTCTCACTTTCAGTGGTAATAATTTTCTTAAGATCCTCTTACATTGTCTAGGACTGCAACAAACATCGTGCCCTCAGAAGGAAGTGCTGGGGTGTGTTTGCCCCATCTGGGTGGGCACTCAGAGCTGTGGTTCTCTGTAGGTGCTGCCGGCCAGAACTGAAAGTTGATCTGGAGCCCAGGCTGCCTTCTTCCCATAAGGTGGTGTTCTGGTCTCTGAGGAACTTACCAGAAACCTGCACTCTTCCCCATTCACTACTGGTGGGCTGAGCAGCTGAGTCTGGGCAGAAAACCAACTTATGATGAAAAGCTGTTAGAAAAGTTTGTTATTTTTAGCTGAGTGGTGGTGCCACACGCCTTTAATCCCAGCACTCGGGAGAGAGGCAGAGACAGGCGGATCTCTGTGAGTTTGAGGCCAGCCTGGTATACAGAGCGACTTCCAAGACAGAAGCCATGGTTCCACAGAGAAGCCCTGTTATCTATTCAATGGCAGAAACCTACTTTTCCCGAGGAGCAGCTGTGCCCAGTCATAAACAGCATCAGGAACTTACTTGGGAGACTGTCCAGACAGCACTAGGTCAGGCCGTCGGTACTGATCACTTGTTTCAGGATCCTGGAGTCATTCTTCTGGGAAGATGGAGTTCCTCAGAGGTCTCCCAGTCCTGCTAGGCTAGGTCCAAGAGGCATGTGTAGGCTAGACCTTGTTGGTGAAGTTCTTGCAGGCCTTGGGAGCTGCTTTAGGGTAGAAAGTAGCTGGAACTGTGCCCTACCAGGTGGACCCATGGGGTTAGGTGAACCCCACCATCACTTCCAGTGGACTGAACAGAGAGGATTCTGAATACCAGGCACTTAGCACCTAGGATGGAAGTGGTGGAAGAGACCTCACTGGCTCTCCTGGGTTGGGGTACAATATCCCCAGCTTTGACAGAGCCCTCTGGGTGCCCCAGCTAGCAAGAGGCTATACCTACCCTGGGCCACTCACCACTCCAAGCTAGGGGTGGAAGGCAGAGATAGAGTATTTTCCTAGAGTGCACTTTGACCCCCAACACTGACAGGAGAAAGAGGAGGAGGAGGAGGAGGAGGAGGAGGAGGAGGAGGAAGAAGAAGAAAAGGAGGGGGAAGGAGAAGAGGGAGGGAGGAGAAAGGGAGAAATTGGTTTGTGAATGATGAGGTACGTTTAGACTTTTCTCCTGATAGATTTCTTCAAGTTAATTGAAAATAAAATGTATGATCTTTTCTTTTATGAGAAAAGGCAGATTTAGCTGGGACTAATCAGCAGCGGGGGCCAGAGAAAACTCAGAGACCGTGCAAGGAGAATAAAAGTCTGAAGACGTTTGAAAGATATTGTAATTCTCTCAAAACGGTGTGCAGGATGATGCATTAATATCCAGCCTGGAGTTACCATGTGCTCCTCTGGGCTACCCTAGCCATTATCCCAGCTCTGCTGCTCTCAATCTCACTGTCATTATCTCTTAATTAAATCATGTTATTGATGGTGCCGGCTGTCACATTTATACTGACTGCTTCTGATGGGCTACTGTGAGAGCCAGGGCTGGAGCCCATAGGTATATCCCTGGATTGAAGGATGCTTCTGGGTCCTGGGCCCCCTGCCATTTCTCCTTGTAGAGAGATGGTCCTACCTGTTTCTGTGCCCCCTTTCCTTGCAGAAACCTGGGCTTTTTGGTACTGTGGGTGCTGAGTGGCTGGTGATCTACCTCACATGACCTTTATTATCTTTTGAACTCAGCCAGAAGGCGCTCCCCCCCCCAAAGGTCCCAGAGACCTGGAGGAGCCTGGTAACAATGGCCACAGACACCCCCACTTAAAACACCCACTTCTCATCTCACTGTCTCTGGACAGAGACTGGATGTGATGTGGTTGGGGGCCGGTCTTAGCTTTCTTTAACTGTCAACTTGCTACAGTCTAGAAATCACCCAAGAGGAAAACCCCAGTTGAGGAATTTCCTAGATCATATTGACCTGTGTATACAACTATAGGGGACTGTCTTGATTGCTAATTAACATAGGAGATCCCCACTGTCTTAAGGTTTCTGTTGCCATGAAGAGACCCCATGACCACAGCAACTCTTATAGAGGAAAACATTTCATTGGGGATGGCTTACAAACAGTTTCGGTTTAGTCCATCATTGTTATGGTGGGAAGCATGGCAGCCCACAGGCAGATGTGGTGCTGGAGAGGTAGCTGAGAGCTCTACATCCAGATAGACAGGCAGCAGGAAGAGAAAGACACTGAGCCTGGCTTGAGCATTTGAAACCTCAATGCCCACTTCCAGTGACGCACTTCCTCCAACAGGTCCACACCTACTCCAACGAGGCCACACTTCCTAATAGTGCCACTCCCTATAAGTCTAAGGGGGCAGTTTTCATTCAAACCACCATACCTGCCTTCTATGGGCAACACTAATCCTCGGGCAGGTGGACCTGGGGTCTACAAAGAAGCTAGACGCACATGGGCTTGTAAATGAGCCAGCAAGCAGTGTTCTTCCATGGATTCTGCTGTATTTCCGTGTCTCTGAGTGAATTCCCTGGCTAGAGGAGACACTGTGGAACAGCGAGTGGGCTTACCTTCAAGTGACTTCAAGTTTCTGTCTTGACTTCTTTCAGTGAAGGACTGACCTTCACGTATAAGGCGAATAAATCTTTCCCTCTTCTCAGCTGAGCAACAGAAATGAAAATAAGAACAAGGTCCCTGCCATTGATCTGCCACATGGACGGTCTTTTGGGGGGAGCCCCACTTAGCTCAACATGTAACATATACTTGTTCTTTTGGGTGGTGGGATTGAGGGTGTCCTTGTTTCTAGCTGTAGTCCTGAGGCTGTTCTCAAGTCCCCAAGGCTATCTGCAGGTTCCTAGGATGTGTTTTAAAAGGCTGCTTTGCTCTCAGTGCAGGGAAGAGGAAACCCAGCAAGATGTGTGCATTTTCACCTTCATCACGGTGTCACGGTGAGAGTCAGGAGGGTCTCACGACATTCAGGGGCAGTATATACCAGGAGCTCCCCGGGATGGGGTCATCCTTCAGGTGAGTGCTGCTCAGTGGTCTGAGAGCCTCCACATAGACTCCATGTGGGTCTTTGGGATGGGAAAGGCTGAGTTCCTTGCCCCCTCAAGGTTTAAGATACTGTTTTCCACCTTTCCTAACCCTGCATTTTGGGCCATCTGTATATGTGTGCCTAACCATAGAACATCTGTGGGTTTGCTTTACCCAGTAGCAGACGATGTGTTCTTCTCAAGCTCCAGGATGATGTGTTCTTCTCAAGCTCCCTGGAGCTTGAGAAGACCACAGTAGACCATTTCATGGACCAGAAAACAAACCTTACACATAAAGAACACACACACACACACACACACACACACACACACACACACACACACCCCACCATCATCATCATCATTATCCCATGATGTAATCTCATCATACCACAGTGTTGTTAAAATCTAGCATTTGATTGATACCTGATCATCTCAAAACACAGAAAATATGCAACAAATGGGTCAAAAACAAGTAGGAGAAAACTGAAAGAGTATGTTGAACTAAATGACTCTAATGCAATTTATCTGAAATCGTTGGATGTGCGAAAGTAGTACTTAGTGGAAATTTATAGCATTTGATGCATGTGTTAGAAAGAAGAGTTCTAAAATCACCCAAGGACTCTAGAAAAGCAATATCAAAGTGAGTCTAAAACAATCTGAAATCACAAGACAGAACTGCAACCCACAAAATTGAGAAGGTTCAGTAAGACTGATAAACTTCTAGCTAGACCAACTAAGAATAACGTCCATAGAGCTCGGAGGAGCCATCGGTACAGATCTTAGACACTGGCAAGGTAACAAGGAGACATAGCCTACTGACTGAAGACCCCCAAATTCGGGAGACCCTTACTCAAGTCTCGGGAAGTCGAGAACACCCACAAACTCCAAGACACCATACCTGGATGCAATCAGCAGAGGTTTATTAGGGAAGAGAGCTGGCAACCATCGTTCAAACTGCACACTCGTGCAGGAGTACAGTTTGACCCCGCCAGTCAGTCTGGGGAGGGTTTTTAAACCACAAACCAGGGGAGTGGGAAGGGGGAGTGAAGGGTTGTCAAGGATACATAACATAAGAATAGCGAAACATTCCAGAGGAGCCCAAACCTAAATGATACAGGATCATGTAAAAATCACTCTGCACACTCATTCTTCTCAAGAATGTAGTCTTACCATGTTATTACCAACTATTTCAGGTTAAACTATTTCTCACTTGCTCCGGTCGAAGTCCCATCCAGGTGACTTGCATCTTTTTGTGGTTAGGAATGTGTCTTCCTGCTTTGGGCCTTCCCCACCCACAGGTGGGTTCTTTTCCCTGAGGCTTGAGGAATGTTAATACTCTTCCCGGGTTGTATCCCAGGGCAGGGAAGGCCTGAAATCTTACATTCAGTTCCGCCTTCTTGGAACTAGTGAGCCTGTATATATTTTATAAAATGGTCTTTATAATTTTTCACTCTACACTGACCACCTTGGACAATTCATGTGCGTGGGATAAAATGTCACACCAGAAGGAGACAATCTGGAATAGGCCTGCATCTATGAAAGAGATCAAGTCAGTCATCATTTATCTTCAAAATAGGATGCACAGATTAGATGGTCTCCTCATTGCTGAATGCTACCAGAGAATCATGCCAGTCTTCTACAGCCCACTCTAGCAAAACAAAACAACTATACTGCAGACAAAACTACAGCAAAAGACCTGGAAGGACAGCTCCTAATTCACTCTGAGGCTAGCAGAACCCTAACTCTGAACCAAACAGAAGCATAAAACAAACAAACAAACAAACAAAACCCCACCATACCATGATCTGGGTGTGGTGACCCATGCCTGTAATGACAACATTTAGGAGGCTGAGGTGTGGGGAGCGGAACTCAAGATGGCTCCTGACTGGGTGCCAGATGCCCCATGTGATGTATGGACTCAACACCAATCGAGGATGACTTCGTGGCAGGTTCTGATTGGAGAGGACACAGAGATTTAAGGGCTGGGAGAGAGAGCTCGGGGTTCTTTCGTGGTACTTCAAGGTTCCTGAATAAACTGTTTTGGGAAGAAGAACCCGTGTCTGCTGTCTTCTGTCTGCTGGTCGGTTCAGGAGGCGACACTGAGGCAGGAAAATTGCTGTGAGTTTAGCACAAGCTGCTGAGTGTTCTGTTGTGAAGAGACACCACGACCAAGGCGACTCTGATAAAAAGGAAGGATTTAATTGGAGCTGACTTACAGTTTCAGAGACTTGCTCCATTATCATCATGTGGGGAACATGGCCCTGGAGCAGTAGCTGAGAGCTACATCAGGCAGGAAAAGGGGAGGGAAGTCTGTGTGTGTGTGTGTGACCTCAAAGCCCACCCTAGTGACATACTTCCTCCAAAAGGCCACACTTACTCCAAGGAGACCTCACCTCCTAATCCTACAATCCTTTCAAAGAGTTCCACTCTCTAGTGACTAAGTATTCAAATATATGAACCTATGGGGCCATTCTTACTCAAACCATCACACAGAGACTGGTGAGTTTCTATGCATTTGAGGCTAGCCTGAACTACAAAAGGGAGTTCCAGGCTAGCCAGGGCTACATAGTAAAACCCCCATCTCAATATGTAGAGTGAAAAATTATAAAGACCATTTTATAAAATATATACAGGCTCACTAGTTCCAGGAAGCTGGAACTGAATGTAGGATTTCGTGCCTTCACTGCCCCGATACATTCCTCAAGCCTCAGGGAAGAAAATCCACCTGTGGGTGGGGTAGGCCCAAAGCAGGAAGACAGATTCCTGGCCACAAAGAAAAGTAAAAAGGCATGCCCAGACAAGTCCTAACTAGCCATCCTGCCGCCTCTGCAAGTTGCTGATATTTGAAATAACCAATCATGTGTAACCGCACGAAAATTCCTTCCTTTCCCTACCCCCTACTATAAAAGGTTCCTTAGCCTACCACTCGGGGTCAAACTGTACTCTTGCACCAGTATGCAGTTTGAACGCTGGCTGCCAGCTCTCTTCCCTAATAAACCTCTGCTAATTGCATCCAGGTACGGTGTCTTGGAGTTTGTGGGTGTTCGCGACTTCTTGAGACTTTGAAGACTCCCAAATTCGAGAGACCCTTACTCAAGTCTCAGGAAGTCGCGAACACCCACAAACTCCAAGACCGTACCTGGATGCAATTAGCAGAGGTTTATTAGGGAAGAGAGCTGGCAGCCAGCGTTCAAACTGCACACTCATGCAAGAGTACAGTTTGACCCCGCGTGGTAGGCTAAGGAGCCTTTTATAGTAGGGGGTAGGGAAAGGAAGGAATTTTCGCGCGGTTACACATGATTGGTTGTTTTCCGATTCTTGAACATCAGTAGGTTGAACCGGTCCATGGGGGAGGGGGGGAGGGTGTAGTTCCTGCAGGCGGATGTTTGTCTCTCATATCTGGCCTATTCCTCAGATGACTCAGCAGCTCTTTGTCCTGTAACTCCGAATTCTTTGTTAACTGATTAATTGTAGGCTGCGGCTTCAGCTACTCAGGTTAGGGAGAAGGAATCTACAGAGCCCTGTTTCTGATTAGTTTCTCATGGGTCCCATTAGATTTTCTTTTACCTGTATATATTTTATAGAATGGTCTTTATACTTTTTCACTCTACAACTTGAGTAAGGGTCTCCCGAATTTGGGAGTCTTCAAATAAATAAGTACATTTATAAAAAATTAAATGTAATATAATAATTGTATAAATTCATGTAATACAATGCAGTGATCAAATTGGGGTAATTATCATACTCCTTGCCTCAAACACAGTATTTGGTTTCTTTGTTGTGAAACTCAACAGGATTTCCTCTGTAACCATGAGCTTCCTCCTGAACAAGGAGATTAAAAAAAGTTTTTTTTTTTTTAATTTCCATTCTGCCTCTTAAGCTATTATCTTTGTTCTCTCTCATACTGTATTAGTCTAGTTTTTGCATGTGGGAGTCCACCCCCTCTTTTTTTTTTTTTTTTTTTGACAAACTCGACAGAGGCTGTTTAGATGTCTTCCTATGTTCTATGTAGACCCAAGACTATGTTCAGTAAAATGCTTGTTGCAATGTCTCTACTCATTTTATATTTCATATAATTTTTAAAAATTTATTAATGTTCTTTCACAATCCAAACAAAGACAAAAAGGAAAGGGGTGGGGCTGGAGAGATGACTCAGCAGTTAAGAGTACTGGCTGCTCTTCCAAAGCACTCTCTTCTATTCCCAGCACCCACATGGCAGCTCACAGCTGTCTGCAACTCCAGTTCTAGGGGATCTAACTCCCTCACACAGACACACATGCAGGCAAAGCAGCATTGTACATAATTTTGTTTTGAAAAAGAAAAAAAAGAGGGAAGAAGGAGAGGCCATATTTTTCATAAACAGATTCAGAATGCATTAGATACATGCATAAAATTGTCAAAGAACAAATTAAACCAATAAAATAATCCTTTTTTTTTTTTTTTTTAAATAATGTCCCACAAGTTGGGCAGTGGTGGCTCATGCCTTTAATCCCAGCACTTGGGAGGCAGAGGCAGGCGAATTTCTGAGTTCGAGTCCAGCCTGGTCTACAGAGTGAGTTCCAGTACAGCCAAGACTACCTGAGAAACCCTGTCTCGAAAAACCAAAAAACAAAAAAACAAAAAAAACCCAAAAAACAAAACAAAACAAACAAAACAAAACAAAACAAAACAAAAATGTTCCACAAAACACTTAGGAATAGAATCCAAGAATGAGTATAAAGATCTTACTTATGACCTGGTGGGATTTCTTCTAGGTATGGAAATCTGCTTCAATACTTAAAGATGAATTGCACAACCAATCACATTACCAGGCTAAAGGAGAAAATGGCAAAGATTATGCTAATTAAGAAAAAGGATTTGGGGCTGGAGAGATGGCTCAGTGGTTAAGAGCACTGACTGCTCTTCCAGAGGTCCTGAGTTCAATTCCCAGCAACTACATGGTGGCTCACGACCATCTGTAATGGGATCCGATGCCCTCTTCTGGTGTGTCTGAAGACAGCCACAGTGTACTCATACAAATAAAATAAATGCTTCTAAGGAAAAAAAAAAAAAAGAGAAAAAGAAGAAGGATTTGATAAAATTCAACTCCCATTCTTCTAAACACTCTGAGTAAACTAGGAATAAAACAGAATTCCTCTAATTTGAATATCTACGAAAACTTTCAGTGGCCATCATAGTCAATGAGAAACCACTCGATGTTTTCTTGTTCTTTTTCTGAAGACTCAGTTAGTTTAGGGAATCTCCTCCAGGCAGCTTCCTGGGTTTCATTTCCTTCCCACCCTGAGGAAAGACTTTTCTGTGCATTACAGCTTTGTGAGCACCCACAGCATAGTATATGTGTCTGTTGCTCCTCTCAGGGTGGGGTGGGTGTCATTGTCTCCAAGCCTGACAGAATATTGCGAGAAACAATTGGCTGAAGGAAGGATGGGTATGAGAAAAACACAGAACACTGCCGGGTCAGAGCACTCCCAGGGGGGTTTCAGAGGTGGCCACCGAATAGGCCAAGGCAGGCTTTCTGCTCTGCCACCCTCTGCTTGTGATGAATGGTAGTGGTGATCACACCTCAGGCAGCCGATGGTGCCAGTGGCTGAGTCTTCCGGTGAGTGGGCACATCTTCAGGAGCTTTACGATCCGTCTGAATACAGATCTTCTGGTGAGGATAGGCTGTGTCACCTATCCATCCCTCTATCCACATACCTACCCCTCCATCCTACTCATACCTGCTCATCTGTCTGCTCATCCATCTGCTCATCTAATCTTCCCTTCATCCATCACAGTCCCTATAAACATTCACCTATGTCTTCATTTACCACTCTTTCCTCCAGCCATTCAACCATTCCTGCATCCACTCACCCATCTCTCTGTCTATCTATGAATCCATCCTCTCTTCCACCCACTCAACGACCACCCCTCCATGCATCAACCCATGCCTCCGTCCTCCTAGTGAGCACCCACACCTCTACCTATGAACCATGTTTCTGTGGATCCATCTGTCCTCTGGATGTTATGGACTGAATCTGGGGAGCCATTTTTACCTGTTAAGGCTTGAAGGTACAGGAAGGTAGTTCTCACACATAAGATACCAGCATACCTTCCTTCCTTCCTTCCTTTCTCTCTTTCTCTCTTTCTTTCTTTCTTTCTTTCTTTCTTTCTTTCTTTCCTTCCTTCCTTCCTTCCTTCCTTCCTCCTTCCTTCCTTCTTCCTTCCTTCCTTCCTCCCTCCCTCCCTTCCCTTCCCTTTCTTCCTTCCCTCCCTTCTTTCCCTTCCTTCCTTTCCTCTCGCCCTTCTTTCCTTCCCTCCTTTTCTCTCTCTCTCTCTCTTCCTTCCTTCCTTCCTTCCTTCCTTCCTTCCTTCCTTCCTTCCTTCCTTCCTTCCATGAGGGATCTGGGATACAGAACATTTCAACTCTCAAGGAGATTGTGTTCTAGGAATTAATTTGAAAACAAAACAAAACAAAAACAAAACACAAACCAAACAAACTATAGTGCTAAGTAAAGGATGACCACAGAAATGCCATTCGGACAGAGAGCTTCAGGCTTCTTGGACACCAAAGAGTCATTTACACTGAAAAGTAAGAATGGCTTTGGAAGTGAACCCTGAAATGGGCTGTGAACTCCTGGGGCCTTTGTCCCGCCCCCCGAATCAGCAAGGCCAGGCCTAGAAAGTACGCCATTGACAAAGTAGGGTCTGGGACCTGTTCTTGAATCTGGTTCTGCTCTCTCTCTAGCCCTGGTTCCTGGGCAGGTTTCTGTTCCTGAGTCCTTGCTTCAGCCCATGTTATTCTGGGTTCATCTCCTGATCTCTCTTATTTTGGGGTCATATTTTTTCCCCCAAGACCTCACTTCTCTTACACATGTAGAGGAATCTTTGATGCTTTGGTTTGTTTAGCCTTTTGGGATAGAGTAGGTGGGCTCTCAAGTACGTTTGTACGTTCACACCACACTGCACACTTTCTGGGAAGTTGTCATCTCTTCAGCCCCAGGGTCTTACAGCCCTGGTGGCTGTTCTTGTTTTGCCTTTTCTTATAGGCAATCAACTAAGGTCTTATAGAGGAAACAGAGGGTGCTGTCTTGTGAAGTGTGTGTGTGCAATGCACGAGCGTGTGTGTTGTATGTTCGTGTATAAGTATGTGTATAAGCCTCAGGTCAATGTTGGATATCTTCCTCAATCACCTTCTACCTTATTTCTTAGAGTTTGCTTCTTTGCCTGGACTGGCTGGTTAGTGAACACCAGGGACTTGTCTGTCTCCGACGCCACAGCATTGGCTTTTATTTGGACGCTGGCCTTTAACTATGTGGCTGAGGATGACCTTGAACTTTTGACCCTCCTGCCTCTATATCCCCAGATATAAAGGCATGTACCAATACACCTGGCATTCTCTTTTACTGCTGAGAAGTATCCTAATTTTCTATCAGACCGTAATTTATCTGCTTTCTAGTTTGGGTATTTGGCTATTTTAAACAAAATGTTTAAATCCACTTATAAGCCATGGTATGGGACATAAAATTTCATTTTTCTTGAGTTATTAGATGACACAGTAGGCGTAGGCTCGACTTCATAAAACCTGCTGATCTTTTACCAATTTGGTGTTTTATTTTGCATCCCCAACAGCAATGCAACAGACTTCTTTGCCAGCATTTGGCATTTTCATTTTTAAAGAAATAACGCTCCCCTCTGCTCCATCAAATTTGATGATTACAATAAACCCAAATTTCTAAGAAGCTCAGTTTCAGTGCACGATGAAAACCACACCCACATATTATAAGCAAATTGCAGCAAACTAGCACTAAAGAATTAAAATTAGACGGGGGAACACAGGCAAAACGACAGCTGACTTCTGGCACCTTCAAATGTTGCAAGAAAAAAAATATTGCCAACCTACTACACCATCTGTGAAAATATCTTTGTAAACTGAAGGCAGAACGCAGGCTTTCGGGCATACAGAAGCCAAGAGCATGTATCTTGGTCTGTTTTCTGTCACCAACAATAACACAACACCATAGCGTGGATTACATAAAGATGTATATTTAGCCCATGGTTCTTGTTCGATGTCTCAGAGCTGACACTGGTGCTGGTTTTCCTGTTGGCGGGGTCCCGAGAGAGTTCAGTTCAGCATCACAGAGGGTGTTTCTGTTCTCTCTTCCCCTATTCATTTAGTTAAAGCACCTGGACTCAATCCTAGAGTTCCACGCTGGTGACTTGGTCTACTAATTACCTCCCAAAGGGTCGACCTCTAAACACCCTAGTCAGATTAAATTTCCATCCTCATGACACCTCACAGAGGGAGTTGAACTTCAGACATGAAGCCTGGGACTGCTCAAACCACCATCCCAAACCACAGGAGTGTTTGTTAGAAGACACTCCACAGAGGGTTAGGTGAGTCTCACAGCGAGAGAAAAGCATGCTCCAGGCATGGATTGGCCAAGTCATTTGAAAATGTAGACAAAGCAATAACACGAATAAGTTGGAAATGCTTGTTATTTAACAATATCTCTAACTGTTAAAAAACGTAATTGAAATGTATCAGGGGGATTATAACCGATGTAGCATGCGATCGAATCGTAGCAGACAGGTGAAGTTGATGCAAGGTAACTGTTCAAACACTTTATATAATGTGTCAACTGGTGTAATTTGCTGGAGGCAGACTGTGTGTTTTTTTTTTTTCCTGGATGTGGAGCATCCATCTGGATTTTCTGATAAAGCAACCCTAAGCTAATAAGACTTGTAGCTAATAAGTTGACAGTTAAAGATAAAATAGAATAATGAAAATATTATTGTTGATAGAAATGAAGGCAAGGGAGTGGAGTTATGGACAAAGAACAGATGGTACAAACAGGTGGATAGGTTTAAACTCACACATGGCAACTGTCACTCAAAAGTCACAGACAACAGGTTGCAGTAGCACACACCTGTAGGCCCAGTGCTTGGGAAGCTGAGGCAAGAGAATTGAGGGTTTGAGACTAGCCTGGGCTACCCAGTGAGACCATCTCAAAATAAAGCAAAAGTTAGAAACTATCAGATTATATAAAAAGAAAGACCAACTAAGTGCTTCTTATAAGAAACACAATTTTAGTCACAAATGGTGGGGCAGGCACATCCCTTTAATCTCAGTATTTGGGGGGTAGAGGCACGTGGATCTCTGTGAGTTTGAGGCCATCCTGGACATCACTTAAAGAGTGAGTTCCAGGACAGCCAGGACTACACTGAAAACCAAACCAAACCAAACCAAACCAAACCAAACCAAACCAAACCAAACCAAACCAAACCAAACCAACCCAACCAAATCCCCCACCCCTGCCAAGAAAAAACCAAACCAAAAGCAACAAACAAGCCAAGCAATCAACCAAACAACCCTCAATACCCTTCCTCCCCCAACCCCACATTTTAAAGGAGGCAGGGACCTTAAGAGGATGGAAAAAGATACATTCTAACACTAATGAGTGTAAACTTGGGGTGGTTATATTAACTTCAGAAACAGATTTCTAAGTAAAGATTGCGTAGACGAAGAAGTTCTCATGATGTTGGAGGGGTTAATTCACTTAAGAATGATGCTCACATTAAAGTAACAATGGGAATAATTGCATGAATAAATGGGGAAATCCAGGACTGTAGACAGAGTCTCAGGGCCCTGTTCTTCAGTAATTGATAGGACAAAGGGGCAGAACACAGAAAGCATTTACAAACTAGCCACCCAACTTCAGTGAGATGCACATTCCTTCTGAGCAAATGTGGATTACTTACAATGACAGTCTATATTATGGACATAAAACAAATCTTTATCATTTTAAACAATTACAAATTAAGCACATTCTCTGGAAACAATGGGATGCAAACAATCCCAGACACAAGCAATCAAATGACTTAACAAAAGCTGAATGATCTTGGGAAAATCTCCGTGTATTTGGAAATGGCACAATACACTTTTAAATAAAAAGTGGGTCAGAGAAGAAATCAAAGTAAATTAGAAAAATATTTAAATTACTGATGTTGTGTGTGTGTGTGTGTGTGTGTGTGTGTGTGTGTGTGTGCAGATGAACCTCAGGTTCTTGGAAGATTAGTGAATGCTCTTTTCTGCTGAGCTATCTCTCCACCCTCTTGTGTTGTTGTTGTTATTATTATTATTAATATTTTGAGACAGGATTTTTCCATGTAGCTTGGAGTTCCTGGCTGTTTCTGGAACTCACTCTGTAGACCAGGCTGGACTCTCACTCAGCGATTCATCTGTCTCTGCCCTCCTGAGTGCTGGGATTAAAGGTGTGCACTACTTGGCTTCCTTATTTATTTATATATTTAAGACAGGGTCTTGCTATGTAGCCCTAAGTATCCTGGAACATGCTCTGTAGACCAGGCTTTGCCTGGAACTCCTAGAGATCTTGCCTGCCTCTGTTTCCCAAGTGCTGTGATTAAAAGGCGTGTACACCCTGTCTAACAAACACCATTCCTAAAATACAATGGAGAACTAGGGAGAGGAGAGAACTTGAGTAACTCATCGAGGATATTTGCATCCTTGAGGATCGGAGAGAGAAGAGAGCAAGAGTAGATACTACAAAGCAGAGATGGCTCCCCAGGCTTTTAGACAGGGAGCTTGACTGAACATGCAGCGCCCTGGCAGGTGAGAAGAGTCACCGACTTCATGCTCAGACAGCCTGGTCATCTACACAGATGGTGGGAAAAGCCACCAGGAAAGATGTGAGTTTAGTCAGCTGGTGACTGAATCTAGTAGATAAAATGCACCCCTTCCTGAGGTTAGCAAGTTACCCTACCTTTGGTGTGTGCAGAAATTTATTGAGTCTAAACCAAAAATCTTTCACCAAAATACCTTCCGTGGGAGAACAAAGCTGGAAGTCTAGCACTATGTGTTTGAGGTTGGAGTCCCCTAGGAAGCACACCTCTGACATATGTATTGAGGGTGTTCCCAGAGAGGTTTAATTGAGGGGCAGGACCGTCCTAGAGGCTGGCCATAAAAGGGGTAAAAGGAGAAAGCTCGCTGAGCATTGACTTACCCTTTTCTGCCCACAGGCTACCCTGGGAGGAGCAGCCCACTAGGGGGCTCCTAGTCATCACCTCCCTCTGCTGGATGCTTTTTGTCTTTTCCTCTTCACTTCTGTCCCTATATCCCAATCTGTAAGGAAGATGTGGAGGTTTAGCAGGCATCTGGGCCAGGGCAGTGTGGGCTGTGCAGCTTGTCCAGCATTGGAGCTGTGGACTCACCTCGGCTCAACCCGCCAGAGTCCCCCGCAGCCTAGTCCGGTGGAAGGGAATGCCCAGCAGTGTGGAATCAGACTTCCCAGGCATTCGTTAAATGCTTATGTGTGAAGCTGAACGTCTCAGTGTGTAGTGTGGGTCTCTGTGTCAAGCTCTCCATCACCAGCTTGTGAGTTCTCCGTGGTGGCTTCTAAGACTTCTTTCACAGACTGGAGACCTTCAGGATGGGCTGGGCAGCTCTGGGAAGCAGCGCCCAAAAGCATTACTTAAACTGTGTTTTGAGAGAGGTTGTGTGGAGGTGGGTGGAGCCTCCTTGAGTTGCCTCGTCTGACCCGGAACCTGAACAGTGTCCTAGGTTACAGGTGCGGTTAGCATCCAGCCATATGATTCCTAGAGATATCAGAAACTGATCTCGTAGCATCTTTCAGAGATACTCTGTAGAAGAGAAGCAGTGGTTTTTATTAGTAGGATTTAATTCTGCTTAAAAGAAAATATGACTTAAGAGACACTGAATCTCGATTTTCTCTCCCCAGTGCTGGTCTGAAAGTGACTAGGGAAAGTGGTGCACTCGCAGGGACCACACAACTCTTCACTTCACACCCGAGGGTAACAGAACTGACGCGGTGTGTGTGTGTGTGTGTGTGTGTGTGTGCAGCTGTTCTTCCTTCTCTCCCGCGCCTCACTCTGCTCGACTCCTGGGTCACCTGATCACACGGCCCTTTCCTCTTATTCCCGGTATCATTGTGGGCCTGAGAGACCTGCAGGGCGCAGGTGGTGCTCCTGCATATTTCACCGCAGATTGACAGACTCTCAACCCTCAGCCGTCCTCCTCCATCCCCCGGTTCCACACTCTCTGCCCCTCTTCCCTTCGTTCCTCTCCCACTTTGCTCCTCTCTCCCTCATCTCTCTTCCCCTTCTCCATCTCTGTCCCGCTTCCTTCCCCTCTGTCTCTGCCCTCACCCACTTTTCTAGCTCATTTCAACCCTCTCTACATCACCTCTCTCACCTTTTCGCCCTTCCCAGTTATCGAAACTTCTTTCGGTGAAGTCCACGCAGTCTTACGCCACCAGGGGGCTCTGTTGCCTTCCGAGCGCGGCAATGGGGAAGTGTCAAACATAACAGAAAAAGTTCAGCAGTAATTTCAGGAATCTTGAGGAGTCCTGGAACTGGAAATGGCTCTAAAGGTGGGTGTGGAATCCCATTGTACACTATGGATCCTACCGTACAGAAACTGGCTGTCAGGGAGGATCTGTCTGTCAAGAAGTCTGAGTCTGCCAGATTTCCTTGGTGGTAAGGGAAAACCCCTGGGGTGGATATCTTTCTACAG
Source organism: Rhabdomys pumilio (assembly GCA_030674055.1). NCBI lineage: Eukaryota > Metazoa > Chordata > Mammalia > Rodentia > Muridae > Rhabdomys > Rhabdomys pumilio. The sequence continues at coordinate 14,351,652 of JANHMN010000012.1, forward strand.
CCAGAGGGTGAGTATGGGTGTGGGTTGAGAGACGCCACTTCTGGAGGGCATTGAGTGTGGGCATAGGTCCTCAGGACATGCTGGTATGCATGTGGAGGCCTGGGAAGGACACCAATCTGCCTCTAGTCTTGGCTCTGTACTGTTTGACCCTGTGATGCTTGTCTGCCATAACTAGGATGGGGACACAGGGACCTGACAGGTCATATGGGCAGATGACAAAGTGCCTGTGCTCTCAGTTGCCTGCTTGTCTTAGAGAAAGAACAGTTAAAAAAGGAAGACTTTCTTAGTGGGTTTTTTTTTACCCCAACCCCCCAGCAATGTATGTTCATTTGAGATTTGAAAGTCAGATGTTTAAAAGGGAGGCTGTGATAAAATCTCACTGGCCTGCGCTTGGTGTTAGGGTTCCAAGATGCCCCATTCCTAAGGTCAGTGGACCATTTGACACTACATAGACAGAGTCCTGGCACTGGCCAGGAATTCTTCTGTCTTGGGCAGTTCCCAACAGGTGCCTTTGAGCTCAAATCTCCTGGCGGGGTGGGGAGCAGCTGGCATTGTAGAGTGGCTCGATCCATGTCAGACACACAGCCTGGGAATGTGGCTCTCCCTGTCCTGCACCAGAGATGGGAAGGGCCTAGAATGTCTGTGTGTACACTTCCAGCCTAAACTCTTGCTATGCACCCTGGTACTCCCTTCTGACCCTGGTCTTCCATCTCCACCCTGGTCCCCCATCTCCACCCCACTTCCCCATCTTCCCTCTGCATCCTTTGTACAGGACTGTTCTTTGAGTCTAATGGCCATCTTGGGGAGTTCAGCCATGGGCTTGCTGACTCTTTACATTCCCTCACAGAAAAGCAGGGAGAACCCCAACTTCATTTTAAGCAGGTAGCCTCGGGAAGGGGCTAGAGCAGACCGGCCAGGAAGACTACAGGAGGAGGCTCCATTTATGCACCTATGGAAAGTCACCAAACCTGGTTGAAGACTTTCTAGTGAGGCCTTTGGAGAGACACCCTGACTCTAGTAAGTAACCCCTCACCTATCTATGCTCCTCGAGGAAGTCCAATAAACTAATTGGTTCTGCAGAGGGAGCTTTGATGTAATCCTATCTCAGTTTGTTGTTGGGACCTTAGGAGAAGGGATGGATGCCTCCCCATGGGAAGGGATTTTAGCAACAACCCTCATCTCCCAATTACACCTTGAACCCCCATATTCATCCTGGCCTCGTACCTCTATTCTGGTCTCTCATCTCTACCCTGATTCTTCTTCCCCATAACTACTTACCCCCATTCTCACTTTTGTTCCCCACTTTCATCTCTGGCCAATAGGGAGTCTCCTGAGCCCATTCTGACAGAGAAACAACGGGAACCTTCCATTCTTGTCAGAGTAAACTGAGCTGACTCCCACATTTGTAAAGGTCAGCTGAGCATTTGGGGAGCTGAGGATGTTTCTGTTAAATGCTCTCGTCTACAGTTCTGGGCTTACCGTGAGAGCCCCACTGGTCTGCACTTAATCGGAGTCAAGGAATAGCCAGAGTGCTGCGTTCTATGCTTAGGAGGTATGGTCTAGCCTCAGTGCAGAGGAGGCTAACCCTAGAGCTCCAGATGTGGTAGTGGGTCAGATAGTCTCATTTCCCTGGGATGACCTGAACACTGGAGGCAAAGCCTCAACCCATCCTCCAGCTACTTCCCCGTATGTTGACTGCCCTTCTGAGGTGGCATGCCCTTCTCTGCGTGCCTTTTTGAGGTGTGGATGGATCCATAAATAATATATAATGTTGTTTTGTGTGCTATAAAAATTTGCATAAATGGGATCACGTCGCCTGGTTTCCTCCTCACCTTCTTTCCTTTCCACACAGTGTGATGACTTGGGGATTCATCCGTGCTAATAAATGTGCCTCTCGTTTACTCATTAGTGGCTGCGTGAGGGGAACGAGCTGTGGCTTATGTCTCTCCTTGCTTGTGGAGATAATTGATGGGTTCACAGGTCCCAGCTAAGCCAAGGCCTGCCCTTGGGGGCTTTATCCCTCTGCTCTGTTCTCCAGGAGCATCCAGCTAGTCACACTCTGCTCTTCAGACAGCACTTCTAGCTGAGATGTGGAACATATCCAGTTGTTCGTATCTCCTAATTGGTCAGGAAGGAACCCTCCACCTGACCCTCCGATGTGATAGCTTTCCTGGGGTTTGTGTATGTGTGTGTGTGTGTGTGTGTGTGTGTGTGTGTGTGTGTGTATGGGTATGTGTACAGGGCGCCCACAGATTCCAGGAGCATGCTCAGTTGAGAGGTGTGGGTGACTGTAGGAGGGTGGCATGGTCTGAGCTTGTGGTTTGAACCGTGGTCCACTGCTGGGGTTCAGGAGGGGACAGGTGGTGCCTTGAGAGGTATTGCCAGTACTGCTTGAACCTTCACAAGTGTATGCGGGTGGAGCTAATGGCCAGAGGTGACTCACAGACAGTGAGTGAGGTGGCAGGGGCCTGAGAGGCTCGGGGTGGGAGGAGACTCAGGGTGATGCTACATTCTGACATAGCCTGCTTCGTGGGTGGTAGCATCGTAACATATGAGGGAACACGGCAGGGGTCATGCTGGAGATAAGGGCTCACTCTTGGATTATAAGTTTTAAATGGGTGAGCAGTGTACTTCAGGATGGGGGTGCCTGTGTCAGAAGGAAAATTTTTTCTTGTGGTGTTTGAGATCAACCTCAGAGCCTCACACATGCTAGGTGAACATCGTACTCCTGACCTGTATTCCTGGTCTCCAGACCTGTGTGCACAGAGGCAGAGCTTTAACCAGCGAGATTAACCAGAGACTCTGCTGAGATGGCTTCTCCACATGGCCTCTGATAACTCCTAGTGAAACAGGAAAGTTGGCAAAACTGTATATATATATATATATATATATATATATATATATATATATATATAATATATATATAAATAATCTGCACTGTTGAATCTCCAGAAGTTATCCTGAGGGCATACAGTAAGTAATAAAGGACTCAGGAAAGTCTGTGAAGACTGAGGACAGTGAGAGCTGGTGACACTGGATCTGAGCCTCACCCCTCTTCCTCACTAGCTTATGGCTAGCTCTTCCAGGGAGCAGTGGCCAGGGAAACTGGACTGGTCCTCCCCTCAGCTCCCATGTCTCAATGAGCACAGCTCTCCAGCATTTCTTGTCCTTCTAACTCCAGTTGATGGATACTCAGGATATTGAAACCATTCAGAATAGAATTCCAGATTACGATGAACTTAAATCCAAAACCACAAATGAGCTGTTGAGATGACCCAGCGAAGGCTGGAGAGATGGCTTAGTTAGGCTAGGCTCACAACCAAAAATATAAGGGATGGCTCAGCGAGTAAAGGCTCTCTTGCCTCCAAGCCGATGACCTGAGTTCTACCTCCAGAACCTACACAGTGGAAAGAGAGAACCGACTCTGTGGGTTGTCCTCTGACTCAAATAACCAAGTGGAGCCAAGAGGAGATCAAGAAGGAAACACTTGAGACAAAGGAAGATGGAGGCAGAATGCCCAGACGCACAGCACATAGGCACAACAGTGCTTCAGCAGACTATGATGATGGAGACGAGGAGGAAAAAGTAAGGACCAGGAGAAAAGAAAACAGGAAGAAAAAGAAAACACAAAAAAGTCCACCGTGTGAGACTAGTTCTTCACAAGGCTCATAGAATCAACAAGAAGCCTTTAGCGAGATTGCCTAATAGAGGAGAGTGTTCCCATTTCTGCAATATGGAATGAAAGGCGGGACTTAACTGGGTATAAATTCAGCAAAAGAAGTGTGAAGCGTATACTCCAAAAACTTCAAAGCAGCTCTGAAATTAAATTCCACCTAAGTAGATGGAAAGACGTCCTAAGGTCATGGATCAGAAGCTTAAATGTTGTCGATATTGTTTAATACTCTCCTAGTTGGCTCTGTACAGTCAGTGTAGTTCCTTTTGAAACCCAAGTTTTGCTTTGAGGGCATAGAAAAATCCACTCTGAAATTGATAGGTGGTCTGAAGATATGGCTCAGTGGTTAAAGCACTTGGCATCTAAGCATGAGGACTGAAATTTTGATCCCTAGAAACTCATGCAAATGCAAGACGTGGGAGTCAGGCAGTCCACCTGCAATTCCATCTTGAGGAGATGGAGACAAGGGACTCTCAGAGTGAACTAACTAAAGAGACTAGCTGCATCAGTGAGTTCTGGGTTTGATTGAGAATCTTGCCACAGTGAATAAATAAGGCAGAGAAGCAACCGAGAAAGATTCCTGACATCGATCTCTCTCTTTTACATGCATACACACAGACCTGCACTTCCACCCCATAGACACACGTGCACTCATGCACATGGAAAAACTTGGACACACACATGTACACCACACACATATACACACAAAAAAGGGAAAAAGAAACGAATACAAAACTTCAACTTGAGAGCCAAGGCAATCTCAGAAATAAAGCTGATTAGAAGGGTTTCCACTGCCTTATGTCATAAAGCACTACATGGAAGAACATGCCCCTGTGTGTACTTGAGGAGGCCAGAGGATGACATTGGGTTCTGCTCTGCTCTGTCTGTTTGTCTGTCTGTCTGTCTGTCTGTCTGTCTACCTATTCCCTTAAGATAGAGTCTTTCATGAATCTGGAGCTTGCAGATGTCTTTGGCTAGCCCCAATAATCCTCCTGTCTCCATTTCACTCAGTTTTGGGGTTACAGGCACACATGGCCGTGGCAGACTTTTTTTTTTTTACATGCATGCCAGGGATCCAAATTAAAATCCTCACATTCATGCATGAAGTGTTCCTATCCGTGACCCCACCTCCCAAGACCCTCAGTTGCTTTTTTTTTCTTTCTTAAAATTTTATTGTTTGTGTGTATTTGATTTATGTGTATATGTGTGCATGTGTACATTTATGTGGTGTCCAGAGGTAGATCTTGGATGTTTTTCTCAATTGCTTTCCACATTTTAAAACATGTAAGGACATGATGATGTATTCAGCATGACTACCCACCAAGTGTGGTCAAATCAAAACCACAAAGAGATAGCACTTCAACCCCTCAGCTTTAGTGAGGACGGCTGTACTCTGCTTGGCACGCAGGAACAGCTGCTCTAAGGAGATGGAGATTGTCAAATGGGGCAGTCAGTTTGGGGACATTCTAGAAGATTCTGAATGGTGAAAGGCAGAATTACTAGGTGTGACTGTTAATCTTTTATTTTTAAAGATTTATTTAAATTTTATGTGTGTGGTTGTTTTTGCCTGAATGTTTGCACAATGTGTGAAGTGTCTGCCCTGGCCAGAAGAGGAAATTGCTCTCTTGGAGCTGGAGTTACAGACAGTTGTGAGCCATCAAATAGGTGCTGGGAACTGAACCCAGATCCTCTGGAAGAGCGACCTGTTTAAGCTAGGTTAGCTGGCTATTGAGTTTTTCACTCCATTTTCTGGCAAAGCCTTTTCTGGCTTATTATTTTTTTCTATGAGAATTCCATATATGCATGCAATTATTTATTTTTAAAAAAAATCATTATTTTTTTGAGATTTTCATATATAAGTACTGAATTTATATCATTCTCCCTCCATTTCTTTTTTTTAAAATAATTTTTAAAAAATTTTATTTATTTAATTTATATATATGAGTACACTGTCACTCTCTTCAGACACATCAGAAGAGGGCGTTGGATCCCATTACAGATGGTTGTGAGCCACCATGTGGTTGCTGGAAATTGAACTCAGGACTTCTGGAAAAGCAGCCAGTGTTCTTAACCACTGAGCCATCTCTCCAGCCCTGAACCCTCCATTTTTTTTTAATCCAGCCCAGGATTTTTTTTTTTTTCGAGACAGGGTTTTTCTGTGTAGCCCTGGCTGTCCTGGAACTCACTCTGTAGACCAGGATGGCCTCGAACTCAGAAATCCGCCTGCCTCTGCCTCCCAAGTGCTGGGATTAAAGGCGTGCGTCACCACTGCCTGGCCCAGCCCAGGATTTTATCAGTGGTTTGGTGTTCCCCACGTTTAGGGTTAGGCTTCCCACCTCAGTTAATTCTGTTTAGACACTTCCTCACAGACATGCCCAGAAGTTTATCTCTCAGGTGATTCTAGATTCTGCCACACTGACAATCGAAACTATCACAGTGTTTCTTGGTGGGGTGGCCCAGGAGGATGAAGTGAGAATATGAGCTCTCTGTTCTGACCTGGGAGGGGAGGGAGAGAGACTTCAGCCTCTGCATGTTTTAAAACTAAAAAGCATATGGTAATGATAGTCAGAACACCATACAGATCTCGGTCTGGGACTGCAGGGGAGAGGACATGGAAGCTGGGCTGGGTATGGGTGGGGGTGATCAAGTTCTTTCAGAAGACCTGGTTAGAGGGTCCAGTTTCAGACCCCGACTTGGACAATAATGGCTCCATGGCCCTGGGTAGGCAACTTGTTTCTCTCTGAATATTGGTTCTATCTATCCAAAAGCAATTGAATGGCCACTCCTGTGTTCACATTTGGTGTAGTAACCAGCCTGGTTCTGAGGGTCCTTGCCTCTGGGAGGTCTTTCTTGGGCTGCTGGGCCTCTCAGGGCTTTCTGGACACTGATGGGCACAGGGCTAGCAGTAGGCCCAACATCTCAGGACAGAGTGGCAGCAAGTCCACCCTGGGGTGGATACAGGTGAGGTAGGACCTATAGGGTGGCTGGAGTGATCTCGATGACCAAGAGAGGCTTCACAGAGGCCACCAACATAAAACGAAGCAACCTCTCAAGGTTGGAGAGGAAGGTATTCTAGGTAGAAGACGTAGGTAGAGGGTTCTTCAGACACCTTGGGATTATATGTGAGGCAGAGGGGGATTATATGTGAGGGTCCCAGGATCCCAGTGAGGAGCCTGGAAGGTTGGGGTCTCCTGGTAAGAGTAGAGGCAGGTGAGTCACTGATCATCGGGGAAGCATTCTCCTAGCCTCTGAAGAATGGTGTGAGGCTAAAACAGAAGCAGATAAGCTGAATGGCAGGTGCACTTTCTTAGGGACTGAGACTGGCTTCTGAGCTTTCAGAAGCCCAAAGGAGAGGGCAAGGCTTGCTGTGGGAGTCCCTTCATCACGAACTTCACCCCATGCTCTCTAACAGTGGCTGCTGCCTACTTACTATGACCTTGAGATCCACCTGTATCCTGCCTCAGGATCAGGGAATGTTCCAGGGAGAGGCAAGTGCTTCCTGCAGGTGGGGTACCCACCAAGAGTTTGAGGTGAAGAGATTTTATCAACACGCAGTGTCTTTTTTGGCAAAACAAGGCATTTTCTTTAAGTGATATTTGCAGCTGAAAGAGAACTCGACTTTTCAGATCTGTAATCTGAGTCTATTCAGAAACCCACCCCCATGTGGCCTCATCCTGTGTTTTATGAAATAAAGTCAAAATTGCCAACACACTTCCTTATATCTCTGTTTGGGAAGAGGATATGAATAACCGGGCTTGGGGAAGCTGTTTGCTGATATAGACACACAGCTGTGAACTATTCCCAGCAGAATCAGCAGCAGCAGCAGCAGCAGCAGCAGCAGCAGCAGCAGCAGCAGCA
>JANHMN010000012.1:14359192-14374333 GCA_030674055.1 Rhabdomys pumilio
CAGCAGCAGCAGCAGCAGCAGCAGCAGCAGCAGCAGCAGCAGCAGCAGCCCCCAGATGCTGGGGGTTGTGACCATGAAGCTGTAGAAGTAGCCCAGGAGGGCCCAGGGACATGGTATTCATTTCCAGTGTGCTTCTGTATGGTCTGATATGTATAACTATCAGCCTAGGGAAGAGAGAGAGGTGAGGTGTGGGGAGAGCTGTCTGAATTTCTGCCTCATGGGGATGCCTGATGTTTGTGGCAATTCTTGGATCCAGGAAATGTTTCTTTCACAGGAATCAGGCCCACAGCATCCTTTCCTTAGGTTGCTGCCATGGATTTATTCTGCCACTGTTCTAAGGTGCCCACCTCACAGTCTTTCATGCTCTATGAGAAGCTGGAATCCCATTCTTTAGAACTGCAGTCCTCTCTTCTCTGTTCAGGTCCTCTTCAGTCTCTGTTGAATATCTAGAGCACTGTGCCCAAGGAAGAAAAGCACCCAGTATCCAGGAAATGTGTTGATCACTTAGCAGAGATAGCTTAGAGACCATCCGACTCCTAAGGATAGGATCCCTGAACCCAGGCTGACCTTGTGGCCTTTGGACACCAGAATGGTCAGGAGCCTGAAGTTTGTGTGACAGACGGTGCTGTAAGTCCTGTCCACCTACCCTTGCCATATCCTCCACATCCAAGTCCACCATGAGGTGCAATATCACACCACAGTGTTGAGCAAAATTGCCTGTTGGCGTCTCCTAGTCACACTTGAGCACGGCCGGTCAGCACTATGGACACCGTCCCTCAGGGCTGCGATAGATCCACTTTCTGATTCTAGAATTAGTAGCATTGCTTCTTTTAAAATATCTAATTTAATTTTTTTTTATTTATATTCACTGTACATCTCCCTCACTTCTCCCTCCCAGTCAACATCTCCCACAATCCTTTTCCCCTCCCCTTCTCCTCTGAAGGCGCGCCCCCCCCTTGGGCATAACCCCCCCACCTAGCACTTCAAGTCTCTGCGAGGCTAGGTGCTTCCTCTCTCACTGAGTGCAGATGAGGCAGCCCAGCTGGGAGAACACATCCCAATTATAGACCACAGTTTTTGGGACAGCCCTGTTCCATTCATTTGGGACCCACATGAAGACCAAGCTGCACATCTGCTACATGTACGATGGAAGGTCTAGCCCATGTGTGTTCTTTGGTTGGTGGTTTAGACTCTGAGAGTCCCAAGGGTCAAGGTTATTTGACTCTGTTGGTCTTTCTGTGGCATTCCTATCTCTTTTGGGGCCTGCAGGGGACTTTTGTGGAATAACAGGAGTCACTTGATTGTTGCAGGTGTTGTTCTCTCCCCTCCCTCCCTCCCTCCCTCTCTCCTTCCCTCTCTTCTCCCTTTCCTCCCTCCTTCTCTCCCTCCTCCCCTCCCTCCCTCCCTCCCTCCTTTGAGAACCTCAAGTCTGGACACTCTTCATCTAGATCTGATCTCTGGAGGCCCGCCCTGTCACAGGCAGTGGGCCTGGCTCCATGTATTTCATTGGTTGCACTTTTTTTTTTTTTTTTTTTTTTTTGTATTTTGCAATGAAATCATCAGGGATGGGTGGGGGGGGGGATGGGCAAGGGTCAAGAGTTCTGTCTTCATGGCTGGTGGCAGGAAGGCAATTGTCTCCAAGGAGGGCCAGCAGCACAGATCTAAGTAGTGGCTCTGGAATCATGGTGGTGACTGAGTCCTGCGGAGGACACGCCTCTGTTCTCATATGCACCCATTTTTTCCCTGCCTAGGCCTGAGTGTTGTTTGGATGTCCATCCTTCAAGAAGCTGTACCTTTTAAGCCTTGGAACCGTTCTGAGGTTACCACAGGGAGAGACTTGGTTGTCTCTTGCCTTAACTGCACACAGACCAGCAGAGGGCAGGGCTTTCTCAGCAATGAGCTACATTTTCTCCAGTGTGGACGAGGCTTCTGATGACTGCAAATGAGCCAGTGCACCTGAAGGCCCACAGCTGGGATGCTGAGAGTTATCACGCAGGGAAGACTGCGTAGGTGTGTTGTAAGGCAGAGCGAGGTGTGTGCAGGGACCCCTAGACGCTTCAGGTCACCCCGGCAGTAAGGGCATCAGTTGTGGGATCCCTCAGGCTTCTGAGGTAGAAATCGCTTCATCATAGCAGACCCCCCCCCCCTCTGCAGCACAGCTACCCATGGTGAAGATCTGTTTCTGTGGAGAAGCAGCTGTTGGACTTTCTGGAGGCTATGCGAGCCCCTGCCACAGCAGGTGTACACCCTCATGATCATCTGCAGTAAGCAGGGGGTGGCACCAGGCCTGCAGTGGGGTCCATGAATCTTGAAATGCATGTTTGGCATTACTCCGGCTTCTCCCCAGACGTCAGGTTCCTCTCCTCCTGCTGATCCTTTCTCACATAGGTTTCAGGGCCCATTCTTCTCCGACAAACGTGTCTGCTTCCCGTGCCTGGTTATCTCTGCTCCTGTTAGATTTCTCTTTTGAGGTCTGGGGGCTTCAGGAACATCTAAACCCCCTCATGCCTGGCCCAAAGTCAGCGGTTAACTTTGTTTAGACTGAGCAGTTTCAGAGGACTGATGGGCAGCTTGACTGAGGGGCTAGAGAGTTCCTGGAGGAAAGCCCAGTGTTACATTTGGGTAGAGAGCGTGTGTGGTGGGTTCATTAAGGAAACCTTCCACTTTCAGAGCTGCCTGGGCTCTGCTTCACCTTCTGCCCGGACCACTGGGTATAGTGAGTGAGGTCTTCTCTGCCAAGCGGTTGCCCTGGCACCTGGACTGACTTCTGTCCTATCATTTCCTAGCCTGACTCCCAGTGCTGATATTTCTCTTCTTCCTGCCTTGAGACTGTCACTCAGCCATGTTGGCAGTGTGCAGAAACATTTACTTTATGGAAAAAAAAAAGAGTGACAGCCTTGCAATACTATCCCCTGTGTGTGGCTATGATGGTAACACTGAGACTGAGTGTTACCCTCTTTGAGATGATACTGACCGGTGTTCCTTCAGCCCTTGATGTAGAAGAATTGGCTCACGAGGCAGAGTCACTCATGAAATTTCAACCCTGGTTGGAACAGGGACCCAAGTGGGAAGGAGACAGCTTCTCCTAGCTTACACAGGGCTCAAAGACTGGTAGGGAAAGCAGGAGAGCAGATGTGTGGTCCTGGTCCCGAGACAAGGGTTGCAGTGTTGAATGGATGCAATGGGGCCCAGGAGGACAGCAACTCAGCTGACAACTCTTGGGGGGGACACGCCCTAAATTGAGGCTTCAAATGTAAGAGTTAAACTAGTCCTGTCCAGGGGAATCAGGACAGAGGGTTTCTGAAGGAGGGATTAGTGTGCACCAGGTTCTGGAGATTCTGAATGCATTGCTCAATAACTCCAGTGACCATACTAGAGAAGTCTCTCGAACCCTCTCAGAGCACAGCATGGGGTCTGATTGTTCTGTCCATTATGAGTCAGGAGTCTAGTTTCTTTTGTCTGTGATTCCCCTACCTTTTACAAGGTTCTAAAGTTGTGCTGAGATAGTCCAGGAGTACAGAGTTCTAGGGCCAATATGGAAGTGGTGCTCTCAACACCTGGGAGGCCCCTTTATCAGAATCCTAGACATCCCTTTACCACAGGAGGCTAGGAGACGCCATGTGTCTGTGTCCAGGTATGATAAGAAGTGAGTTTGGGGACCTGCTGGCCTGTTGATGCCATACTGTGCTCTCCTGAATAGCACACAGTGGCTCCACTGTCATGTTTTCCACTCATAGAGCCCACCCCAAGGTCCTCATTAGACCACACACGGCTCTAAGTCCCAGGTCCCTGAGATTGCTCTCTTTGTTACACATAAGCTGTAAAATGAAATTCTTCTTGCAATTACATATAATTATGAATAACTAAATGCATATATGGAATACAGGAAAGATTATCTATCTATCTATCTATCTATCTATCTATCTCACACAGCAAATCTAGCAGTGTGTTACATCAAGAAGAATGTGATACATCAGGACCTAGTGAAATTTGTGCCTAAATGCAAGGATGGTTCGACATATGAACTATGATCAATGTGATAGACCCTTTTAACAGAATGAAGGAAAGAAGCCAGACAACAGAGGAGAAACCCTTTATAAAATACAAAATCTGATTCACAAACAAAAAAACCCCACAAACTAGGAGCAGAATGAAACTATCTCAGTACGATCAAAGCCATCTGTGAAAAGCCTACAGCATACATCATACTCAGTGGCCAAAGATTGAAAGTTTCCCCCTGAGGTCACGAGTATGTAGAAAATCTCAAAACCTCTACAAAAATCTGTCAGAACTAATACGTGAACACAGCAAAATCACACAGTACAGAGTCAGCACACAAACCCAGATACTCTCTATACATTGACAGTAGACAGTAAGAAAATAAATAAGAAAAAATTCTTTTTGTAATAACGTGATAAAAACTAAAATTCTTAGATTTTAACTGTACCAAATAAAGAAAGAAAGAAAGAAAGGAAGGAAGAAAGAAAGAAAGACTTGTGCTGTGAGAAACTCAAAGCACTTAAAAAAATAAATATGGCCTGGAGGGGTGTCTCAGTTGTTAAGGGTTGAGCTCATATAAAACAAACAAACAAACAAACAAACAAACAAACAACCCAAAAAGATACCCCATACTCCTTGACATCTTAACTATGTTAGGTTCAGTAGTTAAGACACTGGCATTATCCAAGGCATTCAGATCCAAGGTCTGCAGATTTGGTGCCATATTTCTTAAAATCTCAACGGATTTTTTTTTTTTTTTTTTTTTTTTTTACTAAAAACCAAAATCCCAAACCAACCAACAAACTAACTACAAAAACAAAAACAAAAACAAAACAAAACAAACAAACAAAAAAAAACCTAACCTATCTAGAAAAAAGAAAATTCATTCTAAACTTTATTTGGAATTTCAAGGAACTCTGAAGAGCTAAAAGAATCACCCAGTAAAGAAGAGACTTGGGTGACAGACACCTTCTGATCATGAGGGCTTCATAGTGCACAGCCATCACAGCAGAGCAGTTTTGCTGTATCTGGAATGTCTTGGAAGGCCCCCAGCTTGCCACTATTGGGGTGGTAGAACCTGTTAAGAGGTAGTATCTGTTGGGAGGACTTCAGGTCACTGGGGCCTCTTGAAGGTGTCCTTGTCCCTTCTTGCTCCTGCCTTACTTCTCAGCTGCCACAGGGAACTTCCTCCTTCACGGGTTCCTGTCTCGATGTTTTATCACAGGCTCAAGAACAGTGGTGTCTGTGAAGCGTAGATGGAACCCTCAAACTGTCAATCAAGACAAGCCCTGTCTCAGGCTTGTTGTGACAGTAATAGAAAGCTGGCTAACACATGCTAAAGACAGAGGCATAGCACTAAAGGAATAAAACAGAGAGCCCCAGAAGACAGCTTCACATCCACAATCAACTGGCTTTTGACAGAGGTGTGTAGACCTCTGAGTTATCAAAAGGGAAGTTTGTTCAACAGTCCTTTGGGGACACTAGCTATCTACATGTAGAAGAATGAAATCCAGCTCTCACCTAGAGCCATATGTAAACATTAACAAAAATGAGTCACAGACCAAACAGGAAAACCATGACTCTTGGAAAGAAACAGAGGTGAAAAGCTTAGTGGTTTATTCGGACAGTGAGTCCCTAACCCGGACGCAAAGGACAGCAAAAGGAAGAGCAGGTAAATTAGTCAACAGTGGACAAAACCAACCTTCTGCGTGTCAAGGAACACTTTTAAATGAGTGAGAAGGGGAATCTGTGTGCTGGGAGATAGCTGATGGGAGATTAATGTTCTGAATATGCAAAAAACTACAACTCAATAACAGAAAAACCCACATAATTAAAGCACAGGCGAAGGAGTTGGCCAAGCATTTCCCTGGAGGAGACAAACAAATGTCCAATAAATAACACAGAAGACGCTCAATATCGTGACTCACCAGGGAGACGGAAACCAAGGCTAGAATGGTTGTAGTGGTGGGAAGGAGATGGTGGGGGCTCCCGTGCTCTTCACCAAACTCACAGTTCACAACTGTTGTGGAAATAGTGTGTGGAAGTCACCGACATCACCATGAAAGCCCATTTCTGACTTCACACTGTCCTCAAAATAATTGAAAGCAGCGACTTAAACAGTCTGTGTACTTGACTATTGCAGCAGAGTCCACAGCCCATTGAGTGAGTGGACGCTCGCCTGTATGGCAGAGCATCACACAGCCTCAGGAGGGAAGGGAGTCTGACACACTGCAATGTGGACGAACCTCTAAGATGTGTCGAGTGAAATCGGCAGACTGAAAGGGATACGTACAGCACGGCTCCGAGTCTGAGGGTCGGTCCCTCGTGTCATTGAACTTAAGGAAGTGGAATGGAAACATCTCAGGCTAGAATACAGGGAGTTGGTTCAACAGGGACAGATTCAGCTTGGAGGGTGATCATGACTAACACTGTGGCCCAGGTCAGCAGCATCTCAGTGGTTGCTGGGCCAGCAGGAGCAGGGGTGAGGAAGGAGCTGGTGGTCTAGTGTGCTGAGGTGTTTACTGGGTTGGTTCCTACAGAATGAGATGAGCAGTGGAAGCCGGGTACTCAGTAGTGTGTCCACATAGTCCCAGGTGTGGAGGGGGTCATGCTGAATGTCACATGGTTCAGAAGCCAGTGAGTAAATAGCTATTTAACACGGTAAAAGTCCAACTGAAAAATTGCCTTAATCTTTTAGCTTTTCTTTGTAATATCTAGTTCTAAGACATGTGGGAGGCACATGTCTTGCACGTGTGTGTGTGTGTGTGTGTGTGTGTGTGTGTGTGTGTGTGCATGTGTCAGAGGTCAGCCTCTGTTGTTGATCCTCAGGTGTTGATCTGAGTACTTTTTGTTTGACATAGAGTCTGTAGCTGGCCAGGAACTCGACAAGGCAGGCTAGACTGGCTGGTACTGACCCCAGGCATCCACAATGCTAGCACTGAGATTACAAGTTAGAAGCCATTATGGCAGACATTTTAAATATGTGAGTTAGGGATCAAATTCAGGCCCTCAAAGCACTTAACTGACTGAGCTATCTTCTGAACCCCTGCTGGGACTTTTAAAAAGTTGCTGTGTGTTTGTGTGGAGAGAGGGGGGAGGAGGGCTGGTGCATGTGTTCTAGCAGATCCAACACCTTCTTCTGACTTCTGTGAGCACCAGGCATGTTTGTGATACACACACGTACACATGCAGCAAAATATGTATAAAACACATAAAATTAAATAAAGAAAATTTAAAAAGAAGAATGTTAATTTCAAATAAAATGTACTAAACTTTTCTTCTTTTCAGAGGTATTTTTAATTATATGTATGTGTGTGTGTGTATGTGTGTTAATACAGATATATTCATATGTGTCTTAGTGCCCATGAGGCAATAATATCAGATATCCCTGGGGCTGGAGTCATAGGTGGAGTCAGCCACCTAATGTGGATGCTAGAAACCAAACTTGGGTCCTCTTGAAGAATAGCATGTGCTTTTAACCTCTGAGCTATCTTTCCAGCACCTATAAAATTATTAAAAGCAATTTATATAATGAACGATACAACTTTTTTGTTTATTTATTTGTTTCTGGAAACAGAGTATCAGGTGCCTGTGCTGGCTTTGAATTTATTATATAGTTGAAGATGACTTTGAACTTCTGACTTTCCTGTCCGTGCCTCTTGAGTGTTAGAATCACAGAAGTGGACTACCATTTCAGGTAAACACTGCACCAACTAAATTCCACCCATGAGGATACAGAATATAAGTCGCTTTATTTATTCTCTCCTCTTCTCAGGAGGCATCTGGAATAGTGTTCAGCAGATGTGAGCAAATATTGAATTATTTTTTCTTTGTTTTTGCTCAGTAAGACTTTATAGTTTAATTCTTTCTTTTTGCCCATACCGCCTTAAGACTTTTATAATGAGTAATGTCCTATTTTAAAAATTTAGGTAACCTATTTTAAGAATTAGGGTAACTCCTAGAAATTGGATGGATATCTTTCAAAATGGAAAACAGAATAAAAAAAAAAAAACTCAACTCACAACTGTCAGGAAAAAGTCAGGGGAAACGTCAGGCAGAGATGGAAAGTAGGCCGCAGGGAGAAGAGCTGAGGTGGCCTCGGGGAATCTGCCGTCATCATAAGTGACGAGAAGGTTAGAACTGGGTGGACTTGAAGCTGAGCACTGAAACGGCTGCTGCTCTGCTAATGTTTTTTCACTTTTTAATTTTTATGTTTTATTTTTAGTTTTCATTTATGTGAACGTGTATCTGTCTCTGTGTGTGTATGCCCATGTGTGTGCAGTGTGAGCATAGGCCAGAAGGGGGTGTCATGCCCTCTGGAGATTGAGTTGTCGAAGGTTGTAAGTCAGGTGACATGGTATTTAGGTGCTAAACTCAGGTCCTATGCAAGAGCAGCAAGTGCTTTTCACTATTGAGCCATCTCTCCAGTCGTTCTGCAGGTATTTAAAAGGAGACTCCAAGGAAGGGGAGTGAAATGTAGAATAAAATAGCATTCATTAACAGCCCAGCCCACTCTCCTGTCCCATCCTGCATGCAGTCACGTGTTCTCTGTGGTCAGTGGGGCTGTGTCCGCACAGAGCCCCTTGGAGGCCAGGAGGAGGAACACTGTTCTGAAGGTGGCAGGCTGTTGTTTATACTGCTGTGGTGGATGTTAAAACAGCCACAGGGATGGAGCTATGAGTTAGATTCACTCTTCCACATTGTGCACAGAGTGGTCACTTTATACACATGTTACTTATTAGTGAAAAAGAAAACATCCTGATATTAGTATCGGATGAAATAAAATTCAAGACAGAAAGCAGCAAAATGAGACAATTTTTTTTCTTTTCTGATAATTTAAAAGTCCAGAACATGTAATTTAAGACAATGGTTGTTAGTAGACAGGCAATTCTACTGGCTTGCTCTCTGGGACCCTAGCAGCTGCTTGTGTCATTACCAGCAGCTGGCTAGGTGTGCCACATGTGCGGATAAAAGGCCACCCCAGATTCCTCTCTGTGTTCTCTTTCTCACTGCTCTCGCTGCTCTCTTTCTTCCACTCTCTCTACCTTTGTGCTCCCTCTGCCTTTTCCCTCTCTCGCTTTGCTCTCTCTTGCCTTTCTTCTCCCTGTCTTCCTGTCTCCCTGTATGCCTGTCTACCTGTCTACTTCTATCTCTCCCACAGGTCCCCACTCCTCTCCTCTTCCCCAGTAAATCTCTTACATCAGATTCTTTACGTGGCATAATTTCTCAGGGGTACACCTTGGCACAGACTGTCAAAAGTACCCTCCTGGCACTTTGTTATCATAACAATGGGCGATAGTCTGATAATCACCTCTCTCAAGATCCTGCCTCCAAGATCCTGCCTCCACCAAAGTTGCAGACAAAAGCAAAAAAGTGATGACAATTCTAAGATCCTCTAAGATGCTCGCTTGCTGTTGCTATGCACAGTGTGAGCAGAATCCAGAGGCGGCTGTTGGGTCACTCAGGTCACTGGGCGTGGCAGCAAGAGCTTTAATTTGCTGAGGCATTTTAGCTCTATTTTTTTGGTGATTTTGGAGGGCTTTCCACCCTGATTCCCACCGTGGCTGCACTCACTTCCATTTCCAGAGCAGTGCGCAGCTCCCACACCATTGTCAAGAGTTGTGGCTTAACAACTGTCTTAACAAACAGCATTAGTTCTGATTGGAGTGAGATGGAATCTCAGTGTCTCACTTGCTTTAAGTTCCTGAGCTATGGTACGTTTCAAATACTCCTTGCTTACACTTGTATCTTGAAGTATTTTTTTTTCATGTTTTTATTTAATACTTTTAGAGCTTCAGGTCTTATATTAAGGGATTTGATCCAGTTTGAGTTTTTTTTTTTTTTTTTTTTTTTTTTACAAGATGAGAGGTGGGGATCCAGTTTTGTTCTTCTATATGTGGATATTTGGTTTTTTCCAGCACTGTTGGTTAAAGAAGAGGGCTTTTTTCCAGCGTGTGCTTTTGGAGATGGTTTAGTGTGTAAAGTACTTGCTACACAATAATGAGGACCTGAATTCAGATCCTTAGCCCTTTTGCCAAATATCAAGTGGCTGTCGCTGTGTGAGCTTATTTCTCGACCACTGGCCGAGGTGTGTGTTTTGATATCAGTACCATGCTGTTTTTAATCATGGTTCTATAGGATAGCTTGAGATTGGGTATGGCGATACCCTCCGTATTGCTTACTATTCTGAGTCCTTTGTGCTTCTATATGAGCTTTAGAATTGTTTTTCTTTTTCTACCTCTGTGCAGAATGTCATTGGAATTTTGATGGGGATTGCATTGAGTCTGGAGATTGCTCTTGGTAACATAGGTATCCTTATGACAATAATTTTAATTTTGTCTACCCATAAGATTGTCAGCTTCATTCTTTGCTATTTAAACTTTTTATTTTATTTTATTTTATTTTTTTTATTGTAAGGTCTTTCATCTTCCTGGTTAGGCTGATTCTAAGGTACCATTTTTTACTCTGTTGTGAAAGGATTCTTTTCCTGATTTCTTTTTTTCTCATCATGTTATTATTGGCATATAGGAAGGTTACTGATTTTTTGTGTGTTGATTTGTGTCCGACTGCTTTGCTGAAGGTGTTTATCAGCTTTCAGAGTTTCCTGCAGTGGGGGTGGGGGGAGTCTACAGAGTCTCTCACCTCTCTCTCTCTCTCTCAAAATCTTTTAGTCATATTTATTTTATTTATTTATTTGAGTGTTTTACTGCACGTATGACTTTTTGTACCACGTGCACGGCTGATACCTGTGTAAGTCAGAAGAAAACATTGAATTCCCTAGAACTGGAGTTATGGATGGCTGTGGGCCACCTTATGGGTGCTGAGAAGCAAACCCAGATCCTCTACAAGAGCAACCAATGTTCTTAATTACTGAGCCATCTCTCCGTGCCCAGGGCCTTTTGTTTATAAGATCACGTCTTCTAACAATAGGAATTATGTAACTTCTTTTCCTATTTGTATATTCTTTCTCCCTCCTTTCTTTTTCTTTCTTTCTTTCTTTCTTTCTTTCTTTCTTTCTTTCTTTCTTTCCTTCTTTCTTCCATCTTATTGCTCTTGTTAACACTTCAAATACTATACCGAATAATAGTGGAGAAACTGGATACTCTTATCTTGTGCCTGATTTCAGTGGGTGTGCTCTGAGTTTTCTCTAAAAGTTTGTTGTATGTAGCCCTGATTATATTGAGGTATGTTCTTACTAGTATTAGTTTCTTTGGAGATTTTATCACCAAGGGATGCTGTACTTTGTTAAAGACCCTTTTCTGTCGTGTGATTTCTGTCCTAAGGTCTATTTGTGATGTGTGATGTATTACATCAGTTTGCAAATATATTGAACCATCCTTGCATTCCTGGAATGAAAACTAACTTGGTCACTATGAATGTGATGTGATATTGAGTTAGGCTCACTATTTATTTTATTGAGGGTTTGTTTTTGTGTGTATTTTTTCATGTGTGTGAGAGGACAGAAACCTACTGAACGATGAAATTCCAAAGTCTTCCAGAATTCTCAACATGGTCACCACTAGGAGAGTTGAAGAATGAATCTTCTTCAAGAAACCCATACTTGCCTGGGCAGTGGTGGTGCACACCTTTAATCTCAGCACTCAGGAGGCAGAGGCAGGAAGATCTCTGAGTTCAAGGCCAGCATGGTCAACAGAGCACATTCCGGGGACAGCCAGGGTTACATGGAGAAACCGTGTCGAAGAAGGAAGAGGAGGAGGAGGAGGAGGAAGGACAAGAGGAGGAGGAGGAGGAAAAGGAGAGGACCACACCTGTACTTCTGGGCATGCTCTGTTGTTTTCTGAATGCTCTCTTTCCTCCAGTTTTTAATAACTTTCAACCTTGCTTTACACTGGCTCATCCTGAAATTTCTTTCTGCATCAAAGCAAATAAAATAAAATAAAATAAAATAAAATAAAATAAAAATAAAAATAAAAATAAAAAAAATCACAGTCTTGTCTGAGTGGAGATTTCTTCAAAGAATTTCTCAGGCTGCTGCCAGGAGCAATGTGTCACCTGCCTTGGTCCTCACCACATCTGACATCGCACACTGGCATCTACTATGACGGACTGGAGGACAGAGGCTCATGAAGATAAACCTCTCATGAAGAACAGGATCCTTAGTCAAAGAAGATGGGGCCACTTATGCAGACTTTCCAGCCAGTTGCAGATATCGACTGCATTGCTACACTGAGACCTGGTGAGCCAGTCACTGTAGTCTGGACTCTGAAGCTCATGGTTGACCCAGGTCCACTGTGGCATTTGGTGGCTGGGAGGACCTTCTGCATACATGTGATCTTGGACCTGTATGAGATTTTGAAGCACCCTGCCTTGATTATTTTAGAAAAACATTGTCCCAAGAAGCTGTGTGGAGCTTCCAAATGTCAACACCCTTTAGTAAACAGCGCTGAAACCCATTTTATGTCTACCTGGTCATCATAAGGGTTATTTTAGCTCTCAGAGTCTAACAAGTATTGATAAAAAATCTTTGGAGATTTTAACTTTTGCTCAGTTTGTGCCATTTTGAATGGGCAGGTGAGTCCCCACCCATACATTCAGTCAAATGCGGTCTAGGTGTGTCTGTGAGACAGATGAAGGAAAATCACCCTCCAGAAAAGAACAGTGTGTTAGGAAACACACGCATTTGACTAGTCATGGAACTAAGTAAAAATTAAAAGCAACACAGTAATTGGAATTATAGTTCAATAATTGGGTTAAGTGGGATTAGTGTTGGCTGAAGGGAATTTGCATTCTAATGTTGAAAACCAGGAAGAAAGAAACAAACAACACAAGTTACTGTGTTTTATGTTTGAGGTACCACTGGATCTGCTTTGTTAACATTGTGCATGTGTTTATGGTATCTTCTTGTAATGTGTAGACACCATGTTTTTCTGGTATCATACCTACTTGGGGCTTACACCTCTGAAACAGGGAAACTGTGTGGGCCTAGACAGTCTCACTGAGAAAGTCTTAAGTAGAAAAATTTATTATTTATTTATTATTATTATTATTATTGGTCAACTTGGCACAAAGCTAGACCTACCTACGAAAAAGAGATATTAATTGAGGAATTGTCATCTGTGGACATGTCTGTCAGGCATTTTCTTGAGTGCTGACTGATGCAGATGCCACCCCTGGGCAGGTGGTCTGGGTGCTATAAGGAAGCAGGCTGAGCAAGGCATGGAGAAGAAACCGAAAGGCAGGATTCTCTCATGGCTTCTACTTCCGTTCCTGACTCTAGACTCCTGCCTTGAGTTCCTGCCCTGACTTCCATTCAGGATGGACTTGGTAAGCTGCCATGAAATAAACCCTTTCCTTTTCAAGTTGCCTTTGGTCATCGTGTTTTTTCACACCACAGAAAGCAAATTATGACAGTTAGCGTTTGCTGTGTATCAAACCAGTTCAAAATCACAACTAAATAATAGGTGACAACTATCACAAGGCTTATGTTTTTTTTTGGGGGGGGGGTGTCAGACCTTGGGTTGTGGTGACCTGGCAGTTCCTGCTGGTGTCTGGGGCAGCGAAGTGGCTATGATCATGGAAGTTAAGGAACCGGGAACATCTGGAAATTGAAATCCATTCTAGACTAACACTATGAAGTGGTGCTCAGTCACCACGATTCTCTTAGATGCTGTACCAGCTCCAGAAGATGCCTCAGCATTCTGTCAGCCAGACCGAGCACTCCCCGTAACTGTCCCACTACTGCAGCTGTCCCACGACTCCTCAAGGCCTCCCTGCTCTCCAGCAGGAGGAGCCTTGCCATTTTATGCCTCTGTGTTCTGAAAATCCCTGACTGGAATGTGAAGATTGTTTCCTAGTTTCCATGAAAACACCTTCACTTTGCTTTTGTGCTTAAGCCCTCAATGCTAAACACACATTAACAATATTTATTGGCTTTTAATAGAAGAGCCCTTAACTGTGCAGCCGGAGTGAATTTGTGGGTTAATTTAGCACGCGGTCCTCCCAGCAGCTCGGTGTCGTGTAGGCAGAAACGTTCGCTGGAAGGCGCCGCTGCTGCGCTGTGTCGCTGAGCGCAGCTGATGAAAGGGGTTCTAATGCCTGCTGATTGGATCTGAGCTTGAAATTAAATTGAAGTGTAGGGTTTCTGATCACCTGTCAGAAGGAGGGGCTCACCTGTTCCCTGTAATATTGAGACTGTCCCGATACACACTGTCGGGAGGCTTTGAAGGCACCACTGTGGATGATGGCTCTGAGCCCAAAGCGGCCAGCCCTGTTCTTTGGGAGACGTGATCTGCAGACCAATTTGTCAAGAGTGTGGAGGCCTTGATCCAGACAAGTGGGATATTTAGAAAGACAGATCAGAGGACAACGAGTTTACTCCCCACCAAGCTGTTCTTCTATACTAGCCTTGGGCTGTCTCACTCCGTGACTCCCCTCAAGTCAGAGAGCTGCCCACTAGCCTCAGACATGCAGGTCGGGTACACAAGGTCTGCGGAGGAGGAGCAAGGGGACAGCTCAAAGGGGTAGTGGTGGCCGCTATGATTTTGTAAGTTCCGGAGGAGCTCTGTCGGGAATGGTGCAATCTTCCGGGACCTGTACTCTTTCTGTTCTGATTTGCTGTGGCCACAAGGGCCCCATCTCCCTGTTCTTCCGTGACTTACTTGGGACAGTAGATGTAGTGACAACAGCAAGGTACTGGCTGAGGCTTTGTGGAATTCTGCCCTTTCTCCGGGTGCTGAAGCATCTGCCTCCTGGAGGATAATATGATAGAAAAGGCAGATAGAGATGTCCTCCATTCTTGCCTAGAATTCCCTCATGAACCCACAGCTAGCTCACCGCCCCCCAACACAGAGTTATTTAGAGCAGTCTTCTGGCTCAGATACCTGAGCAAACCTACTGAGATTAGACTCTCTCAACTGGCCCCTTGTTTATGAGCAGATTCCAGGCTCATTTTCAGTTGCTGGGGTTGGGATATTTGTCATGCAGGAATAGCTGATTGACAGACAGGATTGGGATGGGGCTGGCTTGCAGTTCACCAGGAACAGAGGGAACCAGAGAAGCTAAAGGGAAGGGAATGGAGGGGAGGATAGGGAAGGGGACAAGAGGAGAGGGGAAGGAAGGGGACAAGAGGAGAGGGGAGGGAAGGGAAGGGGAGGGAAGGGAAGGGGAGGGGAGGGAAGGGGA
>JANHMN010000012.1:14399333-14414412 GCA_030674055.1 Rhabdomys pumilio
GGATGTGGGTGTGCACCTACACTACCATCCAGGGATGTGGGTGTGCATCTACACAGTTTAAAATTTGGACGACTGACCTTGTAGTCACCTTTAATCTAGACAGTTGCCAGTGATAAAATGAGTCGAACAAATTCTCACGTGCTAAAGAGCAAATGGTGGCTTCAGACCTCAGTCCTGACTCAGGCGTTCCAGATGCTGCAGTTTTGACAGAACAGTCAACAGTTTAGTCAGAGAACTGAAGCTGTCAGAATGAAGGCTGGAGGATGGCTCAGTAGCTAAAGTGTTTGCAGAGCAAGATGAAGACTGGAATTGGGGTCTTTAGAAACCCAAGTAAATGCTAGGGAGATGTGGCAGCTCCCTTGTAATTCCAGCCTTGGAAGGTAGACAAAGCAGATCCCTAGTCAGCTGGCTAGTGAGACTAGCCATATCAATCGTCGCAGATCACTCTGTCAGTGTTGGACCCGCACTGCCAAAAGCCTTGGGGGCTAAGTTGTTAGAGCCCTTAGTTCCCCAAGCTGCTCCGGCCCGCGGGTCAGGGTTCAGCACGAGAGAAAGTGAGGACGGACACGAAGAATGGAGACCAGACAGAGTGTGATTCAATCCCATTTATTCTTCAGTCTCTCTTCCTAGTCCAAGTCCCAAGTCTTGAGTTCCTAGTTCCTAGTCCTTAGTGCCTCCAAGTTCCAAGTTACTTCTTCCAAGTGCTAAGTGCCTAATGTCTAGTTCCAAGTTCTTCCTCCAAGTGCCAAGTACCTAACACCTAATGTCTGATAACTAACTCCAAGTTGTACTACCTAATTCCTAGTTCCAAGTTGTACTGTGTCAAGTAATCTGTTGTCTGGTAATTTCTTCTGTCTGCCTCTCGCCTTTTATATGTCTCACTTTTAAGCCACGCCCTTAACTCATGCCCTTAGGTCTTATCTCTAAATCTGATCTCTAAGTCACACCCTTAAGTTTCGGCTCTAAATCACACCTTTAAGTCTCACACAACCAAGGGAAGATCCTGGGTATATAAAACAAGATGTTATCAGAATGTGCTCAGCTGTTGTAGGCTATTGTAATCAAGTCTCTTGCCAGGGTATATGGCTCAAGATGGCTGCAAGGATGCTAGCCGCCTTCTGTCGGCTCCCAACAATCAACGAGCCTTGGGTTCAACTGAGAGACACTGTCTCAATGAATACAATAAAGGGGCAATTGAGGATAGTTCTTGATGTCAGTCTTGAGCTCTCCACTGGCCCATTCACACACACATGCTCACACACATGTGCGAAAGCATGCAAACACCCACATTACACAACACACACACATGCATGAAAAGTTGCCAGGCTAGTAAGAGAACACGATCCAGTCAGGCACAATCAACCAGCTATTCCATGTACCCTAATATAAATGGGGTTCGAATACAGAAGAAAGAAGTACGTGCAATGAACAAGGAGAGCTGGGGTCACCCCATAAAAGTCAGACAGAGCTGCGTCCAGGGCAAAGATGATGAGAGACAAAGGAGGTTGTGCATGCATCAAAACTCAGGCCATAGAGGAGGTGATGACCTCAGACGGACAACTAACAACCAAGGTAAGACACGTGAAGAAGAAATAGATGCACACACTAGTGCTCGGTGGGATGGAAAGAAAGCCAGCAGGGGTATAAAATAATTTGCCTTCATCCTCACTCAATGATTTCAAGAGTGCTTGGAGCATTCACTAAGATAGGCCAGACTCTACCTCATTCTATAACACCCGTAAAACAGTTGAAATCAGACCATACCCATCCTTTGAATACAATGAAGTTAAACTGGGAAGCAGCGGGAAGATCAAAGGGAAAACTCCATACACTAGAAAATTAAACATGACACATCTAGATAATCCACAGCCAAAGATGTCTCATGGAAAATTAAAAAAAAAAAACCTTTAAATGGAGGAGAATGTGTAGCTTAAGTGTACCCGAAGAGAGAAAGGACTTAAATCAGCCGTCTAAGCCTGCAGCTTAAAACGTTAGCTTCCCAAGGGGTAGAGAGGGGGCTCAGTGGCTAAGATGGTACACAGCTCTTGTAGAGCACTGAAGTTCGGTCCAGCATGCACATGGAGCAGTCCACACTTGTAGCTGCAGCTCCAGAGCACCCAACACTCTCTTGTGGTTTCCATGGTCACTGGTACTCATGGGCACAAACTCCTCAAAATCCACACATAATTAAGAATAAAAAATATAACTTTTCTGGGCTGGGGAAGATGACTTAGAGAGTAAATTGTTTGTTGTGCAAATGTTGGCACTGAAGTTTGGGTTCCTAACACCCACATATACGCTGGGCAGGTGCTGTGGTCTGCCTGTAATCAGGAGGCGGGGCAGTGGATCTCTGGAGCAAGATCAGATTGATTCAGATCAGATCAATTTGGATTCAAGCAAGACATCCTTCCTCAATATATAAGGTGGAGAACTATTAAAAAAAGACATCTGGTGTCAACCTCTGGCCTTCACACACACACACACACACACACACACACACACACACTCCTATATGTTTCCAATACATACCCACATTCATGCACACACATGCACACCCCGACACATGTCCATAGGAATAAGATAAACTTAGTTCGCACGAAGGAGGAAAAAAAGTAAAAAACACTGGACTTGAAACAGAGAAAGGGTGGGAAAAATTGAAAATCATAATTGAGGCTTTGAAAAGAGAAACAAAATGGCTAAAGTTGCACCCGGACTGACACGTAGCAAACAGGGAACACACTGCACTTATCAATGGCACTGAGGGAAGATGGGCCTTGCTCCAGAGCTAGGGGGCAGAAGGAATGGAGACATCACAGCCTGAGGTCACCCCCAGGAAGAAAGGAAGCTGCAGACCCTGATTAACCAGTGACAAAGCAGCTGGGAGTGAGAGATCTGAGACTGTTGGAGAAATTGCTCAGTGGTTAAGGGTACTTGCCTTGCAAATGTGAGGGCCCGAGTTCAAATCCTCCCAAAAGCCTGGAGGAGGAGCGGCACATCTGTAAGTCTAACACTGGGCAGTAAGTGTGTGTAGGATGTGTGTGGGATGAAAGTGGTGCTGGAGACAGATGGATACTGAGGCGTCTCTGGCCAGCCAGTCCAGCAAAACACTAAACTCCAGGCTTAGTGAGAGGCACTGTCTCAGAAGATACGACGAAGAGTAACAGGAAAGACAGCTGATTTCAACCTCTGGCCTCCACATGTGTGTGCATGAGGGAGTGCTCCTGACCTCCCTTCCCCTATCACGGGACGGGAAAGAAAAAGCCAAATTTAAGGTTAGCAGTCCTTTTGAGAAAGACTCTCCAGGACAGATGATCTCACTGGAAAATTCTAGCAAATATTAAAAAATCATCATCATCATCATCATCATCATCATCATCATCATCATCATCATCATCTCATCAGAATCAGAATCAGAAGCAGCAGCAGCAATGGTGATAAGAACGTAGGTTGTTTAAGAAGACAGAAAAGCAGAGAATATTTCCCACACATTTAATAAGCAGTGTTACCTTGATTCCAAACCCAGACACTATATCTGGGCTTACCGGTGTCCCTCCTGAGTGTGAAGCGTGTCAGTCACTGTCCAGGTTCTGTGACAGCATTGCCTGTAAGCATCAGTCCGTGGGAGGAAAGATTATTAACCTTGGCTCATGGTCTCGATTCATTGTGGCTCCAAAGGCCTTGCAGAGTCTCCTCCAACCTCGGCAGACTAGGAATGGGAGAGAGCAGTGGAGCTGTGGGAAACCATAACCTGCAAAAGCCCTCCCCTCCTGACCTACTTTTGCTAGCCAGGCTCCATCTCCTAGAGATTCCACAGCCTCCCAAAATAGCACTCCTAGCTGGGAAAAACGTGCTCCAAACCAGACCCTGTGGGGGACATTTTGGACTGAAATTCTGTATTAACAAATTGTGTAGTATCCTGAATTGCACACACACACACACAAACACACACACATGCATGTGCGCACACACACATACACACATGCATGCACACGCATGAGAGTTATTTAGCCTAAGAATGCAGGATCAATTTAAATATTTAGAAGTATATATGTTCACCATATACCTCTCTAAGGAAGAGGAAATATTTGGTGATACCATTTGACACTGAAATAGTAACTTTGTATGTATGCAAGTGTAAGTGTATGGGCGACACTAATTGTACATGAGGTTGGAGGGAGATGGGGGAGGGGGCTCTAGAGGAGCAGGAGACTGCTTATAAATGAATATGCATTTTATAAAGGTATGGAGCTTTCAAAGAATAAAACATATAATAAGGGCTGGAGATTTGTCTCTGTGGTTAAGATTGCTTGTTGGTTTTACAGAGGACCTGGGTTTGTTTTCTGGCACCCACATCGTGGCTCACAGCCATTCAAAATGTCCAGGATATCTGCAGAACCTTTTCTCATTTCTGTGGCCACCGGCCATGCATGGGACGCACATACATACACGTAGGCAAAACACTCATCCTCGTAAAATAAATAGACCTAAAAAAAATATAATACATGAAATCAAAACCCAAAAAAGGATGGGAAATAAAAATTAACTGTGCTGGGAACTTGCTAAGATCAGCTGCAGGTTGTAATTTTGTTGCTGTGCCCAGTTTATAAAGATAAAGTTAAAAGTTAATAGAGCAGCAGCTAAAAAAAAAAATTATTTAACTGACAATTGTATATCCTCACGGGGCAAAGTGTGATGACATAATGCGTCACACAACATTTAAATCACACTAATTAGGATATCTATCATCTCACAAAATTACCATTTATTGTGGCGGGACCTGTAAAAATGTACTTTTTAGCAATTTGCAGGCCTACAGGACATCGCCTTTAACTATGGTCTCTGTGCCTTGCAGTAGTCACTTGAGCTCACTCTTGTCTAACGGGAGCTTGGAACACTGACCAGAATCTGTCTTTCCCAGCATCTCATAAGCACAGAAAATGGGAAAACATCACCAAGACAGTGTTGAAGGGAAAGACAACCCAAAGGCAGCAGAATACTTTCAAATAGTTTATGGGATGTGAGAAGCAAGAGAACTCAAGGAACCAGCGGTAGCATCCCCACCCCCCTGCCTGCAGAAATGGATGCCAGCCTAGAGAAAAGGCAAACATAGCTGCTGTGCCCATTTGGTGCATTTGGTGGTTTGAATGAGAATGTCTCCCAGAGGGATCTGAACATTTGGTCCCCACTTGGTGGCATTGTTTGAAGGAGGCCAAAGATCAGAAGGTGTGGCCTTACTTGAGAAAGTGTGTCACTCAGAGTGGGCTTTGAGAGTTTAAAGACTGCTGCTTGCTGGCATGCTTCACCCCCCATCCCCATGGATTCCCTGTTCAACTGGAACGATAAGGCAAGTAGATCTTTCCTTTTCTTACCTGCCTTGGTCATGGTTGTTATCACAGCCACAGAGAAGTAATTAGGACCAAGTGAGTCCGTGATCTTTAAGGTTCCAGACTGTGAAATTCCTGCCCTCTTTCCCCGCAGGCTGGGTTGTCAGAGATGTACGATCTTCACACTTGTCTAGCACAGTTCCTTCTCCAGATCTCACATTCCACTGGCTCGGGACACAAAGCCTTATCTAAGGTATGGAATGGGGCTGGCGATGCCCTCCCTTTCTGATATGTGGACTCAGTCATTGTAACACAGAGCCTGCAACTTTTCAACCCTAGGAAGAACTGAGAGCATAGGCAAGAGGTTGCCAGTGGCCAGCTAGGGAAGATAGGGTCCTAGCGTCCCCCTGATTACCAGTGATTCTCCAAGGAATTCCAAGTGCACCTCATACCCAAACGGATCACATGATTTACTTCTTACATGGTATAAGGGCTTGTATCTAGAAAAACTCCACCCGATCCAATTAAAAAAAAAAATAGGCAAAGACTTGAGCATATACTTCACAGAAAAAGATGCTGAGAGGACTCCATTCAGACAGGACAACCATCCACGCAGAAAGCCTCATGGTCGCTATGGAAATGAAACACTCAAACCTTCCAAAATGAAACCTGTGAGCTTGGCGGGGTGGTGGGGGGAGGAGCCTGGCGTGCAAAGGCAACCGGAACCTGCATGCTGAGCATGGAAATTGAATCTAGACACACTTCCACTCACAGGTGACTGAACACAGGCGGAGACGTGGAGGTAATCACCGGAAAGTATGGCACCGGAACCCCCAAACCCAGAAATAAACAGAGCAGCACACTGGGCAGTGGAGAGGAAGACTCAGTGTAGCTCAGGTGTCTGTCTCCTCTGAAATCCAGCAAGACCCCGTCCCTCTCCCTCTCTCCTCATCACTTATTTTTGATTTTATTTATTATGTCATTATTGTTGTTGTCATTACTACTTTGAGACAGAGTCTGTATCATATGTAGCCATGGCTGTTTTTGAGCCCACTCCGCAGACCAGGCTGGCCTCATACTCAAGAGACCTAGCTGTCTCTGCCTTCCAACAGTTGGGGTTAAACAAGTGCTCAGCCACATTTAGCTAATTATTTTGTTGCTTGCTGTGACTTTCAAAAAAAAAACAATTTTAGATTATTTTATGTGTAGGAGTGTTTTGGTCACATGCATGTATGTGTGCCATGTGCATCCCAGAACTGGAGTTAATGGATGGTTGTGAACTGTCATGAAGATGGGAATCGAACTCACGTCCTCTGTGAGAACCTCTGTGAGTGCTCTTAGCCACTAAGCAATCTTTTCAGCCCCAATTTATTATTATTATTATTATTATTATTATTATTATTATTATTATTATTGTGTGTGTGTGTGTTTGTGCATATGAGTGCATGGGCATACATGTCATAATGGACATGTGGAAGCCAGGGGACAACCTTTTGGGAGTTAGCTCTCTCCTCACATGTTATTGAGGTGGAGTCTCTCCTGTTTCTCCTGCACTGCAAGCTTTGGGGTAACCAGTCAAGCACTTCTGCATTTAGTCACTTTTCTTGTCTCTACCCCCGATCTCAACAGGGATTCCACATGCTAGCTGTTATGCATTCAGCCTTTTATGTAGGTCTTAGGGATGGAACGTGGACCTCAAGGTTAGCCATCTCTCCCTTCATCCCTGCATTTGTTTCCCACAGGAATTTTAAGTTCAAAGCAGAATTGAGGTATTTAGTTCAGCCTCAGCTCTCAGCGCTATCAACACTCCCTGAAGATCTCTTTACTTAGCTAAACTTAGAACTCTTACTCTAACATGTAAATGAAAAAGATGAAAAAGAGTTACAACACTCTTGGAAGGAAAGTTGGAGGAACCATCCCACTTGATGCTACAACAGCCACAGCCAGTTTCTAAAACAGGGGGCTGTGTGCAGAGACCACTGAGAGGCTAGAGAAACCAGAAACAGACCCTCCCAGATCTGAGTGAGTCTGATACTGTGCCAAAAGGAGCCCGTGGGAGAGAGACAGTCCATCAGCACACAGTCTGGAGTGAATGAGCTCAGAGGCCGTGGTGGGCCTTGTGTAAATCACAGAGAAATACCCAAGAAACCGATTAGAGAACAGGCAGAAGCCACAGAGGCACTTTTCTGAAGAGATGTAAGGATGGAAAACAGGCACAGAAAAAGAGGGTGCACCCTATCAGCTGGAAGAGAATGAAAACCACACGGGGTTTCACCACACAGCCGAGAACGGCGAAATGAAATGCCTGGTATCATCGCCAAAGGCTGAGAGGGTGGGGAAAGACATGCCCCTCATCCCTGACAGCAGTGACATAAGGTGTGAATGGCACGGGAAACAGGCACTGCAGGATTTAAACGTGTCCCATTCTGTGCAACCTTGAGTGTCTGTGACAGAGAAATGGAAATGTACAGTCACACAACTGCCACACAATGTTCATAGCAGGCTCACTGATAACAGGTCCAAACTGGTCAAATCCTGCAGTAGATCCAAACTACTGATCACACTTATCAATAAAAGACAACTACTAACATAGACAAACCTTAGCTGAATCTTCAGGACAATACAATAAATAATAATATAATAATGATAATGATAATAATAATAATAATAATAATAATAATAATAATAATAGACCCTTGAACAATGGCATGCTGTATAACTCCATTTATGTAGTGTTTTTGAAATGATAAACCATAGAGATGCAGAAGGTCTTAGGTGATGGGGGAGGGGCACCTATAAAAGGGCAGGTCTGCGCTGGTGTGGTGCTAGATGCTTGAGCACTCAAAAGTTAAATGTACACATGTTTGTACCATGGTGACATCTGCTCAGGGTTGGTAGGTGCCATCAGTATGGAATTCCTGGTGTTGACATAGTATCTCAGTCACAAGAGGTGTCCTGTGGTGGCAGAGCAGGTAAACAGGCTGGTTTTATGTCAACTTGACACAAGCTAGAGTCATCAGAGAGGAAGCAGCCTCAGTTGAGAAAATGTCTCCATGAGATCCAGCTGTAAGGAATCTTCTTAATTAGTGATTAATGGAGGAGGGCCCAGCCCATTGTGGGTGATGCCATCCTTGGGTTGGTGGTCCTGGGTTCTATAAGAAAGCAGGCTGAGCAAGCTATGGAAAACAAACCAGTGAGCAGCATCCCTCCACGGCTTCTGCATCAGCCTCTGCCTCCAGGCTCCTGCCCTGTTTGAGTTTCTGTCCTGACTTCCTTTTAGGTCATGGTGTTTTGGTGCAACAATGGAAACACCAACTAAGACAGCAGGTTAAGGCACTAGGAGTCCCCTGTTGTGTCTTACAGGAGGGATCTCCTGTAGCCTTTGTGATTTCTACCCTCTGTTCTAAGGAACCTCTGGCCAATCATGTACAGCTTGATCAAAAAGTCTAACCTCAGATATCCCAGTCATTCCCCATGGCCAGTGAGATCTTGAGTAAAATATGAATAAATAAAGCCAACCGAAGACTCAGTCAGGTCACCAAGATGGTTCATCAGGCAAAGGGATTTGCCCTCATGCCTGATAAACCCTGTGATACTCAGCATCCACCTGATAGAAGAGAACAGACTGCCACAAACTGTTCCTCTGACTTCAACACAAGCACTATAGCTTGTGTATATCCACCAAATAAGTAAATAAATGTAACAAAAAGATAAAAAAAACAAACAAACCCTGAAATCAAAGCTAGGTTATACTGACAAACCACAAAGCAAAAACCCTAATTAAAATCAAATCCACCAATATGAAAAAAAAAAAAAAAGAGGAAAAAAAAAAACCCTATCATTGCAATGGGATTGGACTTGAGAGACACACAAAGACTGTTCAGAACCAGATGTTGCTCTCTGAGCTCACTGCAGAAGGCAGGTTATCGTCTTGTGGTTACTTCAGAGTGTAGAGTTGGAATTAAACAAGAGTGGGTACCAACTCAGGACAGGTAGTCACAGGGATGCGTTTAATTGCTTTCCATTTGACAGCATGGTAGAGACATGCAGGGCCCAGGGAGCTCAATTTCCTCTGGGTTCTCCCAACAACTGACTTTCCTCTCCTGTTTTGTCCGGCAAGAAAATCTGAGATATACTACTTTTCTTTACTCTGCCATGTTGGTTTCCTTCAGGGAGCTGGCTTGTTCAAGTTTGCGTGTCGCTGTGCTTTGCTCTGGACACCCGTGAATGACTTAGGCCGTATTGTGCTGCTCACTCGCTTTGTAATGTTTTGGGGAATGAAAAGGACTGAACCAGGCCAGGGAGATGTGGGAGCCACAAATGGCCTTTAACTTTGCACACTTGGACCGTCTGCCCCTTGAGTGTGTGTTATGATACAGCAGCTCCGTTGTAGTTTTGTCTGTGTAGTCGGTGCACATTTGGCTACAGAGCATCGCCAAGCCAAGGATGAAGCCCATCAATGCCACCAGGAAGAGGAAAAAGATAGGGGCAGGTGGGGAC
Organism: Rhabdomys pumilio; assembly: GCA_030674055.1. Lineage (NCBI taxonomy): Eukaryota > Metazoa > Chordata > Mammalia > Rodentia > Muridae > Rhabdomys > Rhabdomys pumilio. Next base: position 14,409,158 of record JANHMN010000012.1, read on the forward strand.
ACGGTGCTGCTCGAATTCCACTCTCCCCGGACGTAGCTGCACAGGACAGAGATGCCCAGCAGGAGCAGAACGTGGATCGAGGTAAGTCCAAGGTACATTGTGAAAAGCAAGAAGTACTTCTGGTTGTCCTCACCTATGCAGTTGTTGATCCAGGGACAGTGGTGGTCATTCTTGCGGATGCAACGCTTGCACACTGTACAGTGGTAAGTTCTCTTCGGTATGGCAGAGTGGCAGTCGGGACAGTAGGACACTGTGTCAGGCCCGGGCGGGTTACCCAGGGGCACAGAGCCTGGGTCGGTCAGCATAGTCCGTAGGTGTGACACGAGTGCCAGCGAGGCCAGCAGATGGAAGACCACACCATTGGCCACTATGTACAGCATGTTGTTAGATGGTATAAGCAGGTCCCGGAATAGTACCCATCCTCCGCTCAGCACCAGCGCCCACGCGCCCATTGCACACAGGATGCCAATCGGATCAAGGATGAACCAGCAGCGTCGGTTGGGGGCCGGCAGCGGGGTCTCTAGCCCGGCGCTGTGCTCTGATGTGCCGTGGTTTTGGACCTGCGAGAACATTTTGAGAGTCCTCAGGCTTGCTCAAAAGCTAGCATCCTGATGGTAGACCCAGGGCCCCGGAGGAACCCCCAAGAGAGGAGAGGGTCCTCCAGAGAGAGGAAGGTGCCTTGGCCTTCCTCTCCTCCTCAGCTTGTCTGGAATTGGTTCCTGCCTCCCTGGGCAGAGCCAGGGAGGAGCCTGGAGAGCTCCCTGACAGGCTGATCCTTGCAGCGTTCTAGAATGTTCCTTCAGACAGGTTTATGAACACAGAAAGGGCCTAGTGTCCCTCAGGGTCTGTAGGAAGGCTGGGATGAGGAGACACCTATAGGTGCTGGCTCTGTTTTGCTTTCTCGACTCTGAGCAGACCTGTTGGAACCTGTTTGCTTTGGGGAAACTGAGGAAAGAGGAAGTTAAGTAACTTACCAGAAGAGACCAGGTGAGGACTCCATACCTGCTGTCTGGTCCAGAGCCTGGGCTTCTGCCCCTTCTTGTTCTGGGCTGAAGGTCTACCCAGGGGAGGACTCAGGATGTTAGATGAGAGAACATGAGCCTCTCCTCAGAAGGGGTGTTGTTGATGAATGTGACGACCCCCATGGTCTGCCAAGACCCCCTTGAAAAATCTCCCGCAGGGAGACCTCCCTCTAGAGCCCAGGAAGCAAATCCTTCAACACTTACTGTGGAGCAAGAGGTGAGACACAGCGGCAGGTGAGTGGAGATGTGTGTGTGTGAATGAGGGCGGTGCTGCCTGTGCTGCTTGACTAGGTCCTGTTAGCATACAGAATGGTGGAGATACAGTGTTTGTGTCAGCAACCCCACAAAGAGCGTCTGTCCGGCGGGGCCAGTATGGCAGTAATATGGTTGATGTAACCCTGAAAGAAAAGTGCTTTAGGCTCACTTGGGGACAGATGTGTTGGAGAGTGTTGGAGTGTGTGGCCTCTCAGGCATGACAGCTTTTGGGAGAAGCTTCAGAGAAGACCTGGTCTAACTGCCTTCTTCCACAGTCCAAATTCAGTGGTATAGGGTTGGCTGTGCTTCCGGTAGCACCACCAGGGTAGAAGGACCTATTTGGCTATGAATACAGCAGAGGCAGGTTGGGGTGTGGGTGCTTTCCAGTTGTGTTGTACTCAGGACTCGTACATACAGAGGCCAGAGTGCTTTGGACTCCCCAGTGTTCTGTGCCCTTTTAAAAAAATCCTTCTGTTAGGCTGTGGAGATGGTGCGTGTGCGTGTGCGTGTGTGTATACGTGTGTGTGAAATAAACATGCGTGCGTGTGTGTGTGTGTGTGTGTGTGTGTGTGAGATAAATGTGCATGTGTGTGTGTGTGTGTGTGTGTGAGAGAGAGATAAACGTGTGTGTGCGTGTGAGAGATAAACAACAGCAGGGATCATTTCCGCTGTTCCTTGTGATGAGCCTCATAGATCTGTGTGAGTTACTGTCTCCACATCTAACAGAGGTGGGCATGCAGGGACTAGGGAACAAATTATAGCTTGCAGGTGAAAAGTCACTGTTGTCCCCTACCCACTCAGCAGGTTGCTTTGCCATATGGGGTGGCCTTGCTTCAGGCAGCGGAATTTGTGGGGTGTCAAAGCCTTTGTGAACATACATGTAACACCTTTGTAAATGCAAACCATTGGAGTGCCACACCATGCCACACCCCCGCCTTCTGTCCATTCTGTTTCCCCGCTGCTGGGAACTTTCTGAACTTCTCCTCCTTACACACCTCAACCTCTCTGATGTCTGCTGGAAGTCATCAGCCAAGTGTTTGAGTCTGAGTCGTAAAATTGGAAATAGCTGCTCCTTTGTCTCCTATGTATGGTGACTCATGTGGGACTTTCAGGGAACTCAGCTCTCTGGGACATAACTGCAGAAAAATCCTCTTGGAGGAGTGGTGACCCTCTTGTCCATTCTAGACATTGACATTCCTGTGTCTACCTGCTAGATGTCCCATCCAAACTGTCTGGGTGCCCTGGTTGTTCCTTCTGTTTCTGCATATAAGTGTATGTAGTTGCTGTCTCTCCTCATGACTCAGTTGTGGCGTGTGGTTTCCTGTACCCTTCTGTGGGTGGTACCGGAGTGGCTTGTGCCCTCACTGGGTGTCTTAGTCAGGGTTTCTATTCCTGCACAAAACATCATGACCAAGAAATGAGTTGAGGAGGAAAGGGTTTATTCAGCTTACACTTCCACATTGCTGTTCATCACCAAAGAAAGTCAGGACTGGAACTCAAGCAGGTCAGGAAGCAGGAGCTGATGCAGAGGCCATGGAAGGATGCTACTGGCTTGCTTCCCCTGGCTTGCTCAGCTTGCTGTCTTATAGAACCCAAGATCACCAGCCCAGGGATGGCACCACCCACAATGGGCCCTCCCCACCTTTGATTACTAATGGAGAAAATGTCTTACAGCTGGATCTCATGGAGGCATTTCCTCAAGGGAGGCTCCTTTCTCTGTGATAACTCCAGCTTGTGTCAAGTTGACACACAAAACCAGCCAGTCTTCTCTTTGAGCCTGGCACGGGCTGCCATCTTGTTGGTGGGGCCACATCTTAAATGCTTGCTCTCAGTGATGCATTGCCAGCACTACAGGAATATAAAGCAACTCCCCTGAGAAACGCATACTCTACAGTTCAGGTCAGGTGGCTTAGATTCCATGACTGGAACCCAGTTAGGTTCTCAGTGCAGACCATCAGGGTGGGCTTAGGATCCCCCTCTAGTGATGCCAACTGCGTGAAACTGGCAGCAAGGAAGTGTGTGAAAGGCTCCTGGAGAGGCTGGGGGCGGGGCAGAATGGAGACCTCAGGCTTTGGATATAACCTGCCTGTTGCTGGGAACTTGAGTCTACAAGGCTTAGTCCAAGATGCTCTGGTCTGGGACAGGAGTGTCACACAGCTTGGATGTGGGGAAATGTTGCCCCTGGTATCCAGTAGAACAGGAGCCAGATTGGGATGAAATACCTTCCTATGGATCTGTGGTTTGTTTCCCTCAGTTGCAAGCAGTGTCCAAAGCTAGCTTGCTTCTGGGATATCTGCCTCCTATCCAGTCTGTCCTGGTTTGCTTTCTGCTGCTATGATAAAACACTGAGCAGAGGAGGAAAGGGTTTATTTCTGCTTATAGCGATAAGCTAGCCTGTTTAGGATCTTAGGCTCAGAAGCCATCTTGTTACAGGGTCAAATTAAGTTCGCTTCTGTTTTCTGTAAAGCTTGTTTCTTCACCTTACAATTAGACTTCCCCATACATTGAATCTCCCTGGAATTCAAGTTGTCTGCATCCTGACTGAATCTTTACTCACATCTACCCTTATAAGGTAAGGTATTCTGCCAAATAATTTTGATATGTTCTACCAAGTTCCTTACCCAGAATTCGTCTGGAAATCCCAACCCCTGGAAACCTCTCAGCTGTGGAGATTTTTGGGGGTATAAAACTCCCACTTCTGTGGTGGCTCTCTCAAATTCCCCATTTAGGGAGAGGCAGTCACCGGGCCAGCTATACTGTGCACGTATAATAAAGCTTGTTTAACTAAAACAATTGAGTCAGTGATCTTCATTCTCCTTTAGTCGGCAGGAACTTGGAGACTGAAGTAGACACCGTGGAAGAATACTATGAATGTGCTGGCTTGTTCAGCTGCCTTTCTTACACAGCCTTCTGTCTTAGTTATGGTTTTTATGTGATTAAACACCATGACCAAAAAGCAAGTTGGTGAGGAAAGGGTTTATTTGGCTTACACTTTCATCACTGAAGAAAGTCAAGACAGGGATTCAAGCAGGGCTAGAACCTGGAGGCAGGAACTGATGTAGAGGCCATGGAGGGGTGCTGCTTACTGCCTTGCTTCCTATGGCTTGCTTAGTCTGCTTTCTTATAGACCACCAGCCCGGGGATGGTACCAACCACCATGGGCTGGGCCCTCCCCCATTGAGTACTAATTGAGAAAATGCCTTATATCTGGATCCCATGGAGGCAGTTTCTCAACTGAAGCGCCTCTTTGATGACTCTAACTTGTATCACATTGACATACAAACCCAGCCAGTACAGCCTCCTACATCAGTATTAATCAAGAAAATGTTCCACAGGACAGTCCAATTGGAGGTAGTTTCCACAGGACAGTCTGATGGAGGTAGTTTCCACAGGACAGTCCGATGGAGGTAGTTCCTCACTCTCTTATCATGGTTGAGTACAGTCTGCTGGCCATATTCAGTGATCCAGATGCCTCTGGCTGTGCTCTCCCTCATACTTACAATAAAAACCTCTCCTCAACCATACCCAGGAACTGTCATGTCCTCATTTCCATTCACTCCTGTCATTTGCCCAATCAGGCTTCCTTCATCCTAAACCCCCTTCTCCTGAATCTGTGCAGTTCCCTGCAATTTCCATGCTTTCTCTGGGGGGCACACAGGGTATCCTGGGATTCCAAGCTCACACCGTACGGATGGAATGTTCCGTGTATGTCAGCGTTTACCGAATTCTGTGGTGTTCTGTAGTTAAGCCTGTGCTGTAGCTGCATCAGCCTAATTTCCTTTGTTGGAGCTCAGTGGTTCTGCACATTCACTGTCTCATCCAAAGATGAGGGGGTAAAAGTTCTAGTTTCCTAGTAATTGACAGGAGACTGTTCCCTCCTGGATCCTGTTTCTCCTTGCAACTGCAGCAGATTGGGTCCTGAGATCTCTTTCCAGTCTCCCCTCCCCTCCCCTCCCCTCCCCTCCCCTCCCCTCCCTT
>JANHMN010000012.1:14428482-14441106 GCA_030674055.1 Rhabdomys pumilio
TCGCTCCGCCTCTCCATCCTCTCATCATTCACTCCTGCACCGATGCTTGCTCCGCCTCTCAGTCTCTGTCCACTCATTTGCTCCAGCTGTGTCCATGTTACTGACAAACATCTACTGACTTAAATGTTTATTTCTGGATTTCTGTTCCAGAGATCAAACAGGCTTCAAATTGGTTAGGTTCTTCTTTACTGCTTTTTTTATGCATACTACTATATACATTTTCAAGTTGGACATTAAAAAAAAACATTTTGGGGTCCATTTTGTATTGGTATAACCAAAGACCCAAGGTGGAGGAGCACTTTACTAAGGAAATAGGTTTATTTCACTATGGAGGTCCAGGAGCATGGTGCTGGCCCTAGCGTGGGGAGTACAGATGAGGACAGCAAGCTGTCCATGAAGAAGAGCTGAGGGGCAGAACCAAGCCCTTCCTTATAATCCATTCTTAAGAAATCTAACCCAGCCCCATGGACCTTCATTAGTTCTTCCTGAGGCTAATAATCTTACTAGATAATCATCTCCCTCAAGATCCCAACCTTTGGCGGTCTTCCTGTCCCAACACCACAATACTGGGAGCCAAGCCTCTGGCACTTACACCCCAAGGAAACACAGTCAAAGCACAGCATACCCATGGTTCAACATCCATTCTAGTCCCCAAGGCCCGGTGTCTATCTGTGTACCGTAGCGCTATCTGAGTGGATCTTTGGGGCTCTGGCCTGGCCAGAATGGCCAAGAGTTGCAGCTCTTCAAGGGGGAGTGGGAGCAAGGCGGGCTGCTTGGCTTGTTCCATGATGGCTGCTGCCCCAGAGTTCATGGCAGGTAGGTGGTGGTGGGATTCAGCAGGCGGCTAGGAGCCAAAGTCTGGGCCACCAGGCAGGAAGTAGCTGAGGTAGGCTCGAGCAACTTCAGGAAAGAATATTCTTCCCTTTGGGTGTTACAGCTCAATAAAATAGGCACTCTCAGACGGTCTTTGATGAAGTAACTCATGCACTTTATTCCTTGTGGATAGGGTCTTATATACATTTTGGGGTGAGTTGGGGTCTAAAGGTACATGCCATTGGCTTGGTCTGAGATATTAGGGACATCTCATGTGCATATGAAGGGTGTTAGCATTCTGTCTAAGCTCTACTCTACAGTTACCTAGCAACAGCCAGGTATGCTCCACCCCACAGTTACCTGGCAACAGCCAGGTGTGCCTGATTCACTATAAAAGGAGTTGCTTGCCCCCTCCTCGCTCTCTTGTCCTCTCTTGCTCTTGCCTTCTTGCCTCTGCTCTGTCCTCTCATCCCTTCCCCCTCTCTTTCTCTACTTGCTCATGGCCGGCCTCTACTCCTCCACTTCTCTATTCTCTCTTTCTCTGCCTCTACTACCCTCTTAACTCCCCTCCCTATGCCATGAATAAACTCTATTCTATACTATACCATCATGTGACTGGTCCCTCTGGGGAAGGGATGTCTCAGCACGGGCCCACTGAAGCACCCCCTTCCCCCATACCTGACTACACCTCCATAGAACATATCCCCCCTTTATCTTTTTATAAACACATCAGGGAGGGGGGGCTTTGGGTGTTACCTCTACGTGACTTATTGTCACAGTCTTCTCCATGGGGTGTCATGGTCATATGTTCTAAGACAGGAACCTGGTCAGGAATAGATTTAGATGTCTACTGTTCTCAATTATGAGTATTGTTGGAGTTTCTGAATCCAGATTTTTCTTTCTGGTGGCATGGTCCATTGTCCCACAGCCTGGGGTCTGCTTTTTTTTCTTTTGCTTCTGTTGGCTTTTTTTTTTTAAATGTCATATCTTGTTCCCTAGGGTCTGGTCTACTTTTTCCCTTTGGTTGTTTAATTTTCTTTGTCAAAAATTAATTTATATTTTGGTATTTTTATATATGCATGTAACATATTTTGATCATATTCACTTCTGTTACCTTCTCTTGTTGGCCTTCTGCTCCTGCTGAACATGAATTAGGGGCTACAAGAATGTAGGAGGTGGGGGATGGGAAGGAGTGCTGAGTTGGGACATACGATTCCTTCTCCTGGGGAGTGACAGTAGCTCTGCTATATCCCTGGGACTAAGTAGGCAGACAGGACACTTCAGGGGCTCTGGGTCTCCACCTGCACACACTTTGGTTCTCTGACACAGATCTGCTTTCACCTCATAAGATTCTCCCTCTCCCTCTCCCTCTCCTTCTCCTTCTCCCTCCCTCCTTCCATCCCTCCCTCCCTCCTTCCCTCCCTCCCTCCTTCCATCCCTCCCCCCTCCTGTCCTTTCCCCAGTGTTGTGGTTTAGACATGAAGGCGTGAATGTTGAAGGCTTCACCCCCAACTGGTAGATCCAACACTTACAGGTGATGGTGTTACAAGGACCTGTCCTTATGAATGGCTTGACCCATTGACAACTTTTCCATGTGATGGAATTATTGGGAGATGAAGCCAAGTTGGAGGACATGACCTGAAAAGATGTACTTTGCTCTCAGCTACTTTATAGATCTCTACTTCCTGGCCACCATAAAGCTTAGTTCCACCACGTTTACCAGCTATGTTGTAACTCATCCTAGTCCAGAAGCACAGAACCCAGGGACCTTGAATGCTCTGAAACCATCAGCCATAGTAAGCTCTTTCCTGGTAACAAAAAAAAAGTCTGACTGATGCCCCCTTCCCTGAGACCCCTGTCTATTCTTCATCTGAATGGGGTATTTGGCCAATGGCTATCTTTGGGAAGAGAAGCCCATCACAGCAGTTTCCCAAGACACCCTTCTCCACCATCCATGATGCCCTGTGGTGTTTCTGCCTTTCCAGTCTTCACTAAGTGCAGGAGTGTATCCGAGCAGGCCTCTCACTGAGTGGCACCATGTGGTCATGGAGATCCTGGCTCCTGTTGCATCCTTGAGAGGCTTAGGTTTCCAAATGTCATAAGGAGCCCATTTGGAGGTGACCCTTCACCATTTTCTAATTTATGTTCTCCCTTCCCACTTGTTGAGCCCTAGGTTACTTTGATTTGCCCTAAGCCAGCCAGACACCAGGAATGAAGACCATGGGGCTACTCGAGAATTCTATTCAGCTGCAAAGTGTGGAGAACTGGCTTTAAGTATGGTAGAAGGCTGTCAGGAGGAAAAAGTAGCTCCTGAGCTAAAACCATCTAGTCCATGGCCAAGAGCGAGCCCGTCCTCTGAGTCTATCTGAGGACACTTGCACAGTTGCTGGTCACCTGTCAGTCACCACTCAAGCATCAGGGTACAGGAAAGGACAAAGTGGGTGTTATAATTAGCCTTTTCAACTTGACATAGCATACGCTCACCTGGGGAAACAGTGCCAAAGAGGAATTGTCTACACTGGGTTGGTCCATGGACATGTTTGTGAGGGATTGTCTTCATTAAATAAATAGATATAGAAAGACCTAGTACACCATAGTTAAGGAAAGGTGCTGCCTGTGGTTAGTTTTAATTGTCAACTTAACCACAGTGTAGATTTATCTGAGAAGAGAGTCTCAATGAGGGACATAGCCCACTGTGGGTGGCACCATTCCCTGGGCTTGTGTCCGGGACTAGGTAAAGATGGAGAGATGAAGCTGAGTGCTAGCAATCAGGAATGCATTAATTCTCTCTGCTCTTGGTGGTGGATGTGATCTGACCAATTGTCTCAAGCTCCTGCTACCATGTGTGACTTCCCCTCAGTGATGGACCTCAAGTTGTGAGCTAAAATAAATCCTTATTCGATAGGTTGCTTTTTGCCAAGATATTTTATCACAGCAACAGAAACAAAACCAGACCAGCAAGGCTTCCAGAATAATGTCCAACAAAACTCTGGTTCCTCTTCTCCCCATTCCCGCTGCTCACTTGCTTGTTTACTAGGGCCCAGCTAGCCAGGCTTTTGAGAATGCTTGAGCCTTGCTTTCCTGTACTTGGATCTCTGGACATAGCTCAGTCATCTTGACTGACCTTCCAGGCCCTGTGGACCCTGCACTTCTGCCTAGTTCCTGTGTGGCTCAGTTTAGCCTGACCTGGCCCAGAGGTATACTCTAGAGATCTAATCCATCAATTTCTTTGCAGCCTCTGAGGGTAGGTGGCAAGCAGGCAGGCAGGGAGCAGTTGTTATATGATCAGGGACCACCCAAGGCCATCCTGAGTTCTTCCTGGGATGGCCCACCTTGCAGGCTGGATTTCTGCCATTGAGACCATTGAATCAAGGAGGAACTGCTGATAGCTTCTGGCATATCTCTGTTTGATACTGAACTATGACACCATAGAGGGAATCAGAGACATGTATCTTTGGGTTTCTACTGTCTTGTTAGCAAAACCAGCCATTCCAACTACAAAATAACAGGAACACCTCAGGGGTAGGACAAAGTGGGGTCTGAAGGACAGGGCCCTGTTCTGGGACCTCCTCCCTTGTGACTGCTAATTTTAACATCACGTTCATATCCAGCAAAGCTATGCAGCCTGACTGCAGAGGCGTGTTTTAAAGGGAGCAGCTTCCCCGACCGTCCTCCTTTCTGGATCGCTGGTTTCCTCATCACCAGCGCTAACAGGCTGGTGCTGCCACGTCAGGCTCAATACATCACGGTTTAATCAGACGTGGCAGCTGCCGGGCAGCCAAGCCCAGTGACAGCTTGCAGCCGAAAAGGCTCTGATCTGACCAAAACATCTTAATGCTGCAAAGGAGCCTCGGGCTGAGTCCACCTCAAACAGAAAGCCTGGTGATAGCTCCATCCTCCATGGACCCCTGATGGTGCCTCTGTGTGTCCTGGAGACCACCATCTGGAGGTTAGATGCTTCTGCATGAGGCACAAAGAACAGATGTGTGTGTGTGTGTGTGTGTGTGTGTGTGTGTGTGTGTGTGACAACAAAGCCCACATCTCCACTGAATTTTGTGGAGAGAAGAGGGCACTGTTGCATGCCGGCGTTCTCGTCTGGAGATGCAAGCATAGACACAGGGGAATAGTCAGGACAGGACACCCATACTAGCTCTGTTCCTGATTAATTTTATATGGTCTAACTCCCTCCCCAAAGCTGGACTCTCAGTTTCTGACACCTTACTGAGGGTACTGACCCCTTATCATCAGCCCTGTGATTCAGGGACTCCTGGTTGGTGCGATCTGGAAACATTATCATCTGGCTTGACTCTGTGGGAAGTTGCTCAACTCAGGACCTCTTGGCTGAGGCCTTACTTGAGTTTTGGATAAGAATTTGTGGCAGACAGAAATCTCTGTCCCTGTGAAGTTGCTTTCTGGTGCTTCTAAGGGACTTGGAGGTCTCGCTGTGAGGCCTGCTGGATTAGTGGGGGCATGGCTATCTCAGGCAAAAATATCTTGATCATACACACCCAATTTCTTCAGTTCCCTCAATGCACCGTATACTCTAGACTTCATAGTCCTTTCTTTTTATAACCCACTGAGTTCAATCAGCCCTGTTGTAAGTGACTGGGTACGGAGAAATCCATGGAGCATAGATAACCTTCCAGTGGTCACCCTTTAAAAGGAAAAGTGACCTGTAATAGTGATCAGAGAGAGGTGGCTCTCCTAATCCCCTCTCCCTATCCATGCTGGAAATTTGGCTGGCTTGGTCCCGTGTAGGTCACCACAGTTGCTGAGTGTTCATGAGCACAGCAGCCATGTGGAGCACTGAGGACAGCATTTTAAAGCACCCCTTCCCCTCCCCCTCCTACATTTACATCCCTTTCGCCTCCTCTTCCACAATATTTCCTGAGCCTTGTAGGGGAGGGTTGATATTGATATCTCATTCATTGCTAAGTGTTCCCAGTCGGTTATCCTTAGCACTTTGAACAGTTAGGAGACTCCGTATCAGTCACGACCCAGTGCAAGAAGTTTCTCTGATGAAGACTGACAGCATTCTAAGTCCGTGGGTTTCAACGTGAGTGTTTCGAAGGCAGCTTCACAATATGGCCAATTAGCAGAAGAACAGTGGGGCAGGCTGTGAATTCCTCTATACATACTATGTAGGTACAGACCACTCGAGAAGGCTCTGGGCTCCTGGCCTTCAGCTGCTTGTAAAATCCCAGTGCATATAGGCCGCTGAATTGGGAGCCTCCTCCACAGACGTATAGTAGTTGGTGTGCACCCTCATGGGGGAGCTGCAGAGTAAAAACCCCTGCCACTGGAAGAGGTGGCTGGGGTTCCCGTGGCTAATCCCTTCTCCCCGACTCACTTAGGTCACACGTTCCCAAAACAGCCATCCTCCTGCTCACGTAGCAGCACACTCCCACCTGCATGTCTTGTTAGGTGTGGTTTTCTCCCACTGAGGCTGGTGTGGGATTTTTGTCTGGGGTTGCAGTGTTTGCCACGTCTGTGTGGGTGTTGGCAGAGTGGCCAGGCAGTGTCATTGTACGCAGTCCTAATGAGGGCTCCTGATCTTGTTTTCTGTGCTGTTTTGAAGGATTTGATTAGAAAGACAGGGAACAAAATGAACTGGAAACACTGGGTTGTACTCGAAATAAAAATGTCCTGATAACTGCAGCACGTGTTTGAACAGACCCCTCTGGGAATTCAGGCCTGTGCCACTCAGCACCGTCCAGACAGAGCTTCGCTAAAAACAAACCATTGCTCAGAGGTGGTTAGGCCCAAGGCACTGAGAATATAACCAAGGTCTCAAAATATGATGGGGGCTTAGCTCTGTCAAGTCTTTTCTGTGTGGGCCTGACTCCAGTTTTCCAGCCATGATCAAGAGGGACTACCTACATGAACACTCCCTGTTCCTGGTTTATAGTTCAGGCTCCAGCTAAGGTAGAGAGTGCTGTGATCAGACTGGGGAAGAGCTTAGTGCCAGAGCATGTCTGCTACACACGCAAAGTCCTGAGTTCTATCCAGCATGGAGGGAGGCTTGCATGGGTAAGGGACTCCACTTCCACTTGGGGAGAGAAAGACAAATGCCTTGTGGGTGAAAGGTAATTGCTGCCAGGCCACAGTGGGCCCCGAGGTTCCAGGATGTGGTCCCCCAGTTCACTGTTCTGCAAGACCTGAATGTGCATTATGTTGAGAATGTGGGCTCAGTTTGTTCCTCTCGTCAAACTACAGAGAAGCACAGCATTGGACTTGAAATCCTTTATTGTTCTCAGAGTGTCCTTTCCAATATGGATGTCTGTGCTGAGGCTGGTACTGGGTAGCTCTTACAGGTTAGGGAAACGATACTTGGTATATCCTGACTTCCTTCCTCTTCCTGTAGTGAGCTAGTCTGGGTGGTTTTTGAGCTGTTTCTTGGCTGTTCAGTGATTTAAATCCACACCAGGGCCCTCAGCTGCTCTTACTTTCCTCTCCAGGCCTTTTGAATCCAAAGCTCAGGTTAAAGCTAGCAGAGCCCTGTGGCAAGCCAGTGACATTGTATAGCAATGTCACCAGAGCAGGGTCTTTGGGAAGCTACAACTGAGTTTCATGGCCTCTGCAGGTGGTGCTGCTTCCTGAGACAACTGTCCCAGCTGGGTACAGTGCCAGGTCTCAGCCCCTTGGTGACCTATAGTGTTAACACTTTGGTTTAGGATACACTGAGTTCCCTTGGCTGTGACTAGGCGTCCACATCAGGTTGGGGACCAGTTCCAGAATGAGAGCAGGAAGGCAGAGTCTACAGTCCAGGTTCACACGATCACCTCACCTGTCACCTCTACCTGGAGCACAGAATGTCTACTCTGGGGTTAGCCCAGGGCTCCCATGGTCACACCTGGGCCATCTGCCTGGTGTGGGTCCCTGGACTGTTTTTAGTCCTGAGCTAACTTGGAGTATCAGGCCAGCCTCAGAGCTGGTGGACACTGGCTTGTCCAAGTTGAGCAATGCAAAGTTTGGAGAGTTTGGTCTCTATGTGAACTTAGGTCGCTGAGTGTCTCCAGTACTTCCTCAAACAGCTCATGCTGGAGGGATTTGTAGGCAACTTATCCGTATCACCTCCTTCCAACATAAGGATGTATGAAGTGAGTCTGGAGGGAGACTACCCCAGGTCATGGGAGGTTGGGTGGCATGTCTCTTCTGAGGCCCACTGTAGAGCCTGTGTGGAAGATTCAGAGGGCCTGCTTTGGCCTCAAGGCTCAGACCTGTCCTGGGGCCTCAGTGTGGGAAAAGTAGTTCTGAGTCTACAGGCTGTGGAGGTTATAGCCCGGGGTCACCATCACTATCTACTCTAGGGAAGTCAGCATTTCTCAAAAGGTCCTGAATGTTCTGCTTTCAAGGCCTCTGATCATTTAATCACACAGGTAAAAGACGTCCATGGTTCTATCCCCATCCTGATGGTTTGAGCATCCCTGATTCCTGTTATCCTAAGCTGTGTGCACACCCAGGGCAGGTAGATGGTGGAAAGCTTGCTCCATCTCAGCCTCCCAACAGTCAGAATGTAGACAGTGGGCAGTAAAAAGGATGGAGAGTGGATATGTAAGATCCAGGGCCACAGGCCTTCTTGTTGGAACCTGTCATCCAGTGGTGTGTCTGCAGTAGTCTTCCTCTGGTGGCTGTTTAAGTAAGGTGGGGAGGAGTCCTGGTACCCACAGCTAACTGAGGCTATGCAGGGCTGTCTGGAGTGGCTCTGGCTGGTGCCTCCTGGATTCTCTGTGAACTACAGTCCACCTGTTAAGACTTTAGGAGCCCTCTGTCTGAGATTCACTCTGCATTGTCCCTGGAAAAACTGTTAGGCACTGTCTAGGGTGCCAGCCTTGGGGGTTTTGGGGTAACCAGCTGAAAGAACAGCTCCGTGTCCCTGGGTGAGAAGCAGGCTCCTTTTGTCATGGTGCCCAATTAAGTGAGATTGCTTTTCCTGCTCCTACTTAAAGTTCCCACGTGGATGCAAAGATTGTCAGCTCAGCATTCTTCCAGGATGGCAGCAGTGGTTTCTGTCACTTCTGCTCCAGGGTTTTAAATTAAGCTGGCTAGGATAAGGGCGTCTGCTCATTTATCCAGCCTGGGCTCTTCCTGGGACCCGAGCCTCCTAATGAGCACTGGAGCTGACTTGGCAATTTCTTCCTACCTGTGGCTTAAAAATGACCTTATCGTGCTGCTGGCTGGGCAGCACTCTGCCCATAGACTCTGGCCTGCAGCCAGGACTCTGCAAGTGCTGGCAGGTGCTGTCCACCCAAAGATCTGTCTCAGTCTTAGCCTCAATAACTGAGAATGTGGTCTTACTGGAAATTGGCACAGGTGTCACCAAGCTATGGATCTTGGGATGAGGTCACTCTGGATTAGGGGTCCCTAAATCTAACACTTATCGAGGGATGTGGAGTGTAGGAAGAGGCCACACGGAGACGGAGCCCAACAGACAAAAGAGAGTTGTCCCAGAGCCCTCAAAAATGGCATAGCTCTCTCCAAATCTCCACTCCAGTTTTCTGGCCTGCACACTAGGAGGGCAAGCTTTTGTAACCTCATGCGCTCAGCTGATGTCACTGTGTCACTGTGGTCCCAGGTCTCGCATTCAGACTGACTTTTCTCTTGAGGGTACACATTGATTCATGACAGGGACAACACCCATCAACACACTTTGAGAGCTCTTTCTTCCAGCCTTTGCCTGCTGCTATACTCACCAACTTTCTGGCCACCTGGGGGAAGGGCAGGCTAGTTTACCGAGCAGAAGGCCCTGCAGAGGTCTTCAGCCAATGCCAGGAAGCCTGGGAGTACTGGGAATGCCAGGCTGGGCGGCACATATGTTCCTCCACACAACTGATGACTTGGCACGTGTTAATCACACCCTCATTTGCTCAAATGGCTATAATTCTGGACATTTTACTTATTTAGATCATTCCACTTAAAATACCAAGGCTTCTATTTTTTTTCCCCCTCAGGAAAAAAATATGTTTTTTTGAGAAGAGTTCACGGACATGACATGCCTTGAAAACGGCTTTCAAGAGTCTGATCTTTCCAGAACTTCCTTATGGTTTAAGCCAGCAGGCATGGCATTCAGGACACAGCAAGCCATTTGCAATTGTAATTACAATATGCCTTGTTTCATTATTAACTGGAAAACCCAGAAAAATATAAAACTGACTAGGTAAGAAATCTGATGTGTTTGCCTCTGGTCTTTCCTTTCTGTGTTCTCTCTCTCTCTCTCTCTCTCTCTCTCTCTCTCTCTCTTTCTTAATTTTATTTCATGTATGTGAGTACACTGTGGCTGTCTTCAGACACACCACAAGAGGGCATCGGATCCCATTACAGATGGTTGTGAGTCACCATATGGTTACTGGGAATTGAACTCAGGACCTCCAGAAGTGCTCTTAACTGCTGAGCCATCTCACCAGCCCTCTGTTCTCTTTTAAAACAAGTTTTCCCACATACCCCCCCTCCTCCTCCCAGCATCTCTGGTTCCCACCTCAGGCATGTTCACATTGTGCATACGTGGCCAGTGCTGATTAGCCCATCCTTATGTGAACGCTGTTTAACTATCTGTAACGGGTGGCGGGTTGTTTCAAGGTCTACGAAGACACTGGGCATGGGTCTAGCTTGACGTGGTTTGTCATGACGCAATATAAACACTTCAGCATAGCCCCCTTTCCGTTGAACAGCAGACGATTCTCTGTGCTTCTTGGTTCCACAAGGGTTAGGGCATCAACCTTCCTAATGTGACAGTTCCTCAGGTTCTTCAGGTATGGTGACCCTGCAACCATACAATTATTTTTGTTGCTACTTCGTAACTGTCACTTTGCTACTATTATGAATTATAACGTAAATACCTGTGTTTTCTGATGGTCTTAGGTGACCCCCGTGAAAGAGTCATTTAATCCTCTGCCAAGGGGTCTTGACCACAGGTTTGAAAACCACTAAATTCAAGTGTTAAGTCTCTTAGAGCTCACTGTAAGGTCTCTGTGGGCAGGGTCTTGACTGTCACAGTGTCTATAGATCCTGTTAAAATGCAGGTTATAATGGGGCAGAGCTGGTGACAGGTGACAGAGGGGTAGGAGTCCATCAGAGTGGGGAGGTGTAGCAGCAGGCAGGCACCGCTGCCAGAGCAGGAAGCTGACTGCTCATATCCTCAATTGTTAGCATGGAGCAGAGAACTAACTGGGAATGGCACAAAGATTTAAACTCTCAGAGCCCGCCTCCAGTGGGATGTGTTTCTTCTATCAAGGCCACACCTCCTAAACTCCCCCCAGACGGCACCACCAACTGTGGACCAACTGTTTAGATGCTTGAGCCTATGGGGGACATGTCTCACCCAAATCAACTTACGGTGGTTTTTTTATGGATGATTCTCCCAGTCAGTGGCAGTGAAACACCGTTCTGCCGTTTCCTGTTGAGGGGATGACACTCCTTCCCTCCTCTGTTTGAAACACAGTAACCTGCAGGGCAGGTCTGATGGTATGCTGTGCTGTCCCTGGGACAAACCCACCTTGGCCACGATACCTCCAAACATGAAAAGACACCCTTAAATCGTTAGGTCTGTTTGTGGCTGTTTAGTGTGCTAACAGTCAGTGTAGCTACTTGACCAGGTCTTCATTCTCGCCCAGAGCCTTTCAAAGCGTCCCTCAGGGCTTTTGCATGGTTAACACCTTTTTCTCTGGCTTATTTTAATCTTGGCTTTTTAATCTTTTGACGTTAGAATGTTGCCCCTCACATGCTCTGCATTGGTTTCAGACTTAGTTACTATCTTGCCTGGAGCTTGTTGAATTTCTTGCGTCTGTATGTTAATCTTTTTCAGCACAATTTGGAGGCTCTTGGTTATCTTATGTGTGGGTCTGTCCACGCTTCTCTCTGTTTTCTCTGGCGTTCTAGTGTATGTTAAATCCCTGAGTACTGTTTCATACAACTCTCCAGCTCCGCTATTATTACTATTATTATTACTATTGTCATTACTATTCAATCTTTCCCTCTTGGTACTTTCTGATGAGATGGACTCAGGTTCATGACTCTTTTCCATGGTTTCCTCCAAACTCCAGAGAGGCTGTCTGGAATAGTCCTTCTTTGTTACCATGGCTACCAGCTCTAGAGTACCCACTTGTCCTCATTTCTATCGTTCTTTCCCTGAGATGGTTTCCTCCACTTAGCTATGCACACCTTATTTTTATTCTTTGCCTATATCCTAGATCAGTTTTTGAACATATTGGTAGTGGTTTGCTTTGACATCATCTGCCACGTCTAATATTTGAGTCTAGCTGGTGTCAGCTTCTATCAATGCGGTTTTCTCTGAATTATGGTTCAAACTTTCCTGTTTCTTTGCAAACATGCCTTCTTGATTAAGAACCAGGCTCTGCAGGTAGGGTGCTGCAGTACCTCCAGAGTTCCTTTTGCTACTCTGCAGACTTTCTTTAGTCTAACATTTTCCTTGCATCGTGCAGGCATCTATGTCTTATTGGTTTTGTGACTTCTCGTAAGGTGCTCTTCTCCCATCCTGGCCTCTTAAGTTTTAAGTTTTAGGATCAACCGAGGCTGGAGGCAGAGATAGGTATGACTTAGGGTCTGTGGCTTCTTTATATCTAGAGCTTTCCAGGCCCAGATGTGGCCCCAGACACTCCACAGCTGACCACTTGCTGTGGCTTAGTGCTTGGGCTGGGGGATGTGTTCAGTCACACTCAACAGAGATTCACAGGGCTGGCCAAACAGGGTTTATCAGAGAGGGTTTCTCTGGCCTTACCAGACTTCTGACAACCCCTTGGCATCTCCAGTGTGTGTGTGTGTGTGTGTGTGTGTGTGTGTGTGTGTGTGTGTGTG
>JANHMN010000012.1:14441116-14498347 GCA_030674055.1 Rhabdomys pumilio
TGTGTGTGTGTGTGTGTGTGTGTGTGTGTGTGTGTGTGTGTGTGTGTATGGTACAGCTGTGGCCCCTGGCAGGGCAGCATGCACTTCAGTGCTTGCTTCTCTTGGAGCTCTTAGGCTACACAGCTCCCCCTCTGTATCCCTGGACGCTCCTCACCTTGGCCTCCACAGTCTTGGTACTTCCAACCAGAAAGGCTATTCTTCCATTTCCTGCAGCCAGAGCCAGGTCTGGAGATGTCTGAGAAAGCACAGGCCTGGACTTAAGCTTCCCAGCCAGGGTTGGCTGAGCTAGATCCTCCTGGAACCTCCGAGTGTTGGATACTTTGCTGAGTCTTGAGTGTTGTCGGATTGACTTCCCAGCTTTGATGGTTGTGATCTGTGGGTAGAGCCCTCATCTCTTGCCGTCATTTCATATTGCCTCTGTCTGGACGTCACATTTGGATTGTGATGGGGCAAGTTCTACGTCAGTAACTTCTTTCTAAACATTCTTCTTTCTTTTGCTGTATATATTTTATTTTTTTGGATTCTGGTTCATTCATGAACTGGAGCCAGGGAGCTAGGGTGGAAGTGCTGGTACCTGCTACAGTCTTGCCAGGTGTGGCTTGCTAGGGTGTGGCTGTTAACCTCGGAGAACTGGCTTCTTCAAGGAGGTGGGTAGTGCAGCCCTGCAGTGGCATGGGTCAGTAGGAGAAGACAGTTTGCTCTGAGTTCTCTTGAACTCATTCTTGAGTTGAGCCCCCTAAGCACATTTCCCACCACGATGCCGATGCCGAGGAACCTGATTCTTGATCACTATTATCCTGCGGTGGCATCCACTTAACCACGGGAGCCCTGGGCTTTGAGTTGAGTAAAGGCCAAACAATCAGAAGTCTGGACGGACAGCTCATTTATCAAGCGGAGACAAACGCGTCTCTGGCGCTCGGAGTGGGGGATATGCGGTGAAAGGTTAGGGATGCGAAGAGCCAGATTCGTCTCGGTGGCGTGTGAAGATGCCTCAGAGCAGATGCTTCCATTTCTGCTCAGCGCAGTGGGCGGGGCTGGGGGGGAAACTTGTGATTTTCAGTGCTAATTACTCCATTTAGGAGTCTTGCCTGGGAGACACTGTCTTGCAGGGGTCAAAGCTGCCCTTTGCAGGAAATCTTCTCCGACTGTCTGTAAGAGCACAGAAAATGTCCCTGATGAGGCGAGGACGGTAAATTAACAGATAGCAGATCCCTTTCCAATAAACTCCAGTGAGTCCTATGCATTTTAATTAGCCCTCCTCCAGCGTAAGGCTGGGGGAGGGGTAA
Organism: Rhabdomys pumilio; assembly: GCA_030674055.1. NCBI lineage: Eukaryota > Metazoa > Chordata > Mammalia > Rodentia > Muridae > Rhabdomys > Rhabdomys pumilio. The sequence continues at coordinate 14,442,403 of JANHMN010000012.1, forward strand.
GGCGATGTGTGGCGCCCCCTGGCGGTACCTGGAATAATGCCAGCGACACTCCTTTTTTGCTGTAATTCCCCCTCCCGCCCCCCCCCCACCTCTTTTCTTTTTGACACTAAGGCCAAGGGTCCAAGGCTGGGCAGGTCAGCATGATATCAAGGGTGCTTAGAGCACACTGGGCAGGAACATACCCCCTGGAGCATCTACAAGAGAAGCTTGGCGTTAATAGTCAAGGTGTTGAACTTAGTTCTTGAGTCACTGCAGCTAAAGGAATTGAATTACTTTGTCCAGAAACGTGGGAAACTCAGATGGGGTGAGGTGCTTTTCTGAGATCTACAGATGGGGGTTGGTTGCTTTTCTGAGGATGAACCCAAAGTCTGTAGGCACTGCTGTGTGGCCAGTGGCCTCTACACTGCTATGTAGGGGATAGGCTTAGGGGGACACAGCTTGTTTCTGACCTCTCCACACGGCTCAGCTATGTGGAGTCTGGGAATTTTGCAGGTCTGTAAAGGACTAATAAGGTGTGTGCCCACAGTATATTCTTCCTCCGAGGCCCCGATTTTCTGATCTACGAATGGCCATTCCTGGCATGAAGGTCATTTAATCTTCCCTTGACCCAGCCATTAAGCAGGAGTCTATCCCTGACAGGAATCCATGCCACCCAGGTTTATTTGGGGCTTTGTTCCAGTGGCTGCCGTTTACACAGCAAAGCTGGTAGTCCTCACCCAGAAATAAGATTCAGTACAGAACACTACTCCAGATACCACTACATAGCAGAAGCCCATCCCCCACCCCAGCTGGCCAGTGCCCGGGGGCAACTATGGTAAGTGGTTGAGACTCAGGGAGAGGGACTGTAGGCTCCATCACCCGCCTCTTACTGCCGAGATGGCAATCAAATCCTTTCCATTTCTTTGGTTTTTCTGTTTAAAAAGAAAGCGTACATTAATCAGTAGTTTCGCTGGATAGTGAATAAATGTCAAACAGCTGTTAGAAGCATGTGGAAGACAGACTGCTCTTGTAAGGAAAATAAATTTATTTCTCATTATCAGGCTTTTAAAATAGCCCAGGAAAATGAACCTAATGTGTGGGGTGTGTCTCGGAGGCTTTCTAGGAAGCCTCACCAGCTGCACCCCTGACTGAAGGGCCATGCCCTACCCTTCCCGATGGCATGGTCCCCTCATGATCCTCCAGCTTAGACTTTTCTCTGTTGGTACCAGGAATTAACATCTTCCAGACAGAGTGCTCAAGTGAGCAGGGACATCTAGACACTCATTAATCAAGCCTTGGGAGCTGCTGTGTGCGAGCCTCAGCAAGGCCTTTAGTCCTGCTGAAGAGGTTGTGAGACCCCAACAGAAAGGGATAGAGGAGTCTCTGTGATGATAGACTCTAACCGTGAGACTGTGAAGGGCAGGAGGCCAGAGCCCAGCTGGTTTGGACCTGAATACAGTGGGCATCTCTGCTTAGCTGATTCTGGGAGACAGTTGCTCCTCTGTGATTCAGACACTGGTCATCATGGAGGAGGGGGATTCTATCCTAAACATCTGGAAGGGTATTGAGTTCCGGCTTTCCTTGGAAATGTGGGGATGTAGCTTCAAAGATCAGGGCTTGGTGGAAGCTACAAGAGGCCAAGTCTCTTGTGGGTGAATACCTCTGGGCACACAGAGCCAGAAAAGTCACCCTCACCTCAGCATCCACAGAGGACGCTTAGGGCCAGGGAGACCTGTGGAGAGTATGGTGCAGTGAGGGACATAGTGTCTAGTCCCAACCTTTCTTGTGGAGTTGGAGGCAACTCTACATGATTGCTTGTTTCCATTGGGGCTTGCAGAACGCATCCAGTGGCTACACCTGTCTCCTCATGGGTGAGTAGCTCTTTGTGTTTGGGATGCCTTTCCTAGGACTCCATGGAGTCCTCTGAAGAGACTGTGGATGACTCATGGGCTGCTACTCACAGTCCTTTAATACTTGCATCCACAGCTCATCCCCATTTGGTCTCAGGCAGCAGCTCAGTGTGGGCCCCACTCATCCCCAGCTCCTGCCTACTCCCCGTTTGCATAGACAACTGAAGCTAGGACCCGGAAAGCTGTTACAGGAGCTCTTTCCCTAGTGAGATGTAAACTTAATACCTACCCACTTCTTACAGGGCTCTGATGACAAACCAAGTGTAAGTCGTCCTGAGGAATGAGTGAATTTATTGGGTTTACTTATAGACCATGGATGAGGGGTTACTTACGGAAGTACGGGTGACCCCAAAGCACTGCACCACTGAAATGTCTCTCTGAAGTTGTTATGGTTTGTATATGCTTGGTCCAGGAAGTGGCACTATTAGGAGGTGTGGCCCTGTTGGAGTAAGTGTGTCACTGTGGATGTGGGCTTTAAGATCCTCATCCTAGCTTCCTGGAAGCCAGTATTATGCTAGCAGGTTTCAGATGAAGATGTAGAACTCTCAGCTCCTCCTGCACCATGCCTGCCTGGATGCTGCCATGTTTCTGCCTTGGTGATAATGGACTGAACTTCGGAACCTGTAAGCCATCCCCAATTAAATGTTGTCCTTATAAGAGTTGCATTGGTCATGGTATCTCTTTACAGCAGTAAAACCCTAACTAAGATACTAGTATAGATGACAGCTTTCCCATAGAGGCACAGATGGAGTCTTCCTCTTCAGTTAACTTTTTGCATTTGTGGTGGTTTGAACAAGAATGGCCCCATAGGCTCATATATTTGAATGCTTAGCCACCAGGGAGTGGAACTATTTGAGAGGATTACAAGAATTATGAGGTGTGGCCTTGTCAGAGGAAGTGTATCTTAGGGGGTGGGCTTTGAAGTTTCAGAAGCCCATACAAGGTCCAGATACTCTCTCTGCACATGGATCAACATATAGAACTCTCAGCTACTTGTCCTGCACCATGTCTGCCTGCACACCACCAAGCTCCCCACCATGATGGTAATAGACTAACCAACCTTTGAAACTGTAACTCCCTTTCCCCAATTAAATGCTTTGTTTTAGAAGAGTTGCCTTGGTTATGGTATCTCTTCACAGGAATAGAACAGTGGCTAAGACCACGCCCTGTATTCTAGCACTTCCTAAGACCATGAGAGCAGCTGAACTTATGGCAGAATTTACATATAGATGGCTGGGACTCAGGAGGGAATCTCCAGTGAGGCTCACATGACCTCTCCCACCTCTCCCTTCTCTGAGAAAATGGCAATTGTCAATAGGTCCAGACTTGAGAGTCTTTTGGGAGTCACCACACTATTCACTATTCTAATGAAGATGGTGGCCAGTATGCTGGGAGGATAGCACTCAACTCCTCCATGGCTGTGCTAGGAGGATTACAGTTGCCAGGGACACCTTCCTTGTGTTGCCCTTTACCGTGCCTTTGTTTAGCTATCCCAAAGCAGAGTGCACTCACAACGCCACACATTACTTGTATAAACTGATGATGTGACCGCTCCAAGGTATGGTTTAAGGGAAGATTGATACTATAGATGTGAGGGAGAGAACAGCTGGGGGCATCTGGAAGAGTCCAGAGCAGAGAGAGAAAGCATTAGACTGAGCATGGCCAGCAGATTGGGCTTGTCTATGAGAGGAGAGAGAGAGAGGAGAGAGAGGGAGAGAGAAACCAAGAGGGGAACAATAGATACTAAGAGGTATGAGCAAAAGAGGGAGCACTGAGGGAGCACAGCTGAGGGAGCACTGGTAAAATATTATGATTATAAAGACAATGAGAAGCTGTGGGGAGGGAAGCCCATGAGCAGGAAAGAGTTTAGGGTAAGGGGTAGGGTAAGAAGATACAGGATGCCAGTGTGGATTTTGAAATGTGTGACAGGTCCTTGGGATCCTGAAGGATCTTGGAGGCCAGTATGTATGCTAATAGGCACCATAGAGAGCCATTGGTCTTTTCTGTCAGTGATTAAAAAAAATGGCTCCTGTGGGAGAGAGGAACCTGCTTTCACAAGTCTGGGAAATGCTGGTTCCTTCCCTCCCTCCCTCCTTTCTTTCTTTCTTTCTTTCTTTCTTTCTTTCTTTCTTTCTTTCTTTCCTTCTTTCTTTCTTTCTTATCTCAGAATTTGGACCTGACATTATCGAGCCGGGGTAGTGACCACAGGGGCTCTGACCCAGGCCTGCCTTTTAGTGCCTACCAAGCAGCCTTGTCTTCCTGATGTGCCAACTCTGCCCCCAGCTACACCGTCCAAGAGTTGTGCCCACTCCCTTCCCGCCTAAGGTCAGAGCCTCTGAAATGATAATGTTTGGCTATATTAAGCTAAATGAGATGTGTAATTGATATGGCTCTCCCGTTCCATGTCGCTCCTTGGGAACACCTAACTCAAAGCCGACCAAGGTTATTTCACCCCAACTAGTCTCTCTGTGTTTATGGACCTCAGCCGGCGGGCTCTCAATGAGATACCTACTTATGGGTGTTTGCACGAAAGCAAAGCTTTTCTTTCTTGCTCAGTTCATCATCAAATGCTTTGCTCCTTGTCCTTGCCAGCTTGTTCATTTTCTAGCCAGTGGCTTGTGAGCAGTGTAGACACATGCTGAGACCCACGTAGGTACACTCTGACCCTTCTCTCAAAGGATCCTGTCACATTAGTGACCTTGCCTGAGGACAGCGGGATCTTCTCATTCCTTCTCCACAGGGTAAACCATGCAGGCCTCTGTGCTGTCAGTAGTGGAGGACAAAGGGCTCTCTGGGCCTGACCACAAGGCTGGAGGCCCACAGAGCTGGGATTTGGAACAGGGTAGTGCTATGGGGCCGTGTGGGACTGGGAAGGACTCTATTTAACTGTTCCTTGTGGATGAGATGTGCCTGGCAAGGCCATTACTTACCTAGAAGTGGACCATGGTCAGCCAAGAAGCCACTGAGGTCTCCGAGACTGGGTTGTTGCTGCCTCTGGAAAGGAATGTGAAGTTTGCTTGGAAACTGACCCTGGTGGGAGACAGACCCTGGGAGTTTGTGCAGAGGCACAGGTGAGCCACAATGGGCTACCTCAGCATTGATACTTCTTCTGTAGTTCCACCCACATCACCTGGGATCTGCTCCCATCGGTGTCTTTCCATGACCAGATGCATGCACCATGGGGAGTTCTTGTTCAGGATGCTCGAACACACAATGTCAGAGGTGAATTGGTGGGAATTTGGTAATTCATCAATAGGAAATTTTGAATGAGGGCCCAGAATGAGGATGGGTTTAACAAAGGATCTGAGCTCATCCAGTCTCTGATTAGAGACTGACGTCACGGCTCAGAGCCCCACACCTGACTGAAACCGATGAATGAAGATCTGAACACATAAAACACCCAATCCCGTTAGAAGAAAGAGGAGCTGACTTGTGTGAGAACGGCCTCCCGTGCCAGACTGTGTTCAGGACCCCACAAGGAAAACAGCGAAATGTATTAAAATACACTAGACACAAACGACACCAGTGGGAAGTCTGCACGAGCAACAGCATCGACCAAGAGGAAGGGTTTGGAGTGGGGTGCCTCCGTGGCTAGCATGCTCGGAGGCTGGGGTGCAATCTCAGCATTGGATTTTATAACTGTCAGAAAAAGAAACGGAAGAGGGAAGCACTGATCGAATGAGTGAGAAATTAACCTCCGGAGTTTAGGAAGCGATCCTAATTTGTGAAACAATGGAGTCATAAGAGCAAGGATAAATCACACAAAACCATAAACAGTGGAACCCAGCAAGGCAGACCTCAGAAGAAACGGAAATCAAGAGGGGGTTTGCTCCCCCTGTCTATTGTCAGAAACGTTAAACATTTTAGAAAGCTTGCTAATTTTTGGTGTTAGCATGGACTAGCATTGGATCAGGGAGGGGATGATCTCGGTAGGACAGGAGCCCAGGGTACAGGCCAGCTGCAAATGGCAAAGGAGTTTACATCCGATATCACACCACATGAACTTAGAATGTACACAATAAAACGAGAATTTCTAGCTTAAAAATTCACAAAACCTGGAGAATATAATCTGTTGAAGTGAAGATCAGGGTTTGACTACATATGTGTGTAAACAGGAGATGGTGTCTCCTGTGGACGCCTGTGTCTGAGTTTGTAAATCCAAGTAGCGTCAACAGACCGTCTGCAGTGCCTGCGCGGTCATGTGTTCACCAGTAGAGGGTACTGTGCAGTTTGCATTTTACCCACGAGAAGTTCCCAGCTTCAATCCAGACCTATCCCTGGCAGCATCTGGAGATGCAGGATTACAAATGAGACTCATTTGTACAGAATATCGGGTGAAGCTCCAATGTCCTGTGCAGCGTGGTGACATTTGCATAACATTTAAAAACGTGCAAACATTGCAAGTTTTCAGGCACAGACATGAAGTGAAATTCATTTAAGTTTGTGGGTGGTGGTGGTGTGTGTGTGTGTGTGTGTGTGTGTGTGTGTGTGTGTGCGCGCGCGCGCGCGCGCGAGTGCATGCGTGCACGCGTGCTTTTAAGTTCTCTGGGTTCCCTGATCCTCTATAGAGTATTCACAATCCCTGACTTGGTCCTCAATGGCAGCCAGTGTAAAAAATAAGTTTGGTGAACAAACTGTAAACCTCACAGATTTGTCACAGAAACTGAAGAACACTAAGAAAACTGACAGGATCTGTGGTGGTACCTGCCCAAGATAACTTTCCAGAAGGTCTCCATGGCTACCTGCCTCCACAAGATTCTCAAGATGTGGGGCTCCACTAACCTGGTACCCTAACCTCCAGGCCTGACTCTAGTGAGGCTCAGACACTGCCTGTGATTTCTGAGGTGCAAAGACTTCTCTTAGATGTAGTGTCAATGTCCCAGATGGGGCCTTTCATGCCACTGAGATGGCATGGGACAGGTAACGAGGGATTTTGGGTGAAACGGCTCATGGGCTGAGTCTTGAGATTCAGGTGAGGGTGGGGTTGCTTGTTTCCTTTTGTTTTGGAGAAGAGCAAGCCCTGCTTCTGCCTTGGAGATGCCCTCCTATGGTGTGGTATGCGGACACTGTGTCATGTGGAGAGAGTAATGGGATTCTCTCAAAGCTCCCACTCGGCAACCTTGTACCAACACTGGGAGCGGGGACCCTCCAGACCTGGAGGACCAAGAACATGCAATTGGTTGGTTTTGGAAGCTGTCTCAGCCCTTGACTCATACTCCCAGTTCTTGCCACTGGTTTGCCTTTATCCCTGGGCAGGAACCTGGGCATCACAGCAGTGTATGCAGCCCTCTTACGATTCCACCGACCATCACTTCTATCTAATGAAGTTGTTGAACGCATTAGGCTATAACATTCATGCTGTCTCCCTCCTGAGTCTCACCATGAACTTTTTCGGTGTGTGTGTGTGTTGTGTGTGTGTTGTGTGTGTGTGTGTGTGTGTGTGTGTGTGTGTTGTGTATGTATGTAGAGGGCAGTCACTTATACAGGGAACTGTATAGTCCAGGTTGGCTTCCAACTTGCCATGTTTCCGAGGATGACTTTGAATTCCTGATCCTTCTGTGTCCGTATCTGGAATGCTGGGATTGCAGGCTTGTGCCACCCACGAGGATTCACTGCCATCTTCTTCAAGTCCAGGGTGTGGGTTAGTGGAGACCAAGACTGTACACAAGTGTTGATTCCTGCGCTGCCTACTGCTCCCCTGTGGACCTGCACCTGCCCACCCTTCACTTGTGGAATGCAGCATCTGCCCACCCCCTACCTGAGGGATGAGTGTATCTGCTCCTCCTTCACCTGTGGGATTCCTAAAACCCCTCGACTGTGAGATTGCTATACCTGTCCCGTCACTCACCTTGGGATTGCTGCATCTGTCCATCCCTCAGCTGCGGGGCTTTCCTTTCCTTTCTTTCCACACTGTAGGAAACTCATACCCAAGATGTCATCAGCCTGGACATCAGGCCCCACCTATGAATTAGGGAGACAGGTTGGTCATTGTCATGCAAGATAGGGGGACATTTCTCATCCAAAAGCCGGTGAGCGTTCTTACACGCTCTCAATATTCTCTGCTGCGTTTTGAAGACAGTTCAAGTTGTCAGGTCCATGTTGGACACTTCTGCTACTTCCCATGGGATGTGATCAGGTATAGAGCTGAGGCCAACTGAAGGACTCTCAAGGTATGTGGCCCCTCTCAGGTGTGTACCGAGGGTGGTGATGTAGGCCCCAGAGACGCTCCAACCCTGATGGATTTGTGTCTGTGAGTCGACCTCACAAACACTAGTTGGGGCTGAGTTTCAGGGTGCTGTGGGGTAGACAGAGAAGGACTCTTTCGTGTGTTGGACTCCACCTTCGTCTGAGACAGGAGCCTCAAAGCCATTCTTGAGGCAATGGCAGCAGCTTCTCTGGCTGTGTGCCTTTGGGCAACAGCTTATATGAGGATGCAGGTGGGTGGGCCTGGCTGGGTGAGGAGCCCTCATACCTCACAGTGCTACAGCAGCTTTGAATCATCTGGAGACGTTAGTGCCCTGCTCCCCGACAGGTGACCTTCCTGCTGTGGTCATCCCCAGAGTTGGGACAGAAGTGACAACCTCATAGTGGGTCTACCTGTGGTTTCCACACACTGAAAGGATGATCCCACGAACACGGTAGCTAAGGGTATACATTCATTTCCCACATCAGACAGAGGAAGTGCTGTGTGTACCTACCTGCCCATCTTGAGATAAACATTTGTAATGTTTTTCTAACCAGAACCTTCCGGAAGACTGCAGAGTGAGGCCACGCCAGGTTCATTATGGCTGCATTCCATCCAGGCACCCCCTCGCACGTACACCTCGGCACTCTTGATATATTTCCCTTTGCTTTCATGTTTGTGTACGTCTCCCATTACTGGGGTGTGATTCATAATGCTGCAGAGAGGCCCATCTGTTCCTTCCTAGGCGGGCACAGCCATCCTGTCTATAGCGGGCGGCACTGCAGGTCCCCTCTGTAACAGGGAGGATCTTGTACCACCCTCTCTTTTTCTCCCAACATGTTTTAAAGGGCTCACACCACTTTGTCTTTTCTTTAGGAGGATGGGTTCAAACCCTGGCAAGTCCTGGCCTTTTCGGCCTTCAGCAGTAGGTGATGGCAAGGTCATACATACCACATGTGACTCTCTGGATTCATAAGCAACATGTCTTCCTCCCTCTACCAATCTTGGCCATTTCCCACCACCCATCTCTTATCCACCCATCTGTCCATCTGTCCACCAACCCATCCATCCATTTGTCCATCAGCTCATCTGTCTACCCCCCCATCCTTTGTCTATGATCTACCTACATAGCTACCTATCAAATCTTCCCACTTGTCGGCCATTTATCCATCTCACAATGGCTAGAGAGTGGGGCAAACTGAGCAGCCATTCCTATAGTGAGGAGGAGTAAGGCCCTTGCTCCTGGCTTTTATTTGTATTTAGTGGGTTTTAATGTTTTAATGAAAGGTTTTCCTGAGAGATCACAGCTACTGCAAACATGAGGCAGAGAGAGGAGAGAGAGAGAGAGAGAGAGAGAGAGAGAGAGAGAGAGAGAAAGTGGTGGGACAAGGCTATAAACTCTCAAAGTTCTTCCTGCTGTGAACACATTTTAGAAACAAAGTAGATAGAGCTGGGTTTGGTGGCAGGGAAAGTAGACAGTCTTATGGGCCAGGGAGTAGGTAGAGACCATCTTTGAACTGTGAGGTCTCAGGAGACAGGTGATTTTCCAGGCTAGGCTGGTGTAGGCTAGCACTTCCAAACCTGCAAACCAGCCCTCACGGGCTTGCCTGGCTTGGGTTACCGGGGAGGCTGGCAAGGCAAAAAGATCTACCAGTATTTATGCTTTATGGGATTTCGTGTGGGTGCCCTAGGGCCCAGCTCACGCAGAGGCTCTGTACATGCGAAACCGTGAGCCAATGTTTCTTTAGGCTCCTTACAATTTTCAGGAGGTGTTTTTACTTTTACCAAGGAGTGGTAAAGAATAACAGGTCAGGATATAGACTTCTAGGTAGTATAGCCTTAATACCGGCCCCCATGCAGCCTCCCTGGCATGGTTCCCTTGTTAATAAATAGTCCATGGATGGGTACAGGAGGCTGGCTCAGGAATTTGTGACACCTTGTGGCTTCAGGCTGGTGCCTGTGCAGCTGCGGAGCTCTGATTTTCTGTGCTTCTACCTGATGAGTGGGTCACGTCCCTGTCTACAAGGTCCCCTCCTTACCTAGTATCCGCCCACACCCTCTTACCTTCACCCAGCTCCCTGCTGGTGACTGAAGCTGTGGAGGTGAGCCAGAATGTTCCCTGCACGATCACACAGCTCATCTCATTTAGCTGAGAATCAGCTCAATTTGAGCAAAGCCATTGGTGAGGAATTCATATTTTCCCCATAAAGCATGGACCCTGGCAGATGTCAATACGGCTGGGATTGAGGTGCCATTCAGATGTCTGGATGGCTTAGATGAAAATGTCCAATGAGAAAAACATTGAGGCTTAGCAGAGATGGCCTGAGCAATTCCAAAACAATTTATCTTAGAAATTAATTCCCAGGAAAAGTTACCCAAGGGGCTGGGGCTTAAAGTTTTGTTTTTCCATTTATTAAAACTCTGAAGCCTTGTTTTGTGTCGGTTAGTCCTGCTCTAGCTTAGAGTAGGAAGCCCCTACCAGGTTCTCTACCTAGTCCCGCCTCTAGACTTGAGGCTGACACCATCCTATATCACCTTTGCCTTTGACTGAAGCCCTACACCTTGTGGTGAGATGAATTCCATTTCCTCCTGGCTACCAATGTAAAAACAAGGACTGTTCTTCTTGTCCTTGCTAAGCTCTGTCTCTTATAGGATGAGTCTAGGTCCTGGGGCCACCCCATCCACAGTCCCCACCCAGAGACCTGTTGGTGTGCTCGGCCCCTGAAATCACTGTAGACAGACCCATTGCTCTTGAGTCTCATCCCATATCTGAGCTGACTCTCTAGCGGCTGGTGGTCCTGGAGACAGGTCATCACTAAAGAGCTTTGTAGTCTTGGGCAATGCCTCAAGCTTCTCTGTGCTTTCTATGTGTTAACTGCTGAGTGGGGTGGCAGCAGCAGGGCTGGCTGGCACAGCTGGTGCAGATCAGATGTGGTAGGGTGTGAATTAAACTGCTCAGCTGGAAAGAAACTCAGGGCTGACGGCATCACTCCCACAGACAGCCAGATGCAGTCCTGTGGCAGGCATGGGCTGCTCTATGTAGCTGTAGATGGAAAGCTGACTTGGGGTGAGGTCCTGGGTATGGGGATGTCCATCATACCTGACACCGTCCTTAGATGGGAAGGAGAACACAGTGCTTATTCTGATCCTGACTGCCATTCCATCCACAAAGACACCTGGTGGTGGGTATCCAGGGAAACACTCACTGAGTCTTCTCCCTGGGTCTCCCCTGCCCTGGGTCTTCCCTCCTTAGGTCTCTCCAACTGCCTCATATCTACCATCCTTGGATCTCCCCCATTTTGAGTTTTCCCTCTCCCTGGGTCTCCCTTGCCTCTAGTCTTTGCTGTTACAGGCCTTCCCCTCCCTGGCTCTCTCCTGGGTTTCCTCTGCCTTGGCTCTCCCTACCCAGACTTCTGCAGGCACAGCTGTGAGTTATAGAGAAAACTCACTCTTGCCCCAATTGTGTAGCTATGAACTGCTCTAGTTAGGAATTGAGTTTCTTCATAAAGAGGAAAATGAAAAAAAAAACTTTTGAACCACTAGAGACTCAAATGAATTCTCAGCAGGTAATAAATGGAGTCAGTTGACACAGGGAGAGAACTTGTCCTGTCCCCCATCCACCCACAGCCTCATACCTTCAATGTCAAGAGCTGATTTTCTCTCTCAGGTATCTTCACTCAGTACCACATCTGGGGGGAGGTGTTAGGATGGGAGGTCATCCTCATCGAGGCTGGGGTGTCATGTTGGGTATAGTGCTTGGGAGGGAGAAGAGGGAAGGGGGAAGGGGAGGGAGAGCTACTTGATATTAGGCAGCTCCCTAGACACCAGGAAGAGTAGGACTCATTGCAATCTGACTGGGAACGTGCCACTGAAGCCTAAGATGACTCTAGAAGGTCAGGAGGGTAAGGATGGAGGGTGGGAATTCCCAGCCAGGCCAGCAGTGTTATCCGTTCTATTTTGGGGGCAGTTTATCAGTGTCCTGAGCTGTCCTAAGCTTCATGGCCCAGATCCCTGAGGCATCTCTGAATGAGCCAGGCACAGAATAGAGGTGCAAGAGCCCTCGGCTGGGCATACTCAGAAATGGGTGGAGCACCCAGACACAGGAGGCAAAACTCAGAGGGGAAGTCGAGCTCCAAGATCCACCAACCCAGTCTCCATAGAGGCCCCTAATTTAGATGTCCACGTTGGGTGATGAGGATGGTGACGTAGGCCTGCTCGCTCTGAAACCCTGTGATTCAGAGCAGAGGGCATAGAGTAGAGGGTGCAGTGCCATGTGCTAAGCCCTGCTCCTGGTTTATATTCTATTACCTTACTCTTGCACACTGATCAGGGATTATGCCCTGTGGCCAAGCCCTGCCAGGCTGAACTGAGGAATTCAGGGCATCCTGAGTGTCTAGAGAGTGAGGCTTGGACTCACTGCCACCTTTCCTTGCCTCCAATACAGGACTAGGCACCTGGGAGGGTCCCCACCAACTTCCTCACAGCTTGGCTTCCATGGTTGGTGTGGATGCAATTCTTGCTTTAACATGTTATCCTGTGACCACATGCTCAGTGACAGGCAGCAGGAAGGTGCTATGCACCAGCTCCTTTGTTTCAACAACTTCTTATCTGATCTGGACTGAACATGTCCATATAGCCCAGTGAAGATGGCTATCTTAATATCTTTTCTGGTGTGATAAAAATACTCAGACAAAGACAAAGTAGAAGAGAAAGGTTGCTTTTTCTGTTTTTTTTTTTTGTCTACAGTTCCAGGTTATAGTCTATGGAGGTTTGAATGAGAATGGGCCTCACAGACTAATATATTTGAGTGTTGGTCCCCTGTTGGTGGAACTGTTTAGGAAGGATTAGGAGGCGTGGCTTTGTTGGGGGAGGTGTGTCACTGAGGCTGGTCTTTGAGGTTTCAAAAGCCCACACCATTCCCAGTGTTTTTCTCCTTCTCTCTTTTCCTCTCTCTCTGCCTTGTGCTTGTGGATCAGAATGTAAATGGTCAGCTCTAGCACCATGCCCACGTGCCTGTAACGGTTGGTCTGCAGGGACAGAGCCGGTGGGAGCTTTCTGAAGATCTCCCCACACAGGAGCACTGGTCTTTGGTCTTTGCTACTATGTGAGTTCTTTTTCCCTCCCTTTCCCTCCCTCATTTCACTCACTGTGAGACAGAAGGATAGAGGGGAGAGAGAAATAAGAGATCCTTGAATCTCATTTCTTCTTGTTTCTTCTTTGAGGCAAGACTACTAACAAACCACAACCAGCCACTCTGAATGACCAACAACCACACACTCACTTCTTGGGTTTCTAGCCTTTATACACTATACCTCTGAAAAGTTCCTAGAATTCCAAATGTCACACAGTGGCAGAAACTATCTGCAGCTGGCAAAACCGTGCCTCTGCTAGAGCATGAGGCAAATCATAGTCAGCTGCTGCGGACACTCCAACGCAGCTCATATTCCTATACCTGGGATTAAAACAAAAACATATTCTTAAAATATTTCCGTGTCTTTCTGTGTTCAACATTCCAGAATTCTCACCACACACTAGGACTTCAGGAGCCAGCTGCAAGTCTGGGAAACACACACCCAGCTCTGCTGTGGAGTGCTGATGGTATGCACTTACATGGGTGTTCCTCACAGCCAGATGCTAGCTCCAAACATTACACTTGGTCTCTATTGAAGGGTTTCCCCTCAGGCATCGGTCCTGGAGTGGGAGACGGAGCACAGGCTGGACCATGCCATTCACAGTATGTGACTTTACTGGGAGTTTATCCAGCAAGCACCTTAGAACTCAATCTCTTTCTCTCTCTGTGCCTTATTCTACTAACTATTGGAATGCCACACAGAAAGCAAAATTATTAGGTTGGAGATTAAATTAATTTCTTTAAAGCTTTAGACAACTGAAAAATTCAAACAAGGATATATTCATTCTCCGAACCAACCAAACAAACAAACAAAAAAAAAACAAACTAAAAAAATACTATTTTTATACTTGTAGCAAGGTGGTATTTATTGTGTAAACTTAATAAACACATTGGCTTCCTGCTAAAAAATATGAAATATATATAATATATTATATAAATATATATAACATGAAACATCTCCATTTTACAGTGCACGGTGGTGGCCTCACATGCATGGACACTGCGTCACCATCACCACTATCACTCCCGGAGCCTTTGCCGTTCACAGACTAAAACTGTCCCCGCAACCCCCACCCCTGTCCCTATGACTGCCAATCAGCTGCTTGCCTCTTTAAATTTGATATTTAGTTTTATATATGTTTTGGGGTCCTGTACTTGGTCTCCATGTGCAGCAAGCACCTTACTGAGTGACTGTAGCCTCAGCCCCTCCTTCCTTTTAGACAGACTGTTAAGTAGTGGGCAGTCCAACATCTGTAGGTGGGCACTTGGGTTGCAAATGTTTGGCTCTTGTGGCCATTTTGATTCTTTTTAGTGTATGCCCAGAATGGGAATTACCGAGTCACATGGTCGCTCTATTTTTAGCTCTCTGAGAGCCACCATGCTGTTTCCACAGCCGCTGTGCCATTTGTCACTCCTCCAACAGAGCCAGGGTTTTAATTTCTCCACAGCCTCACCAGAATTTGCTGTGTTCTGGTTTATTTATTTTCTTAGGAAAACAGCAGCATCCCAACAGATCGTGGTTGCCGCCTCAGCTTGGTTGGGCTGCATGTTGCCTGCAGCTCTTGCGCTGCGTGGTTATTGATGTATTTTCTTTGGAGGAATTATTGCTTGGGTGTGATGGTTTGAATATGCTTGGCCCATGGGGTGGCACTATTAGGAGGTGTGGCCTTGTGGGAGTGGGTGTGGCCTTGTAGGAGTGGGTGTGGCCTTGTAGGAGTGGGTGTGGCCTTGTTGGGGGAAGTATGTCATTGTGGGTGTGGGCTTTAAGACCTCATCCTAGCTCCCTAGAAGCCAGTATTCTGTTTGCTTTCTGAACAAGATGTAGAACTCTCAGCTCCTCCTACACCATGTCTGCCTGGATACTGCCTGTGCTCCCTGTCTTGATGATAATGGGCTGAACCTCTGAACCTGTAAGCCAGTCCCAATTAAACATTGTCCTTATAAGAGTTGCCTTGGTCATGGACTCTGTTCATAGCAGTAAAACCCTAGCTAAGACATTGGGTCTGCCAGAGTCTCCTTGGGCCTCTGTACCAAAGCCCTACAGACAGGCTGAAGCTACTGACAGTCACTTTTTCATGGCTCCAGAGACTGAACCCTGAGGTCAGGCACCAGGACAATGATGCTGCTTGTCTGTAGATGGTTGCCTTCAAAGAGAGTCTTTGGCTGAGGGACAGGGAGGGCAAATGTCTGGGCATCTCTTCTTCCAAGAGCATGGGTCCCATCTCGAGAACCTGGGTCTTGTGAGTTTGTCTCCCCTGAGTCACCTTCCAAAGGCCTTTCTCCAAATACTGTCCCATGGGGGCTGTGGCACAGGGCTTTGAGTCTGCAGCAAGGCCCTCTGCTCATGTCTGAGTCTGGATGTTAGTCATTCTAAACTGTGGAGATCCTGGTGTACTCAGGTCGTGAACCCCAGGAGACACGCACACCACTTAACCCTTCATCTTTCACCCTGTTGGCAGTGCTCATTGATGCTTAAAAGATTTTAAACTTTGGTGATGTCTAATTCAACTAATTTTTCTTTTGCTTTTTGACTTTTGGTTTTCTGACCAAGAAGCCATGGATGGCCTGTTCTGTGGTCACAGAGCTATCTTTCCCATTTACTCCTGAGCTTTGAGCTTGGGGCCCTTGAGTTTGGATCATTGGCTACTCTGGGTTAATTTTGCCATGATATCATTAAGAAGGATTTTAAGGAAAACTAAGAATCTCTAATAGAGGCAATTCATCCTGGAAGTGTAACCAGGGCAGGGCTGTGGCTACCTTTAGCTGAGATTCAGGGAGCACGCTGATCTTCGGGGGTGTAGGATGCAGAGAGCCAGACTGCTGTGAGAATGAATGTTTCCCTTAAAGCCAGGGGCTTTGCAGACCACAAATGCCTATTATTCTCATCCCAACACTGGCTGCTCCAGGCGGCCATTCACCTCAGAGCACAGCTGGAGCCAGGTGGGGCCTGGATTCTTCCCAGCATATTCAGCGCAGGAGACTCAGCAACTTTAAAGTGAACAGGCCCCGGAAGTGACTGTTGCCACTGGAGACCAGTGTTATAGCTGCTTTCAGGCAGGGCTTGACAGACACAGGCCCCAGACTGACATCTTATTGGAAGGAAGCCAGGGAACAGATGGCTGGCTCCCATGGCCAATCAAGTTTGAGTTTCATGTCCCCCACCCCCATTTTCTTCTCTTCTAGGAATCTGATTCTAGATTCCAGCTCAGGCATTGATGCAAATGATCGATTGCTCCATCCATCCATCCATCCATCCATCCATCCATCCATCCATGGACCCTAATGTTAGAACTGCTGAGAGAAAGACTCCATTCCCCTACTCCTGCCACAGAAAATGGTCAGAGAAAGTTTTAAGACTGAATCTGTAGCCAGATAATGGTGGTTTAGCAGTCCCAGGACTTGTCAGAGTGAGGCAGGAGGATTGTTATGAGTTCCAGGTCAGCCTAGAGTACACTTGTGGTTGTTTCTTTGTTTTGAGACAGTCTCCTTGTGTTTCGCAGACTGCTTTTAAACTCTTGGCTCAAGCTACCCTCTGCTATAGCCTCCCATGAGAGTGAATTTGCAAACAGATTTTCAACAGGTGGATCCTACCATATGAGGAAACTAGCAGTTCTGCCTGGGGGATGACAGAGAACTAGCTCAGAGGGGCTTTCACGGTAAATCCTTGTACCTGTGTCTTAGTCAGGGTTTCTAGTCCTGCACAAACATCATGACTAAGAAGCAAGTTGGGGAGGAAAGGATTTATTCAGCTTACATTTCCACATTGCTGGTCATTACCAAAGGAAGTCAGAACCGGAACCCAAGCAGGTCAGGAGACAGGAGCTGATGCAGAGGCCATGGGAGGGATGCTGCTTACTGGCTTGCTTCTCCTGGCTTGCTCATCTTGCTTTCTTATAGAACCCAAGACTACCAGCCCAGGGATGGCACCACCCAAAATGGGCCCTCCCCCCTTGATCACTAATTGAGAAAATGCCTTACAGCTAGATTTCATGGAGGCATTTCCTCAAGGGATGCTCCTTTCTCTATGGTAATTCCAGCTTGTGTCAAATTAACACACAAAACCAGCCAGTGCAACCTGGGATGTGAGCATGGTCACTGGGTATTGGCCCCAGGCTGGCTATGGAGCTGTAGGAGGAGAGAAATCTGAGCTGTCCTGTAGGGAGGATACTGGGTTATATGAAGCCCTTGGCATGGTCCCAGGTCTTCATTTATTAGATGGGGTGTGCGGATGGGGCTTGCTGTGACCCCAGGCTGCGGCTCTGAGTCTGTGGATGAAATGAAGCTGGCCAGTTGCTGTGTATGCTCACTGAGGTATGGTCGGGAAGTCCCCTGCCCCCCAACCCCCACACTATCTCTACCTCTAGGTACTGTTTCCCTGGTGAAAGTCTTTACCTTTGTTCTATCCAGAGTGAGAAGGCAGACCCTCAGGGAAACAGCTGGCTTACATGGGGCACTGGGTCTGTTTGTTTCTTGGAGGTCCCTAACTTCTCTAGTCTCTTTAACTCTTACATCTCCCTTCCCTTCCCCATTCCAGCAGCCTGATGCCTGAGAAATAAAGCAGAAAGCCCGTCATTTCTTTGACTGGGGTGTGTGTTTGGGGAGGGGCAAGGTCGGCTGGCTGTTTTCTCTTGGGTAGATCTTCTATAACCTCCTGGTGTCCATTATCATACATGGGGCAGCTGCTCTCGTCTGTAGTCAGCAGCCCTGCCTTTAAGGATTTTCTGCTTCAGTGAGGGGCCCCTGGAAGCGGTCCATATGTCACTGTGCACAATGCAGCTCTCAAATAAGCCATTCTTCTGTGGCTGCCTTGTAAGTCTTGACTCTTCTTCTTCTGTCAGGGTACTTGGTTTCACAGGCAGATCTAAGCACTGGGTTGTGGGCAGTCTCCCAGTGGACCACATTCAGTGTGGGTGCTGGGAATTTTGTCATCCACTTCTCCAGCTAAACTTAGGGCAACTTCCTCTGCTGGTCAGAGAAACATGGCCAGAATTAGAATGGGGGAAAGAAACCAGGAAGAACATGAGAATTAGTCCTGGCCATGATCACTCCGGGGACAGTACCACCCTCAGTTTAGCCCGGTCCAGGCTCCGTACCACTGACTGGACTATTCCCACTGAAACCTAGAAGTGGGATTCCTCACTGTCCATGTAGTGACGAGAACTTTAGGGCTCAACGAGTATATCTCATCTACCCAAGGTCAACTCTGTAACAGTCATATAAGAGTGTGAAATTAATTACTTACTCTGGGCCTTGAGATTCTAAACACGCTCCAGTAGGACCATACATACATTGTAGTGGTCCATTGCTATGCCACACTCAGTCTGCCTAGGGTACTTCCATGGCGAGTGCTTTATGAAAACATGAAAGCAATACATGGATGGATATGAGGATGGATGGAAGTGGAATAAGGGTCAAGTAGTGGGTGGAAATATGGAGGGAGAGACAGATGGATGAGTTGAAGGATGAAGGGTTGGGGTTGTTGGGAGAATGGATGGATTGAAGGAGGGAGCAAAGGGCAGGGAGATAAAAGGATGGATGGATGTTGTAGATGGTTGGATGATGGGAGGCAGGGTGAAGAAGTGGGGTGAATGGAGGGTGGGTGGGTGGACGGCAGGGTGGGGTAGATGGTGGGATGGGTGAGTTTATAAATGTCAGGATGAGGGATGTGGTGCTGGAAGGTGGAGGGATGGGTGGGTGATGGAGGTGTGTAGATGGCATGATGAAGGAACAGGATGGGAAGGAGAGTGATGGGTAGATAAATGTCGGGATGGAGTGGATGGATGCCTCACAGAGTGGGTGGAGGGGTGGCTGGGCAGATGGTGGCAGAACCGAGGGATGGGGTGGATGGGTGGACAGAGAGATGGGCATGGAGATGCCCAAGTTCCTCTGTCCTCAGTGTTTGGCTGTAGCCTTGTCCTTAAGGACCTGCAGAGCACCTTCCTTGAGAAGCTGTGCCATCTGCCATCTTGTCACTTATTTTACATGAGGGCATGGAGGCATATTTACTGAACTAAATGATGGATGAGCCATAGGGGCTGGCACTAAGGTTTGCAAAAAGGCAAGGATGAGGGAGGATTCCAGTTGTGTGTTATCTTTTCCTTTAGGTGTGGCCCAGCTACATTCAAGAACCCAGTAAAGTTGAAGACCTGGATTTTGGGGTGGCACTATTGGTGGGTCCTTTGGGAGAAGAGGCCTAGTGAGTAGTGCTTAGGTTACTGGGGGCCATTCTTTCCCTTGGAAGGTGACCCCAGAAGTTCTGAAGAGGGCAAACTTCCCTCAACATTCTCTTTCTGTTCCTGGATCAAGATGAGTCACCTGTTCTTACCTCATGCCTCCACCATGTGACATGATGTGATACACTCAGGTGGTAGTGGCCACCACCAAGTCTGTGCTGTGCCATGAGGGCCTTGAACCTTCTTCAGTGGGAGTAAAAATAACTCTCTTCTTTTTATAACTTGGATTTTCCTCTATCATTAGCCATGAAGAGCTGACTGGAACACTCCACTTTCTTACACCTTGAAAGACCTTGGTTTGCTCTCATGGGCCTTCTATCTAAAGTACATCACAGGTGAGCGTGGGGGCCATCTCCAGGAGTATGGCTTACTCCATCACTCCGTGTCCCTGGATCTCCCAGCTCCCTGCCTGTATGTGCTGTTTGTTAATAGGGAACAAGGATAGGAAAGAGAGAGAAAAAGAAGCAGAGAGAAACCAAGGACAGAAAATGAGTCAAGAGCAACCCACTGTGTTTGCACATAGGGTCTTAAGATAGAAAGGAGACAGGATGGAAGTACATTTGACCAACCACAGGCCCTGAGGGTTGTGTTTAGAAGCAAAGAAGCACATGGCTGGGAGAAGGAGAAAGGAACCCGTGGGCTAGTGCCATTATTTGGTCTAGAACAATATTTAACCAGGTATATGGTGGCCAGGCTTTGTTTTTCTTGATATATAGTTGGAGATAACCTTGAACTTGTGACCTTCTTGCATCCACTTCCTGAGTGCTGGGATCACAGCAAAGTGTCATTGTGCCTTGTCACTGTGTGCTGATTGAACCCAGGGCACCATGTTCATTAGTTGGGTAAGCACTCTTCCGACAGAGTCACATCTGCTGTCCATGTTTGCTTGTTTGTTTGAGACAGGGTCTTGCCAGCCCAAACTGACCTCGAACTTAAGATTCCCTTCCCCTCAGTTTCCTTAGTGCTGGGATTACATGTGGAAGCCCCACTCCTGGCTTCTCTGGACACTTTTAACTGGTGCGTCTGCATCAGGCAGGCAGAGTTCCCTGAGATCATGCAGCAATAAGAGGTGGGCAGTCTTGCTTGTCTGTGTAGTCTGGGCAGTTGTGAGGGTCAGCACAGTCAGACACAGCTGTCCATTGATCTGTGTCACTGGGGAGCAGCTGGATAGGATGATCTGAATAGACCACTGGACGAGCTGAGAAGAGACTGAGACCTGGAAGCTGTTAAGGGTACCTGTGAGACTATCCTGCTTCTGCTGTGAGAAAGTCCATCTTGTATTTTGATGGACATAGAGATGATGGAGCATCATCAGAGGGCAGTACTGTTTGCTCTCAGTTCAACTGCCTCACACCTTAACTGTCAGGCAGCCACAGTCTAGAGGTGGCAGTCTAGTGACTGAAGGAGTGACTGGTAGGATTCATAGATGTGAGGTGACAGGTTGGACTAGAACTTGAAAGACGTCAGGGTGGAGCCTTCATCCTCCTAACTATTTCTCACATTTGTGTGAGATCCTCAGGAACTCAGTGGTTCTGCCCTGCCCACAAGGCTCCAGGCAGCGATCCGGACTGGTGGCTTAGGTGTTACAGTCGCGGCCCTGCAGGTGGCGCCGAACCACTGCCTTTCTCTCAGGCCTCTTCCTGACCTGTGTTCTCAGGCTTTTGATTTTCCTTTTATACAAGGATCCACAGAAACCACTGTTGATTTAGGGATCTGGGAAGCCTAACTTAAAATTAAGTAAATGCACGAACTCGGGAGTCATTGTCCTTCACATATGAGCTGTTCTCTGTGACAAGTGGCTTGGTAGCGTCTGGAGTTTAGTTGCTGCTCAGTGATCATTTTTAAATTTTTCATCTTACTTTAGAAGAGCAGGGTCCCTCCTGTCCCTGGCCTGGGCTGGGGACAATAGACTGGGCACCCAGTAGCCAAGCTTTTTCTAGATTGTTTCTTTTGTGTTGCTGTGCCTGGACATGAAACCTGAAGCTCAAGGACACATGTGTTGTGTACCTTTGGGAGTTGAGCTCGTGGAACATGCTGGAAGCCCTGCTGTTTGTAGAGACTGATGTACTAGGATTCCTGTAAGATGATTGTGTAGGGTCCTGGCTGGGGACATGCTGCTCTGACCTAGGGGTCCCTGTGTAATAGCTAGTGAAGAAGTGTCTTCTCATACCATGCCTCCCCAGGTTTGCACTGGCCATGGGGGGACACTTGACTTTGGTATGGTGGCAAGCTTCTGGGTTACTTTCTCTGGGTATGTAAAAAAGCAGATGTGGAGTCTGACAAAGTGCACACATCAGCTCAAGTAGGTTCTAGGATGGATAATTACAAGGGTGTTTTGTCATGAGAAGTAGTTGTTTATATTTTCAAGTTAGCATGCCCTGGAGACCCCCAAGTCTTCATTGTGACAGTGAGTCTGAGGCTATGCTAGGAGACATGATAGTCTCACTAGGCACTATTCAGACCCAAGGCCAGGCCATAGCCCAAGAGATAGGAACAGCATACTGTCTGTCTATGGGCTATATCTTATCCAAGAGTCACCATACAGGGTTAGAGTTGGGAGGGGGTGACTACCCACAGGTCACAGAGCTAAGGGATTCAGATCTTAGCCCCCTAGACTGGCTTCCTCCCCAGAGCTGTGCCAGGACATAGAGATGCCTCTCACCCCCACTTCCCTGAGACCTCTGGGAAAAAAATAGGTAGGGTTAGGCTCCACCTAACTTCTCCCTGAGATGAAGCCTGTACTTTCTGAGACTCACAGCCATCTAATATGGAGCTGAGGGCATGCCAGGCATCTTAGAGATGTCACACTTCCTTGAGCCATGGCTCTTCCTTGGCAATCATCTTTAGGAGTCTGGAATGGGATGCTCTAGGAGGGTCCAGAATCCCATCCAAGGGAGCCTGAAATACCCAGGACCTCTCTTAATATCTCTTGCCAACCTCCAATGTCATTTCTTCACCTCTATTACCGCTCTAAGCCAGTCTCTTCCTCCTTAGGCCACAGTCTTGTTCTGTACCAGCCACTTCAGAGTGCGTGTTCGGTGGCTGCTGATCCCTGGGATTGCTCTCCTGCCATGAAGTGCTCAACTCTAATTCCACACAGCCCCCTCTTCCTGGTGAGGTTTCCTGTGCTCTTTCATTCTGCCTGGACTCTCTGGCCTTGCCCCATGGCCTTTTCCCATACAGCTAGGCAGCCATTCAGACTAGAATCCTCAGCCTCCCTGGTGGTTCCAGATACAGATGAGGCTGGCCAAGCACCTCCAAATCTCTTGAGCTCAGCAGTGACCTCTAGGGCTTGGCTTGGCCCTGTCCTCATGAGTGGTGGGGTACAGTGGCCTGAGAAGAATGTTTTTGTGTATCCCAGTGGGGACTGACCTGACTTTGGCCCTTCCCACCCCTATCTGCCACCTGTGTCTTTCTCAGCTGTAGTGAGGGGACCTTCAGCAAGGCTTCCTTACACACTAGGAATCTGCTGTGAAGTTCTGGTGATGTATCTGGGGTCCAGGATGTGTCTGCTGGGGAGTTCCTGGGTTTTGTCTGGACAGGTATCCTTTTGTATCATGTTGTGCTCTGTGGGACACAAGCATGATGAGACTCCAGTGTCTACCCTATCTTGTAGTGGCATATTTTCCTTGCAAGTTGGGAGGAGCTAAGGTGGGAAGAGTAAAGAGAGGAAGAGGAGAAGGAAGAGGAGGAGCTAAGGGAGAGAGGACAAGAGAGGGGAAAATGGAGGTGGATATTCGTGTGTCTTCAGCAGTCTAAGGTAGTTGTAATATCTAGGTTAGGTATTGGGTACACCTCTAATTATGTGGGCTTGTTATTTGAGCTTCTTGTTATTGATATATATATATCAAATATATAAAGCTATTGGATAATCTTTAAACATTAGAGTCTCATTTCTTCCGGGTACCATGTGGATGGCGGGATGGTCTGGGCTCAGCCCAGCCTTGTGGAGACAGTGTGGAAGATTGGCAGAGCCATCTCCCACGCTGGTGTCTCGTGGGTGGCAGGGCCGGTGTCTCTGGCCTCTAGCCGGTGGCAGCGAGAACACGCTGCCTCAGCTCATGGCCTCAGGCCTAGGCTAGTTGGGAACATGGCTGCTTCGTAAACAAGCCAGAATGGGTGCCGCTGATTTAAATATTACCGCAACACTATCTCTATGTTCTGGAGATGTCCAGCTAGGTGGCTCTCCCTGGGGATGTCCCGAGTATGCCTCTCTCCCTGGCTCCAGCTGTGTGCTGTGGCTAGTTATCTGTCTTGCTCTCATATCTAGGCTTGTCCAGGGCAAGGTGGGGACATTGTGCTGTCTGCAAGCAGGACAGAGGTCAGGTCATCTAGAGGGTGCTACTCTCTCTGTCTGGAGGTCCTGGGTTCCATCCTTCCTGGCCAGGGAAGGTATAGGAGACATGTCTCCACAACTCAACAATGCTGGACAAGTTCTTGCCCAAGTGAGGTCATCTGTTATCAGGCTGAAAGGGAGGAAGAAAAGAAAGTATAGGCCACCATTAACATTGGAATGGCTATCTTGGACATGGCTGTTTCCAGGGGGACCTGGTCTGAATCAGTGGCTCTTCATACTGAGGGCAAGGGGTTCAGTATCTCTAGAATACTCAACAGCTTTGGTGTTAAAGGTGGAAGGCCATTCTGTGCTGGGTGGCCTCCATGGATCTGTCTAAAGCACTGCAGCCCCTGCTTATTGCTCAGGAGGACCCCTTCCCCCCATGCTCTCCTTCCTTCTCATTTTGGATTGAGTCCAGGTTGAGGGGAATCAACAAAGAAGTTTCTACAGGATACCACCCGAGACTGCCCAGGTCTCCCTTTGCCTCTTAAGGGTGGAGAAATCCCTGTATTTTTGGCTCTCAAAAACCTTCCTGATCTGTCAAATGGGATTGAGGATGCAATTACTTATTTATGAATGAAATTAAAAAAGGCACATTAATAAATTATGCGAATCCATTTTTCTAAAAATACGATGGCAAAATTAGTTGACATATTAGAAATGCTGTGGTTTTTTATATTGTGATTGCTTGTTCTTTTAAAGCAGAATGCATTTTAAATAGCCCAATGGATTGTCTAATTAACCACTTTGTTTACATAGAGATCATGCCTTGGAGAGCAGGGAGGGCCCCTCCACAATCAATGGGAAAGTTCTTGGTGTCTATGAAAGTGATTCCTGGCAACAGGAGCCATGGGTTACAGCTGGGTTCAATGTGAGCGCTGACTGCATGTGGAGTCTCACCAGGTGCTGAAGAGCCTAGGAGAGTGACCTGATTTGGGGATGTTTTCATTCTCCTTTGGGAAAAATGGCAGACCAATGCTGTCAGTCACCACTATAGCTTCTGTGGTGAGCACTGCACTGCCAGGAGCCTTCATTGTCTAGTTCATCAACTCTTGTGCCTGTATGTATGTATGTATGTATGTATGTATGTATGTATGTATGTATATATGTTAGCTGCCTACTCTACTATGAAGTCTGCATGCTGGATGAGGCTGCTTTTAATTCCCCTAATACAACCTATAAAGAGCTAAGACATCACTCTTCAGAGAAGCTGAGTAAAGCATCAACATGTCATGGTACCAAGAAATCCCCAGGAAGCCAGCCAGCTGGCTTATCCACGGATAGATGAAGGAATTATGCCGTATACTTACAATGGAATACTACACAGCCCGCAGAAGAAGGGAATCTCGCTGTATGTGACCGTGGGTGAAGCTAGGGGCCTTTGAGTTCTGTGAACCAAGCTGGAAGACATGAATGCAGCTCAGTCCTCCTTATCCAAGGAAGCAGAACAGCCAGATATGCGCGTGCAGAGAGCCGAAGGACAAAGGATGAAGGACGGCTTTCCTAGGGGCTGAGAGATGCTGGAGAAAGAGAACAGGCACTGGTCACGGGCGGCTGAGTGTCAGTGACAAGCCGAGCAGCACGCTGAGCCCAGCTGTGAGTAACACCATGCAGACTGGATGCTTTACACACCGAGCACAATTGTGTGACATCAGGTGTGTTAATTACTTCCCTGTGACCATTTTATAGTTATTTATGTTTTTTTTTTTAAAAAAACCTCAGACATGTACCCCTTGAACAGAAAAAAAAAAAATCACCAACAATACCCTAAAAACTTGGAATAAGAAAAAGAACACAACAAAACCAAAAACCACCTGGTGAAACTTGCCCTACCACAAGGAGTTATTGCTGTTTGTTTCAAGGAAGGAGGCCTTAAAGCCCTTCTACTTGGCTCTCTATTGCTCTATGAGGAGGACCTAGACAAGCTGTGGAGGTCTGAATAGGGCCAGCCTTTCCATCTGCCCCTCCTCTTCATGGTATAGCAATTGAGTGCCTACATACCTCAGCTGGGCTGTGCTCTACACCCAGGGATGTTGGCACTGGAAAAAGGGTCCTCTCCTTCCACTTGCCAGGCCAGAAAGCAGCCACATAGGATGTGTCCACCGGCTTGCTGTCCTTTTGAAACCACACTCAAGACTCAGGTCCAGCCTCCACAGAGCCAGGGAACAGTTCCTGCAACTCAGCATGCAGTAGTTGTACGTCATGTACCTGCTCAGATTCCAAAACGAGTGCCCAGGAGTCTAGGCAGAGACACTTCAGCATTTGACAGGTTCTGAAAGATGTGCATGGGATAACAGCTAGCCTCACTGGGCCCAGAGCATTTCAATTAACAGACTTCAGTGATGACATAGTCTCTAGTTTAAAACATGGCTTTATTATAAAACAAAAACTTGTTCATTATAGAAGGCTTGAAAAAAATAAAGAATAGAAATGCACAAAGGAGAAAACTAAATCCAAGCCATCCATCACGACTGTCCAGAGACGATCCTGTTAATTTTTTTGATGGATTTGCTTCCCAAATTTCTACCTTCTTGGGATTGTTATTCGGCAAATGCAGGACTCGCGTCTGGGTCCGCTCTGGATCTGAAAATAGGCTGGTAGACTCCCAATTAAAGGTTTGTTCATCATGAGAAGTAATAAATTTTAAGCAGGTTGCACATGTGGGTTGTCTGTTCTGTTCTCTCCTTACTGAATTATTGATGCTGTGAATACAGATGCACGGCCGCGCTCCTCCATTGTCCCCTAATTAAAACAGAACACAAAGCAGGTCCAATGTGCTGAGTGGTGGGACTTGTAAATTTAACTTTTGAAGGATGAGAGGGAGGAGCCAAGGAGCCCCTGGGGAAGGTGGGTTGCTACAGTGAGCGTTTAATAAGGAGCTTCTGTGCTCTGAGAGATCCCAGTGGATGCTGGGAAGCCTCTTGGAAGAGGCACATTAATTATTTAAGTGCAGGCCCAGAGCTACAGGGCTGCCTTAGCAGGAGGGTAATTAGTGAGATGTGGCTCATAAGGCCCATTCTGAGATCCTTCTCTCCACCTACCAGGAGTCAGTCCAGCTCTGGTTGCTGCAGTGAGCCCTCACTCTTGGCTATGGATTCCCAGTGGGTTGTCTGAGAGCTCTGTCACTTGGTAAGGGTTTGGGACCTGAGGCTCCATCTGCTCTGAGGTCCTCCAGGTCCCCTTCTCCCCAGTTTTGCTAATCACCTTTCATCAGCTGTCCACAGAGGACTCACCTGGAGGAGAGTTGTTACATTCATATCCGATCCTGGCTGACTCTTGTGCCCAAGCTTGGTATTGAGATCCCGAAAAACTCTGGATCAGGTGGATGATGCCATGTTCATAGAAGCCGAGGTGACTGTGAGCATTCATCTGCAACACATACCTTATTTAATAGGTACGGTGATGACCTTGGCAAATGGTACATTTCAAGATGCCAAACATGTATTAATTCTAACCTCGAAAGTCCTCATTGTACTTCCAAACCCAACACCATTCAAATCCAATCTCTTCTGAGTCTCTTAGTTATAAGCTCCTATAAAAGGAAAGCAAATTACTCATTTCCAACGTATAATGGTGCTGAGTGAGCATTCCTATACAAAAGGGGAAAATCAGGATACAGCAGTGAATGATCTGACTGAAGCAAGACCAAAATCCAGCAGGGAAAACACCAGCTCCATGTCCAGCATCTGAGACTCGTAATGTAATCACCTGGGCTCCAAGAGCACAGGTAGTCCCAGTTCTCTATCTCTATTGTCTGTGGCATGCACAGCATTCTCTTAGGCTGGTTCCATACTATGCTTGCAGCTTTCTTCAGTGGATATTCCCATGGTCCTGGCATCTTCAACCTTCTTGAATCTCCACTGCAAATTAGGCTTTAGCCTTTATAGCTCTGCATAATAAGTTCTCAGCATCTCCTTACAAGAACTCCAATTCTACCACACACTGCCTGGACTCAGCTACTGTTTGAAATTATGGAGCAAGCCTCCATGACCCTTGGTCTTGTATCTTTCATGTCCTAAAAACCAGTACCACAAAAATGCTGCTGCTAAAAAGTTCAAATTCACAGAAGTTCTTAAGATATGGGCAGAATGAAGCCAGATTCTTGGTCAAAATATCACATTAATGTCCCTCATTCTAATTCTTGGTAGTCTTGTTCACCTCTAAACCTTATGAGCAGGCTTTTATTGTTCACATTTCTGCCATAATTCTTGTTTTATAAGCTCTCATCAGAACTGCCCATTAAGATCTGTGTCCAGCATGCCTGGAGGGTGGGGGTGTTTCTAGCTCAAAGTATCAAATTCTTTCTCATCCACTCATAAAACAGTTCCAAGGACTAAATGTTACCACATCAACAACCCCACTTCTGATACCAATTCTGTCTTACTTCTTTTTTCCTATTGCTGAAAATACCCTGACAAAGGCCACTTAATGGAGAAAGGTTTAGAATCTATTTTCAGTGAATGTTTGTATATAATATGAAATAAAATTGAATTTCATTTTCTCTCCACACATAGATTTAGGCCTAAGTTTTGTAGATTCTCTGTCCCTTCAGTCTATCTGTCCTGACACTAATATGATGCTGGTTTGTTCACTATAGATTTCATTGTATTATGTTTAATCTCAGTTGTCAATTTGATGAAGCATCCAGGAAATGGCCTCTGGGCATGCTTAAGAGATATCTTGGTTAGGTTGGTTTAGGTGGGAGATCGACTCACAGTGGGTAGATCTATTCCCTAGATTGAAATCCTAGACTGTGTAAAAAGAGGAAGTGAGCTGAGCACATTCAATCATCTCCATCTGCTTCCTGATAATGAATATTATGTGACCAACTATGATCAAGTTTCTGCCATCTTTTCTTCCATGCCTCAATGAGTTTTGCCTTAGGGTTTTATTGATGTGAAGAGACACCATGATCATGGCAACTCTTATAAAAGAAAACATTTAATTGAGACTGGCTTGTAGTTCACAGGTTTAGTCCAGTATCAGCATGATTGGAAGTGTGGAGGTATGCAGGCAGACAGGGTGCTGGAGAAGTAACTAAGAGTTCTATATATGGATTGGCAGGCAATAGGAAGAGAGAGTCCCTTGATTTGGCTTGAGTATTTGAAACCTCAAATTCTGTCTCCAGTGACACTGACACCTCCTCCATCAAAATCAGATCTGCTCCAACAAGGATACATTTCTTTAAAAAAAATTAATTTGTTTAGGACCCAAATGTTGCCTCCCTCCCAGTCCTCTCTTTCAGAGTTCCTCTCCTTTCCCTCTCTCCCTTCACCTCTGAGGGGTCTCAGACCAGCCTGTGTATGTTCTTTGGTTGGTGGTTCAGTCTCTGGGAACTACCAGGGGTACAGGTTAGTTGACACTCTTGGTCCTCCTGTGGGGTTGCCATTTCCTTGAGGGCCTTCAATCCTTCCCCTGACTCTTCTACAGGGGTCCCTGACCTCCATCCAATATATGTCTGTGGGTATCTGCATCTGTCTCAGTCAGCTGCTAGGTAGAGCCTCTCAGGGCTGCTATGCTAAGTTCCTGTATGCAAGCACAACATAGCATCATCAATAGTGTGAGGGATTGGTGCCTGCCCAGGGGATGGGTCTTAAAATGGGCTGGTCAACTTGTTGGCCATTCCTTCAGTCTCTGCTCCATGTTTGTCTCTGCATTTCTTTTATACAAGACCAATTTTGGGTCAAAAGCTTTGTAGGTGGGTTGGTATCCCCATCCCTTTATTGGCAGTCCTGTCTGGCTACTGGAGGTGGTCTCTTCAGGTTCCATCTCCCAATTTAGCATTTCTCCTAAGATTACCTCCATTGACTCCTGGGAGCCTCTCTTATCCCAGGTAGCTGGGACTTCTTAGAGAATCCCCCCATTCTCAAGTCCCAGCAGTTGCATATTTCCATGCATTCTCCTGGCCCTCTGGGACTCACTCCTGTCTCTTCCCATGCCCGATCTTGCCCCCTACTGTTCCCTTTACTCTCCTACCATTCACCCAGATCCCTTCCTATCTCCTCCTGCCTCCCATGACTATTTTGTTCCCCTTTCTAAGTTGGCATTCAAGCATCCTCACTTGGGCCTTCCTTCTTGTTTAACTTCTTTGGGTCTGTTGGAATGTATCATGGGTATTCTGAGGTTTTTGGCTAATATGCACTTAATCAGTGAGTACATATCATGCATGTTCTTTTAAAATGGCCATCTTACCAAAAGCAAGCTACAGATTCAATACAATCCCCATCAAAATTCCAACACAATTCTTCACAGAACTTGAAAGAACAATTCTCAACTTCATATGGAAAAACAGAAAACCCAGCATAGCTAAAACAATACTGAACAATAAAAAAAAAAAAAAATCTCTGGAGGTGTTGCTATCCCTCACCTCAAGCTGCACTACAGAGCAATAGTAATAAAAACTGCATTGTATTAGTATAGAAACAGACGGGTGGATCAATGGAATCGAATAGAAGACCAAGAAATAAACCCACACACCTGCAGACACTTGATTTTTGACAAAGAAGCCAAAACCACTTAATGGAACAGGGAGAGAATCTTCAACTAATGGTGCTGGTCTAACTGGATGTCTGCATGTAGAAGAATGCAAATAGATTCATATTTAACATCCTGCACAAAACTGAAGTCCAAATGAATTAAAGACCTCAACGTAAAACCAGACACACTGAATCTAACAGGAGAGAAAGTGGGAAACAGACTTGAATGCATTGGCACAGGAGAAAATTTCCTGAACAGAACACTCATGGCTCAGACACTAAGGTCAAGAATGAATAAATAGGCCCTCATGAAACTGAAAAGCTTCTGTAAGGCAAAGGGCACTGTCAATAGGACAAAACAACAGCCTACAGATTGGGAAAGGATCTTCACTAACCCGTTATTTGGCAGAGGGCTTGTATCTAAATATACATAAAGAACTCAAGAAGTTAGACTCTAAAAAACAAACAAACAAACAAACAAACAAACAAAACCCCAAATAGCCCAATAGAAAATGGGGTAGAGAACTAAATAGAGAATTCTTAACAGAGGAATCTCGAACGGCTGAGAAGAAATGTTTAACATCCTTAGTCATCAGCAAATCAAAATGACCCTTACACCAATCAGAGTGGCTAAGATAAAAAGCTGAAGTGATAGCATGTGCCAACGAGGATGTGTTGAAGGGGGATATTCATCCATTGATAGTGGAAGTGCACACTTGTCAAACTACTCTGGAAATCAATCTGGCGATGTCTTAGAAAATTGGAAATACTTCTACCTGAAGACCCAGCTATACCTCTTCTGGGCATATACTCAAAAGATGCTCCACCCTACTCCAAGGACATATACTCAGCTATGTTCATAGAAGCCTTATTCATAATAGACAGAAACTGGAAGCAACCCAGATGTCCATCAACTAAAAAATGGGTACAGAAAAATGTGTTTCATTTTACACAATGGAATACTATTCAGGGATTAAAAACAAAGACATCATGAATTTTGCAGGCAAATGGATGGAACTAGAAAATATCCTGAGTAAGGCCACATTTCCTAATAGTGCCCACTCCCTGTGAGCCTATGGGGACCATTTTCAGTCAAACTGACCCTTCTTACTTAAGAAGTTGCATATCTGGAAACAGCTACCACGGACATGCGCAGATGAATAAGTCCACCTTGGCTTATGAAGAAGCAGAGTACTAGATTCACACAGGGAGATTTGTGTTTTATGTCAAAGCTCTCCGAGGATCAACTTCTCGGAGAGGACCACACCACACTGTTTTTGCTTGGGGACAGATGACTTTCACATTGTTCTGTGATTTTTTTTCTTCCTATGCAGTTAATTGCTTATAAACATGATCTGTTCTTTCTGTAAAAAAGGAAAATGCCATCTGAAAGCCTCGGATTCTGGATTGAGTCTCCCAACCAATCAACTTTACTTTTAGAGGTCTCCCCATCTTGGCATCTTTACACTCACAGATGCTGGGACCACACATGGTGCTGGCCTGTCCAGCAAGGAGGGGTTGTGTGTGTGGGACAAGGACTCACAAAAACCCTAGGCCGACTGGTTGTTGGAACGGATGGGGACTCTGTGTTTCGGGCTGAGTTGAGGAGCAGTTGTTCACCTGGAAGCAAGCGTGTTGATTCCATGCTGCACATCCATGTCCTGGGCCCGACCAGAGGAGAGAAAAACTACTTCTCCAGCCCCAGCCTCACCTGCACTTGTCCTGAGATTCTCAGCTTTCTGCAAGGACAGCAGGTAGTAGAGACGCATCATGGGGCATGGGCTAGTCTGAGTCACATCACGGAAATAGCACCTAACAGATAAATCAGTCATATTCACCTGTGAGGCCCTAGAGAATGCTAATGTTTAATGTGATTGTAATAGAAAAAGAAAAAGTACATATGCACACGTGTGTGTGCACGCGTGCATGTGTATGTGTGTGTGTTTTTTTTTCATGATCCTTTTGTGCTTGCCACACATTCCTCTGTGATAAAAATAATTGCAAGTTCTTTATACTAAGGCATAGATGTCTGGGAAGCATCTTGCTGGCCCCAGTGCTCTCCTGCTATCTCAGTTCTCACCACTTTTTGGGATGCTGCAAAGAAGATGCTAAGTGCTGGTCTTTGTGTTACTTAGCATCTTTAAAAAAATTATTTTATTTTATTTTTTATTCTCCTATCATAAATTCTGACTGAAGTTTCCTCTCCCAGAACTTCTCCCAGTCTTCGATGTTTCTTCCTCTTCTTCTTCCTCCTCCTCCTCCTCCTTCCCCCTCCCCTTCCCCTTCCTGTCCTCCTCCTCCTCCTCCTCCTCTTCCTCCTCCTCCTCCTCCTCTTCCTCCTCCTCCTCCTCCTCTTCCTCCTCCTCTTCCTCTTCCTCTTCCTCCTTTTTCTCCTCCTTCTCTTCCTCATATGGTTCTTCTTCTCCTCCTCCTTCTCTTCTTCCTCCTTCTCCTTCTTCTCTTTCTTTTTACTCCTCCTCTTTCTCCTCCCCCTCCCCCCTTCCTCTTCCTTTTTGTTGGCAGAAATTGAGGAAATAGGAACCTATGACTGGTCCAGCTTGGGAAACGTGCCATGAGAAGGAGTCTACCCTGACACTGTTAATGATATTCTGCTGTACTTGGAACCTAGCATAACTGTCATCAGAGAGGCTTCACCAGCAAACTGATAGAAACAGATGCAGAAGCCCACCACTAAACATTAGGTGGATCTTGGGGAATCTTGTGGAAGAAGGAGAGAGGACTGAAGGAGCCAGCGGGTCCAAGGATGCCACAAGAAAAGCTACAGAATCAACTAATCTGGGTCCATAGGGCATCATAGAGACTGAACCTCCAACCAGGGAGCCTTCATGGGACTGACTTAGGCTCTCAGCACATATGTAACAGCTGTGCAGTTTGGTCTTCAATTGGGAGCAGGGGCTTCTCTGTTGTCTGCCTTTGGATCCCTTTCCCCTAATTGGGGTGCCTGTCTACTCTCACTAGGAGATGTGCTTAGTCTTACTGCAGCCTGATAAGCCAAAGCTGGTAGCTATTCATGGGAGACCTTTCCTTTTCTGAGGAGAAGGGGAGGAGGGGGAGATGATGGGGAGAGGAAAGGTGAGAGAGAGGGACTAGGAAGAGAGGAAGTAGGGGAAGCTGCAATCCGGATGTAAAAGTAAAAAAAAAAATTAACAAAAAGAAATTTAGAGGAAATTTCAGAAATATTCTGAAAGTGAGTTCTCAGGAGTATGGTTGACATACTGAACACATAAAACCCTCTAAAGATTTGGATAAGCAATCATTCACTATGAATGTCATTGGAAGAAAAATAGCACTTTTGAGTCTAATGATGTAAGGCAAACTGGAAGTTCATGAGGGCCAGGACTTTATGCATGAGTGCTGGTCACAAGAGCCATCACGGGAACTCTGGTAGACCATTGCCTGCACAGAGCCCCTGAGTGCTTCCTTAGCTCACAGGGCACCCACTCAGTAACTTTTTGTCTCATCTTGGCCAGATGCTGTCCTGTTCTTATTCTGCTGCTGTGACAAAAATTCTGACTAATAGCAACTTGTAGAGGAAAGGGTTTATTTGGCTTATACTTCCAGGTCACAGTTCATCCTCGAGGAAATTGAGGGCAGGGGCTCAAGCAAGGACTTAAGGCAGAGCGCTTGGAGGGACGTTACTTTCTGGCTTGCTCAAGGGCTTGTGTTCAGCTAGCTTTAGTATAAATCAGCCCATCTTCCCAGGGACAGAGCTGTACACAATGCTCTGGGCCCTCCCATGTTTGTCACCAATCAAGGAAACTCTCCAGAGACATGGTCACAGGCCAGTCTGATCAGGGCAACCCTTCAGTTGAGACTCCTTCAGATGATACTAGTGTCAAGTTCAGTAGGATAGATACTTCTCTCACGTCCATCCTGGTAACCAGGGGTCACTTCTCGAAATACCTAGTGCAATCCTCTTCTTTTACCTTCAACACCTCCTCATTGCTTTGGCTCTTGGAACATCCCTTTGAGTACATGGTACATTTGCTTCCACCATGGTGTCCACTCCAGAGCAAGCATGTTCATTTTTGACGACAGTGTCTGCTGCTTAGCTGCATTCCAGCACCTTGAATCTGTGCTTTTACCATGTGATGGGCTCTTCCCACTGCTGGACACTTGTGCTGTAAGCCATCTCTTAGTTTAGTAGGGTGTTAGCGTCCTTCCTCTAAGAGCTGAGGGTTTCTCCAGTGATGTGGGTCCTTGTGTCTATATGGTTGGTTGTCCAGGCCACCTACCCATCTCTGTGGCCTGAGAACATTGAGAAACCTGCTGTACCCTGGCTGCCACGTCTCTACAGTCCTCTTCCTCCTCTTCCTCCTCTTCCTCCTCTTCCTCCTCCTCCTCATCTTCCTTCTCCTCTTCTTCCTCCTCCACCTCTTCCTCCTCCTTCTCTCCTTCCTCCTCTTCCTCCTCCTCCTCCTCCTCCTCATCCTCTCCCTTCTCTTCCTCTTCCTCCTTCTCTCCTTCCTCCTCCTCCTCTTCCTCCTCCTCCTCCCCCCCTCCTCCTCTCTCTCCTCTTCTTTTTGTGCTTGCCTATTAACTTTTGTTTTGGTTGATGATAGATATTTTCCCACATAAAATCCATGGTCTTTTAAGGCCATCTCATCATTTCCTTTCCTTTCCTGCGTCTATTTCAACCTGAAAAGGATACATGGTGACAGAGTGAAAAATAAAAGCAGCATCACCCTCATGGGATTAGAAAAGTGTTCAGTACCACGAGGAACTGGCTTTGGGGAGCATCTAGACCGGTGGTTCTCAATCTTCCCAATTCTGTGACCCTTTAGTACAGTTCCTCATGTTGTGGCGACCCCAAACATAAAATTATTGTGTTGCTACTTCATAACTGTAATTTTGCTACTGTTATGAAAATATAAGTACCAATCAAACAATCCCTGTGACCTGCAGGTTGAGAACCACTGATCTAGATATATGTTGCTTCTTGTCTCTGTTGTGTATGGCCATCCTTTCTCCTAGTCAGAGTTCCCATTCATCCCTGGACAAGTGCTAGCACATCTGTCCACCTGATATCAGCTCCCCCTTCTATTTGTTCCTCCCATAGGCCTCCATAAAAATAATCCCAGCTTGTGGTGTGTATATCTGATAACACAACTATCTTCACTTATTATTCTAATTTCTTTCTTTTCTTTCCCTTTTAATTTCAGTAATGAAAATGGTGATCATTTTGGATTATGAGATTGGGTACAGGTGGGTTGGTATGTCCATAGATATTTTAGGACAGTTTTCCCCAAATTCCACTGCTGATGTCACAGACGTTGCCTGTGGTTTATAGATGAACAAAGAGCCACCATGCCAAGTCTTTAAGCAGAATTAGGGTGAATGGAGCCTGGCAGGCAGAGCTGGGGGCATCATCTCAGCTGGCAGGATGGTCAAGGACCTACAGGCTCTTCCCCACATAGTTGTCTAGGGACATCCCTCTGACATGTATTCGTGTTTTTGTTGGGCAAACAAGTGGAACATTTCTGTACATCTTTTCCCAGCTCTTTCTGCATGCCGTAGGTGGGTGATAGAAAGCTGGTCATGTGCTTTGCAAAAGTGTCACGCCTGTTCTGATGGGATTAGGGGACTCTCTTTGCCAATGATAGCGTCTGTGACTAGCAATGTTTTTAATGAATGAATGAATTTATTTATTTATTCCTTTTAGCATCTTTATATGTTTTGCAGATATGTTATCACGAGAAAGTGCTTCAGGGCTTCAATGAGGGCCACCTTGTATCCCAAGCATATCGTGTACTGGGAGCAGGGGCAGCTGAAGATAGACTTAGGCAACAGCTTTTCCAGGCTCTGTGGACCCAGGACCATTTACCCTTTCCCTAAGTTTCTAGATAGTAAAGCCATGAGAGAAAGAAAAAGCAGTGTTCAGAGAGAGGTTTTGAAGGTCCTGTCCCTTGTGACCATGGGCACTGGTGGATGAAACTTGCAATCACTACAGGTCAAATGAAGCCGGAGGGAAAGGAGCTGCTCCACCATCTGTATCTCCTCCTGTGCTGATGGAATTGATACTTACCCCACCTAAGATCTGTTCACAGGCTCTGTATCAGCTCTGTATCAATTCCTACTTAGATTCTCCACTGCAGTGGACAGAATGTTCACCCTGCCGGGTGGCCAAGAGGCTGTAATGGAGAATGTAGCCTTAAATACCTCCCCACGGAGCAGAAGGAAATTATGGGCATTTTGCATGCGGCAGGAAGACCAGGGCAGAGCCTGGTGGCAACATGAATCTTGGTGAATGGTGACTACCAGGCAGTGGGCTGAGCAGAACATTTGAGGACACTCTGATCCTTTAAAATATTCTTCAGCTCTCCGCCCTCCAGGTCAGAACACCCAGGACTGTGTGTTCCTGGGTGAACATGGCTGATGAGCTCTCAGAGGTCCTGGACTGTGTACCTGGGTGGTCAGGTCAAGGATGGAGAGGCTCAGAGTGGGTCTCACCTGGTGTCCCCAAGTCCATTGCCATCTCTGAAGTTTTGAGGACTTGCTGTGCTGACTTTTGCTTCCATTTGCCTGTCTGGTCTGAATAAAGACTTCTTCTCTGACAGCTGCATGCATTCCTCACACCTGAGTCTGCCTTGGTTTGTCACCTATAGGAACATGGGTGGCTCACTTTGGCCATTATGGTTGGCTTTCACTTTAGGCTCATACTTTCAGGTCCCAAGCATAAAGCACAGAGCCCCCACCTCCTGGTTCCCCAGTGGCCACTGTAGTGGGGACCACTGTAGTAGGAACTAGCAATAACTTATTCTTTCATACTCAAGTTATACAAGGTGAGGCACCCAGGGAGTTGCAAAGGCTGAAGTACAGGCAGCCAGGAGATGCTGATGTCCCATCTGAGGCTGCCTGTACTTGATTTGCTGATGACCGTGTTGGAATTTAGGGAGCTTGAGATATGGTGCTCACTGACCACTTCAGCTCAATAGATCTCTTTAATTTAACCTGCTCTTTCTGAGAGGAGTTCAGGTGAAATTTCAGTTTGTGAGCCTGGGATCAATACACCAGTCCTAGATCAATTAGCTAGCCTGGGACTAATTAGCCAATATAGGATCAATGTTACAGCCCAAGATCAATATGCCAGGCAAGACCAGTCAGAAGCAGATGGTCAGGTTTTGGGAGTCAGCATTGGGCTGCCTCCCTGGGGCAGAGCCTGTGTGTCTGGGTGTCTCATCTGACTGTCTCCTCTAGGACACCTCACGGTGTTTGTAAAACCAACTTCATGTCCTTTCCACAAGTCTCTGAGACTTGGTTGGCACAGAAGACACACTAATAGCCTTTAAGAAGAGGTATGTGGGTTAGCCACAGGCCACAAGAGAGGGCATGTCAGGGCTGATGAGAGGGTTTGATGGGAGATACAGATTTACCATGGAAACCAGGTTGTCCAGTCAGGGAAGGTTCCTTGAAGAGGAGGCATTGGACTGAGCTACTAGCACTCAAAGATGGAGATCTCTGTCACAAGGGGGATGGGTGTGTGTGAACAGATGTGTGATGGTGGGAACCATATCTCTGAAGGAAAGCCTAGGACTCCCTCCATCCCATTCACTGAGAACACATTTAACTTCTAAGGAATTCCCCCAATGAGGAACTCATGAGATGTTTCATAAAATACAGAGCAAGCTCTATGAACAGCTGGCATGCAACCAGCTCAAGGGGGTGATGTGTGTGCGTGCATGTGCACATGTGAGCGTGCGTGTGCATATGTATGTATGTATGCAGGTATGTATGCTTCTCTGTGCATGCATATATATATATGCATGCATGTCTGTGAATGCATGTATATTTAAAGAAGCATGTGTATGCATGCAAATGTATACATATAGATATGCATGTGCATAGCAGTATATGTGTGTAATATATGTGCCTTTGAGTATGTGCACGTGTATGTGTGTGTACTGAGGAAACTCATTCTCTTTTGGGTTAGCAAGGGTAGGATGTGAGATGGTTGTGTGCCAGCATTAGCCGGGCAGCGGGGGTGGCTGTGTCTATCATACCTCCTGTGTGCTCTGGGGACTTGTATCGCTGGCCCCGTTGTCCTACTTATCTTCATGAAGGCACAAGTACAGATGAGGAGAGAAGATCAGCTGGTCACCATGGTGACTGCCAAGGCCTCCTAGCCAGGCACTTCAAGGCTTTGCATTCTCAGGTGGCTGGGGTCTGCTTCTCATGTGCATTAACCCAAAAGGGCAGTTTGCATCAGAGAATCTGAGGGCAAAAATCATGAATGTTTCTGAAATAATAGAGTCATGATGGCTTGGCTGGGGTCTTGAGGACCCTAACTTTGACAGAGACAGTGGCTTGGATGGTTTTGCCTCAGGCCATAGTGGGAGGCATTTTGTCTTCTGGCTCCAGAGAAGACAATGGGCACATTGTCTTCTCTGGGGCCAGATATCCCCCAGCTGGCACAGTAGAACACAGGGGCTGAGAGACTGATGAGCCCAAACGAGGCAGGGATCTTGATCTTGGTTCCTGGCAGGGATGTGGGGCTTGAGGCAGCTCCACAGCCTTTCAAAACCCCTGTTTCAGAAAAGGTGGAGACAGCACTGACCTTCCACAATGGTTCTGAGAACTGGCTCGTGCTATCCACAGATACTTCTCTTCAGTGGCAGAAAGAGAGTTGCAGTCTTTGCAAAGGAGACAAGAAGAAGGGGTGGGGCAGAGGAGGGGGTAGCCCCGTTTTGTCCCTGGAGCTTTCAGTGTTGGACCTGTGCACACTGAAGATTCGCCAACCATTTCTTGAACAGATGGAAGGATGGTGTTACATGGGCAGGCCTGACCACCAGTCCCATTTGTCCTCCATGGATTTGAGTCTTGGACTTGGCATCTCTTGAAGCAGGTGCTTGGGTACTCAGCCTGGCCCCACACATCTTCTCCCACAGTAGAGTTTCACGTGGGATTCACAGCAGCCACCACATGAGTCTGCTGAGGCCATGGGGACAACTCTGGTGTCCTGGGGTGGGACACCCCCTGGGCTGTGAGAGGGCAAGGCCAGGTTCTCAGTCAGGGTAATTTTTGAGAGCCTAGTGAGTTTGCACTGGGCTCTGTGTGGCTTGGAGACTCAGGCCTGCCTGGGCAGCTTGCCCTATCGACCATGGTTCTAGCCTGGCCTCTCTGCAATGATGTCAACTTTCAGAACACTTTCTCATCACCTTTTCCACATCTGAGAGAGTGGGTGTTTTGTTCCATGTCCCAAGAAAGGACCCTGATCTCTGGTGTAGGTTAGTGACTCTACTGGGGGTGCTGCTAGGAAGCCACAAACTGGAGTCCCTCTCTGCATAGACAGGGTAGAGTGGGAAACATAAAGATGCATTTTGGTTTCTCATCGAACAGAGAGAAACTTGTAAAACCATGACAGCTTTCTGATGTGTTCAGAAGTAATCTCATTCATTCAGGAATAAGGAGAGGTGCAGCCTGTCCATAATGGCCACTTGAGAGCCTCGTTCCTCAGCTGCTGTGTTGAATGTGGCCTGACCCTATGGGCTGGGATGTCACCTGACTTGCACAGCACACAATACTGGGTTCCTAGATATCTGCTGCTCACAAAGATGGCTTGACTTAGCAGCACCTGACAGTGACTCAGCCTAAAGTCCCCCTCCCCAGAAAAGCAGTTGAGGGGCCACTCCAGCCATCTCTGTGGACTTCTGTTCCTACAGGGGCATACTAAGAATTGACATCTGACTGGAATACCACATGTCAGGCATCAGCGCACCCCCTGAGCACTCTTTGGTTCAATCTTCCTGGCCTACAAACTTTTTGTTTGTTTGTTTAAAGGAAAGTAGCTGTAGTAGGAGCTCATGAAGTCTCATGGAAATTCTGAAACTGGAACCTGCAAGCAATCAGCAGTGTGCCTGTGATCCAGACATTGAACTGTACTTGAGGGACGGACAAGCCCTCCATGGGTTCACAGGATATATCCACTCAGTGCATACACCAGTGGGTAAGTGTCATTGTTGACAACCCTTTTGCTAGGGCATATCCTCACCCACTCAGGAAAAGGAAAGATACCTACATACATCAAAAGATGCCCAGAGCTCCAGGTTTGGAAACACCAGCCAGGTGCATAATTGCACTTGGAGTGATCCAGGGTGATAAGCTTGTCTCTATCTCCACATATCAAGGATAGACATGGCTTCCCCCAGCATGTTGTTATAAAATATGCATTTAATTATGCTGGGGGAGGGTTTGCTTTACAGGCATCTTGTGATTTGTTATTTACACGTTGCTGTCGCATGTACAGAGGTGGCGGTGGGTCTTCCCCTGGGGCACCTGGAGATATTAATGGAACTACTTTCTCTGTCAGTGTTATTTGTTAACATGTCATCCATCAACACATTGCCAGAAGAATGGCAGGACAGGCTGCATTGTGTTCTGTGTTGCCACCGCCTTGGTTCCAGGACACTGTGGCACACTCGGTGGTCAGGTGGGTGTTCCAAGAGTTTCTTGTGAGACCTGGCTGTGCACAGTCCTTGGGGTGAGCCTTAGAGAAAGGTGATGGTTCCCAGGCAGGCACTTTGCTCTTCAGTATTGTGCTAGATTTAATCTGTACAATGGCAGAGGCAACCAGTTGGTAGTTCATGTGCTCCTGACAGGTTGTGCATCACTAATGGATTAAGTCAGAGAGGCCAGGATGCTATATAGACAGGGACTTGAGCACCAGTCACAAAAAGGAAGACACATAGAGGCTAAACCCAAGCTCAGTTTACCTTGGGCACTGTGGTGGCTGTCACTGCTTCAGAGTCCTTCACAGTGAAGACAGAATTGGGATTTGGCAGCTGATGGCAGAGGGCATTGTCTGTCTGTCTGTCTGTCTGTCTGTCTGTCTGTCTGTCTGTCTGTGTGTGTCTGTCTGGTTTTTGCTCATAGTCTTGATGGTTGACAGTGTCCTCATTCCCTCCTTTGCCATGTCTGGGTCACACCCAACCTAAGTTAGCCCAGTGATCAGTCCTCCCTGTGTAGCAGCCCACAGACCCATCAGCACACTCTTAACTTCATCTTTGCCTGACTCAGAGCCTCCAGGAATCCCAAGACTTGTGTCTCAGCCCATCCTTATAACCTTGCAGGGCTAATGCCCCTGAAAGCACCTTCTCATCCTGTCATGTCTCTGTCCAATAAGCCACTCATCTGGGGGATGTGAAAGAGATGAATGGCTCAGACCTAAGATGGTCTCTGATAAGCTCCTGGGTGTGAGACATTCTGCATTCATTAATCAGAAAATAGGTGTGCAAACTACGCATGTACTGGTGATGGAGTCTTGAGTCTGTCAGGGATAGAGGTCCTCTGGGCTTTCATCATCTCACTTACTGATGGAAGCAGATTTTAATGCTTTTTTCACTTTGTAGTTTTTATGGAATGTGAGCCTTCAACTGGCAAAAAATAGGAAGGGCCAGTAGGGAAGATATGTGTGATTGACACCCTAATGCCTTACTGTTACATACCCATTGCCCAATCACAGTTAAGTTTCAAACTGTTCAGGAGCCAGAACAGATGAGCTCAGGGAAAAACGGCCCATATTGGCCAGAGTTGGGGCGCTCTGGGCTTCCTGTTCTATAGTAGATGCTTTGGGGTAAGAAACTCTAGCCCTCTGCTCCATTCTGCCTTGTTCCCTCTTGGAACCTTTACCCAGCAGGATTGCATCATTCTAAAATGATTCTTTGTGCCTTGTCTTCACTTGACCTTCTCTCTCTCTCTCTCTCTCTCTCTCTCTCTCTCTCTCTCTCTCCTTTCTCCTTCCTTCTCTTTTTCTTTGTTTCTTTCTTTTAAAGATTTACTTATATATGAATCTTATGTGTATGAATGTTTTGTCTGCATGTACATCTTCACATCAAAAGAGGACATCAGTTATCCCGAGACAACAGGTATAGATGGTCATGGGTCACTATGTGGGAGCTGGAAAAGCATCCGGTGCTCTTAACTGCTGAGCCACCTCTCCAACACCTTGGCTTTACTTCTTATTTGCCTCTGCCCTGGTGTGCAGATGCTGTCATGTGACTGCTGGGCTCACATACACTAAAGCATCCCACCCATGTGTGTTCATGTGAGACACACACTGCTGCTGGGGACCCTGTGTATGGAGACAGCAGAGATGTGTGGGTACTTCCGAGGACTTGCTTTCTGCACTCTCACACTCTGATTACGGTGTACACACTTATTCCCACTCATAGACATTATATAACTTGACAATTTAATTTTTAGACAGGGCTCACCATGTGTCACCAAGGCTGTGGTCAACTTGTCAGACAACCAAGGATGACCTTGAATGTCTCATCTTCCTTGCCTTTGCCTCCCAGGGGCTGGGATTACCTAGTTTGTACAGTGCTAGGCCAGGCCAATGGCTTGCTAGACAAGTATGCTAGGTGAACGATTTACCAGGTGATCTATCTCTACCCAGGTCTTGTGTAACTTTTGTTGTATTTATTCTCCCATGCAGTTTAGCTTAATATCCTAGAAGTCACTTGCTATAAATCTTAAATTTTGTTATTGGGATACAAGAAGAGAAATCTATTCAGTCAGAACTGACTTTCAAAAGACAACAATAATGAAACTTACTAATTTTTAAAGTACTGTATGTGTTTTGAATTTAGGTCCTTGTATAATCTGTAAATGACCAGCTTTTTTTTCCCATTGTAATCCTTATGTTTGTAATTTTCTCTCTGAATTTGTAGACGGAATACTGAACTTATAAAAGAAGAGTCTTCATTTTGCCTCAGATTTTAAAGAAAAGCTCAACAAACAATCCACTTAGCATAAGGACCTGCACACACTCTGCCCATTTCCCCAATGCTGGGATACAGGGCACTCAGCCTGTCAATGATACTAAACCCAGCACACACATGATGGGGCCAGGCTGCATCACAGAGGCTTGCCCTCCTTCATCCCTCACCAGGTCTGGCTCGTTGAGGTCTTGCTGTGGCTCAGCCTGCCTGTAGATTCCCATCCTTTTTAGTTCTGCAGTTAGTGGCGTCAAACACACTTTCACTTGATCCCTTCCATCTATCTCCTAGAGACACACCGTTCTCATCAGCCCTCAGGTCCTCTTTCCTTCTTTTTAGCCAGCAGCTACTGCTCTTTGTCTGTAGAGTTGGGTTAAGATTGTTTGTCTGTCTGTCTGTCTGTCTGTCTGTCTGTCTGTCTGTCTGTCTGTCATTGCACTTGAGGTATATGTGTAGTTATATACATGCACATAAGTGGGCACATCTGTTTCATGCATATACTAGAGGAGGACATCAGTCTGTCCTGTTCCATCTGTGGAGTCTAAAGACTAAATAAGGAGTCCTCCTTGTTCCCTAGATGCAGAATCTCTCACTGGATCTGGAGCTAGGCTGTCCGCCATCAAGTCACAGCCATTCTCTTGTCTCTGCCCCTCATAGCACTGGTGTTCCAGGCAGTGTAGGCACACCTGGCTTTTTACATGTGTATTTGGGATTTTAACTCAGGTCTTCATGCTTGCATATCCGAGTCATATCCCAAGCCACATGCTCCTGACACGTTGTGTGAGAGCATAGCATTACATGTTTTCAAATACTTTGTCTGCTGTAGCAGATGTCATTGATGTTCACTTTTCATGTTATTGATTTCTTATTTACTGATTGTTTTGTAGAGGTGAGAATCAATCACAGGGCCTTTGTATGTCAGCCAAGTGTTTTGCTACTGAATGAGCTCTTTAATTTCAGTCTCCACTCGGTAAATTTCTGTATTTTCTTGGAGTCCATTCCATTCTGTTCTCTGTGTTCCTTCCTTTACTGGATGTAAGGGCACTTTATTTTCACACTGCCTGTGTTCTAGATCCAAGGCTTCAGCTATCTCATTAGATGGTACTGGTAGAGAACTTCTTAAATGTCCATATATGCACTCGATCACAGGTTAATTGAAGTATGGTTGAATTTGTAAAGAACTAGATTTAGTTCTGAGGCCAGTTTCCAGC
Source organism: Rhabdomys pumilio (assembly GCA_030674055.1). Classification (NCBI taxonomy): domain Eukaryota; kingdom Metazoa; phylum Chordata; class Mammalia; order Rodentia; family Muridae; genus Rhabdomys; species Rhabdomys pumilio. The sequence continues at coordinate 14,486,600 of JANHMN010000012.1, forward strand.
AACTGCTTCAGTCCTGAGGCCCCTTGAGACTGAAAGGAAACAGGCTGCCACCATTCCATATTTAGTTTGTTTGTTTGCTTGTCTTTGTTTTTGAGACATGTGGTGGTTTAAATAGGTTTGTCCTCCATAGACTTATGGGTTTAAATGTTTGGCCTATACACTATTAGGAGGTTTGGCCATGTTGGAGTAGGTGTGACCTTATTGGAGGAAGTGCATCATTTGGAGAGAGTAGGGGTGGACTTTGAGGTCTCCTATGCTCAAGCTCTGCTAAGTGTGGAACAGTCTCCTTCTGCTTCCTGCAGATAAAGATGTGGAACTCTCAGCTCCTTCTCCAGCACCATGTCTGCCTTTACCTTGCCATGTTTCCTGCCATGATGATAACGGACTAAACCTCTGAAGCTGTAAGCCAGCCCCAATTAAATGTTTTCCTTGATAAGAGTTGTCTTGGTCATGGTGCCTCTTTACAACAATAAAACCCCAACTAAGATAAGACATAGATCTCATTATGTAGCCCTGGCTGTTCTGGGACTCACTATGTAGACTAGATTAGCTTCAAACTTGAGATCTGCCTGTTCCTGTCTCCCAAGTGGCTGGAATTAAAGTTGTGTATCACCACCATTGGTCAATGCACAGGTTTGATGGATCGAGTTATAGCTAGCCATTCCAGCAGAGCCGAAATGCTCATGAAGCCTGGCGAGGATGCTCCTTTTCTTTGTTTTTGGTTTAGGTTGTGAATCTACTTTGAGCTGTGTTACATAATTGTTTAGTTGTGGCCATATGATGATGTGTTTTAAAAAGACTTTTAAAGAGACTGTAAAAACAAAGCAATTTTGCTTTAACATTTAGACAACATTCCAGTGTGAAAGTGAAAGTGGATGTCGTCCTTCCCATTGTTCAACTGTATCTCTTTCCAGATAAACAAGGTAACAAAAGTACTTCTCCTTGTAGAGACTGGTTAGAACAGGCGCTTGCGTTTTAAACAAAAATGTAGCTGCACATTGAGAGATGATCCAGTGGGCAAGGTACTTACCATGAAAGTATGAAGACTAGAAGAGACAGTCTTCAGAAGCTTCCAGGCCTGCTGTAGACAGCGGTAATCGACCTACACTCACAATTCAGAGGTATAGTTCCATCTCAGTGAAGAAGGCATGGTGCAGAGTGAGGTAGCTTTCCTAGTGCCTGAAGGCTCCCTGCAGGTAGTGCAGGGAGAAAGAAAAGACACTATTGGATGTAACCATCCTTGGACCCTGTATGCTGCAATGTGGACCAGCCAGGCAAGATGTGACCACTGGTACAACAGTGGCATGGCTGTTGTGAGGTAACCAATGCCTTCTAACTGGATTTAAGACCAGCTTTAGAGGATGGAATTTCATGCCTAATACTGTAATCCTGGATAACAGCTCAAGGCTTGGGAGCTCATAGACCCTAGGGTAGAAGCCTCGATTGCTATTTAGCAAAGCTGAATGTTCATGCTATTAGATTGTTTTCTGCATATTTATACTTATACCCCTAGCCCACTGTTGCTCACAGTCTTGGCCAGAGAAGCTTCTTATTGTAGTGACAGCAGTTAACGAGAGATGCAGAACTAATCGAAGTGATGAGAGAAAGAGTGCGTGCTCAGTCCTAAGTGGGGGATTTATTTTAACCCCACGGCTGCCTAAACTCAGGGAACATAGCAGAAGAGGAGGTAGGAAGAACGGAAGAGCCAAAGGGTGGAGAGGAGTTCTGTGAAATACTGCTTTCTTGACGTTACGGTTGTGAAATGGTTATTGAATCAGGAACTCACAGCACCTAAGGCTACTTGCACAAGTTCAAGCTGGCTGAAATCATGGTGTAGATGATACAGATGATCCCCAGGGCCCACCCCTTACTGAGAAGCTGTTGGCAGGATAGTTCCCAGGGAATGGAGAATTGTTCTTTGTGAGGATGTGGCCTGACTCAATCACAAGGTCCATACTAGTGACCTATTTCCTTCCATGAGGCTCCACCTCATAATGGTTCTAGAACCTTCCTAAAAAGTGTCACTCGGTGGGACCAAGTGTTCAGACACTCAAGCCCGTGAGGAGCACTTCATACTCAGACCATAACAGTTCCCTCCCCAGGACTGAGGCACAGTGGCTTTCTAGCTGTCAGGCCCAAGGTGTACACTGAAGTCCCAAATGTGTTCTCAACATCAGTCTTCAATCTTTCTTCCTCTCCTGGTCATCAGCATGACTGCCACTGGGTGTCCCATTGAGGAGTCCAGGCAGACACTAAATACAGTACTCTGAGTACCTCCTCACCATCATGGAACTGAGTGAGCTCTGTGCTGAACACAGGGGCCACACCACACTGCTTTGGAGAATTGCCTGCATGGTACAACTCCATCCCGAGTGGTCTGAGAAGAGAGTGGATGCCATGGCCATAGGGACAGCCGGGGTCAACACCCTGCTATAGTGAGAGTTTTGGTTTCTTAACCCAGTGATGTTATGTGAATAGTTTTGTTTTAATCCCAGGTGTATAATCCCAGGTATGGAATATGGGGCTGCTTCATATTTTCTAAAGCTGCCAACTATGATTTGTCTTGTGCTCTAGGAGGGGCGTGACTTTTGTCAGCTGCAGATAGTTTTCGTTTGGAATGCTGGGAACTCTTGAGAGGGTATAAGTGTGAGAGGCCTGGAAAGGGCCTGGGGTGGCTGCTGTTGCTGCTGCTGCTGCTGCTACTGCTGTTGTTGCTGCTGCTGCTGCTGGTGGTGGTTCCTGCTGCTTTTGCTATTGCTGGATTGCTGAATTGTGAACCGCTGATTGTAGGTATTCTGCTGATGAAAACTGGACTTGCCCCCAAGGAACTCAATGCATTTAATCAGTAGGAAGTAGGCTAAAGAGGTCTATGTCCCCTTTCCCCTCTAACCTTCTTCCTCTCCTACCTAATGCTGCAGGGTTGGAAGAGATCAAGGTTGGAATAAGGTTTGGAAGGGTGGTAGAGATATAAGAATCTAATAAAGTAAGCAAAAATGCATGCCGACACCCCACCATCCTGCCCTCTCTCTAGAGCTGAAGAACTAAATTATTTGAAAACCGTCATGTTATAAAGTATTTAAATAACTGTAGCATTGCTCATATTTTATTTTTCTCCTCTTGGAGCTTATGACAAATAACTCAGATTTCATGAAATATATATTTTAAATGTCTTTCCCCACCAAAAGAGCCATTCTCCAGCATGTTAATTAGACGGGAGAGATGAAACTCGATGCACACGAGAGTATTTATAATGTGCCGTATTAATCATCGACGGTTTTCAAGAAAATAATTATGTTGGACAAATGATAATATTTTGCTCTTGTAACTGTGTCTCCACATTCATTCAAAACTCTTGGCGCTTCCCATGTGGCGTCGATTAATTATTCGTCTTGGGGAGATGAATTGTTGTTCACTTCTGTTGTTGACAGTTTTTATTGGTTTGTCTCCCTGAAATCAGGTGAAGGGAGAATATTCTATGGGAGCAGCAATGACCACTTGACAGAGTGTGTGGCTTCCTGAAGAATAGATGTACAGTCAGTTGCATGGGAATGAAGGGTCCCAGGGTCCCCCTTACCTCTGACAGTGGTAGAGCAGCACCAGCTTCTTGGGGTTTCTGGAGCTAAGGAGCTGTAGGAGGTGAACTGGGTGGAGCTAGGCTCCTTGCACTCAGTTTCTGCTGGCTTTGGACCCTTGGTCCAGCCATTCCAGGATGCCAATGGTGCTTAGATCTGGGCACAGACTTTGGCTGTTGTGGTTACCCACCAACCTGTGGCCATACCCCTTAGCTAGTGTTGTCTGAACCTCTCCTGGGAGATGAAAATCTGTTCATCCCAGGCAAGGTATCAACAACCTATCAAAGCAAAGATGCAAATTGTTTTTGAGAGGAGTTATCTTGATTGTTATGTGACATAGGGGAGCCTAGCCCACTACGGCGGCACCATTCCCTAGGCCAATACTCCTGAACTCTATAAGAAAGCTAGCTGAGCATGAGCCTAAGAGCAAGCCAGACAGCAACATTCCTTCACCATTTCTTCTCCAAGTTTCTGCTTGAGTTCCTGCCCTGACTTTTTTAATGGTTGACTATGACCATCATAAGCCAAGTGAACCCTATTCTCTCCCAGGTTGCTCTTGGTTAGAGTGTTTGATCACAGCATCAGAAAGAGAACAGGAACTGTGACCTAGTGGTTTTAATTAGGGTTACTCACAGTAGCATAACTTAGGAGTGGTGATACCATTAAAAGACATATCTCTCACTTTGTTAAAGCTCTTAATTATCTCTCAATGCCCTCAAGGACTCTATCAACTTCTTTACTCCATGATGGTGCCATTAATGGGCCCAATTTTGTGCATTTCTGTGGGCAATCACAGCTGCTGAGATGGAATAGGTCATGTCATGCTCAGAGGACAGCATTCTACAACAGGGCTTTCCCAGGTCTGAGCTTGTAATTTCTCCCACCCTCCTGCTCCCAATCATTATCCAAGTCTTTCAAATGCAGGGCATGTCCCCACTTCCTGGCCCTTACCAATCAATCTCCTTTGCCTTCAAGACCTGCAGTCAACATGGATTCTTTGCCCAGGGTTCCTCTGTTAAAAATTGAATGGGGAGGGGTTTCTCAGTATTTTCTGGTCCTAAGTCTTCATACTTGGGTAGCTTTTCCATTACTCAATGGGCCTGAATAACCATCTTCCCCTGCAGCCTGTCTAAGAAGTAGAAGACCCTGGCCATCAAGCTGAGGGGACAGCTGGTACTTGGTTCTGGAGTCTGGTTGAGAATTGGGACTGCACAGGAAGGGTCAGATCTTCTAAACCAGGCCACAAGAGATGTACGGGACCAGTGAGGGAAATGGCAGCAGATGGGACTCTCCTGATGGGGAGAGAGCTCATGAGGCAGTACAATGCTTGACTCCAGCAAAGCTGAGTGGGCCTTCTGTCTCTCAGAGTGGGCATGGCTGCCCTCTCTGACTGGCCCCTTGGGAGATTTGCCACTGAAAGACACATGGAGCCAGCAGGCCTTCCATGTCCTACTGAGGGACTCTCTCAGGTTCTATGTTCCTGGAAACAGCATTCCCTATCTGGATGGCCTTGAGCTCCTTCCCCACATGACCTTCTTATAGGGAAGGATCTGAATATGTTCAATGGAGTTCATGGGTCTCTTAGAGGACTGGAGGCCTCTGGAGTCCTGTTGAAGAGCTAAACTCCCATAGTGACTTTTCTAGGAGACTCCTGAACATGACTGGAGCTTGAGATGGGGACCTCAAAACTATCCCAGAGGTGATGGCACATGTCTGTCCCTGACCCCTTGTCAGGTCAGCTTGGGCTGGGTCCAGGGGAGTGGACTTTGTTGGTCTCATGTCAGTTAAGTAGACACAATCACTTCATGCTGCTGTTGTAAGTATGCACTTTCTGTTTACACAGAGGTGACAGTAGCTACACAGAGAGATACGGATGGAGAACACAGCAAAGGTAGAGCTTCCAAAGGCTGTGTACTAAGCCCCAAGTAAATACAGAGTAATAACATGGTCTGCTGTGCACTTTGAAATGAGAACTTCCCTGAATAGAGAGGCTGGTGTCTCTGCCTGTTATGGCTGGCAGTCAGTATGCTTCTTGCCTGGCTGGGCCTCAGCCAACTCTGCCTGAGGGATGCCATGGAGTTGGGAAGAGTTTTGCCAAGGAGAAGCTAGTCATTTATTCTCAAAAATCTCCCTCAAAGTCGGTGCAGTGGTTCAGTGGGTAGAAGTGGCTGAATGCAGACCAAAAGATCGATGTTTGATCTTCATATCTCTCACGATGGCAGCTGGCATGGTGGCAGGAAATAACTTATTCCTTAAGACTGTCCTCTGCTGGCTGGTAAGATGGCTCAGAGGTTAAGAGCACTGACTGCTCTTCCAGAGGTTATGCGTTCAAATTCCAGCAACCACAAGGTGGCTCACAACCATCCGTAATGAGATCTGATGCCCTCTTATGGGTGTCTGGAGACAGATACAGTGTACCTACATATAATAAATAAATAAAAGCCTTTAGGCCAGAGTGAGCAGGGCCCAGAGCAAGAGGGAGAAGAGAAGGGGAAAAAAACCAAACCAAACAACCAAACCAAACCAAACCAAACCAAACCAAACCAAACCAAACCAAACCAAACCAAACCAAGCCAAGCCAAGCCAAGCCAAGCCAAGCCAAGCCAAGCCAAACCAAACCAAACCAAACCAAACCAAACCAAACCAAACCAAACCAAACCAAACCAAACCAAACCAAACAAGAAACTATCCTCTGATCTTCATACATGCACCATGCCATCTGTTCCAGAATAACAAAAGAAACAAGGAAATAAATAGGCAGTATTTGTGTCCCTGAGGCCCTTGGATGACTGGGGGTCTGTAGAATGGATGCACACACATGCACACAAAGATCTTTGGCCAACTCCCAGACTTCCTAGTGCTGAGTACAAGAGGGTCTCAGGCTTGTTTTCAGAACAGGAAACTTTGAGGGTGACAGGAGGGACCCTTGGTCACCCAGTCAGGATTTGTTTCCTCTCTTGTTTGATAGTCACCTGCTCTGGAAAGTTCCCTTGCTGATAGCTGGCTAGTTGTGTTCATTTGGTCAGTGGAAGATATCCAGTCATTCTGGACCTGGCTGATGTCCCTGATGCTATGAGGTGATTTTATGAGAAGCACACCAGAGAGCTGGCAGCCTTTTCTCAAGTGTGCCTTACACAGGCAGTTTCTTTCACGCTGTGGCTCATATCCTGCCTTCCTGAGTTCCCTGATTCCTGACAGAGGCTGACAGGAACCTCAAACCTGAGGGCCCTACCTGTTACCACTTGCATATCTCAAGAAGCTTAGACATGGAAAGAAAAGCAGGCACAGCCTGCAAGAGGCTTCATGAAGTCTGCTTTGGCGTGAACATTTTCAACAGAAGGCATCTGCCCTGCTCTGTCTAGTCAAAAGCCAGGAGGGACCCAGGCAAGGATGCTTTCTCTGTCTCAAAGAAATAAAAGCCTGTCATGCCAGACCCTGCAGAAGATGGCTTCTGCAGATCTCTATCCTTGTTCCTTCCTCCCAAGAAAAAAAATGTTGCTCTTGACTGGCACTGACCTTTCTTTACTCTGTCATTCTGGCTGGAGATTCTTTGTCACATCTGGTCTCACTGTAGTGGTCAGTGTTCTCCAAGTGCCCATGATGGGCAGTTCACAGCCATCTGTAACTGTTGCTCCAGGAGATAGGACGCCCCCTTCTGGACTCTGCAGACATTGCACTCATATGTGCACTCCCCTCATAGACACACAGTTAAAAATGTTCTAAGCCTTTCCACAGATAAGACTTCAATATTGGGTTGAGCCGGCAGGACTCAGACTTGGTTTTGTGTGGCAAAGCATCTTTATTGTTCATCCAGTACTTCCCAGGAGTGTGGTGAGAGTGCGCCTAGGACATGGCCCTCAAGCCATTGACCATGGGTCAGTAGATCTCAGAGTCCTGTAGTGCTTGCTGTGAAGGGAGCCGGGGGCTAAGGAAGAGGGGTTGTGTGGGGAGCTCCAGGAAGAAATCAAAGGGTTGTGAAATTGAAAAGAACCTTCTGGAGAGCTTGCTGGTGGTCCATAGATGTTTCAGACAGGAGCATTGTGCCCTTCTCTTATACAAGGATGAGTGGAGTGGCTTTATCTTTGTTACATTGTCTGTATTGACTGGATTATGTTACTATAAGAAAACAGAAACTGATGCTCTCTTTTGACCTGAAATTTGAGTAGATAAAACGTTTTATGTCTCAGCATTTCCTTTGAAAGTTGACATGGTTTCTAGAAGTCTGCTTAACAAGATGAATCGTTGTTTAATTGACCTGATAAAATAATTTGATGGAGAAGGCAAGAAAAGGAGAAAAGGAAGGAGGAAGAAAATGAGGAAGGGACAGACAGACAGACCCCAAACCCCGAGCTCCATCTTCAGAGCCCCCCTTCCCTGCTGAGAAAAGAATGGCAACATTAGACATAGCATAAGGCTTCACCAGGTGCTGGCAACATCACTGGTTGCTGGGCTTTTTGTCCCCCACACACCTGAAGACAGAGGTTGGGAGTATAGCTTAGTGGTAGGGCTGCTTGCCCAGCATGCCTAAAGGATACAATTTAAAACTTGGAATGAGCAATGTAGAAACTGGGAAGGCAACAATTGTCCAGAAGAAGGAAAAGAAAAGAGAAAATAACTGAGTTATGATCTGTGATACATTTTAACTCATTTTCAGAACATGGGTATTGCTTGAGTCATTTAGTATGCATCAAGTATATGTACTGACCCCTTCTTGGGGTGACATGCTTCCTCTTGGGGTTACGGTGTGTTGACGATGGCTACAGGCAGTGCAGGTGCTTGTGGAGGGGACTTGTGACCTACTTGAACTTTTGTAATTCCTAAGTAGGTGCTCTGATCTGTTGGGGGTGACCCACAGATATTGTATTTTCTGGCTAGGAAAATATGTGTCCTTGGGTTCTCAATTGTTATTTGGAGCTAGTAGTACCAGGCTAGTAAAATAAGTAAATGTCTCTTACCTGCCTTTAAAAGAAAGGCAAGCTGCCCTGGAAAAGGTAGCCCCCAAAGCCAACTGGTTGACTGTGGCTTGTTGAATAATTAAGATCTGGCACAGGAAGAACTTTGTCTTCTGTCTGGGCAGGCAGGAAGGCAGGAGACTGAAAAGATCTGGGAAGCAGGCAGTGAGAACCACACAGAGAGACGAAGTCAGGTTAAGTCAGAGGTTCACTGAGAGACTGCCCCAGCAAAAGGCCAACAGCCTTAAACTATACAGATATCTCCGTGTCTTAATTATTAAACCTCAAAAGCCCCACAATACTGATTGCCATGGGATTGGATGAGAAGCTGTGTGCTGTGTCCCTATACAGAGTCCATATGGATTGGAATTCAAGTTCACTCTCCCTCTGCCTGTGGAGGTGTCTGAACAGATTTAGACACTTCCCATTAGCATGCTTGCACTGAAGAAGGCTTCGGAGAGTAGCTCTTGGTATTTAATCTCCTGATACCTAAGTCTCACTGTATCAGCCAGGGCTTTCTGAAGGAACAGAACTGACAGTATCTAGTGTAGGGGATTTATTAGACTGGCTTGTAGGATACAGTCTGGACAGTTCAACAATGTCTGTCTTACCCGGGAGATGCAGAGAATCTGGTGGTTCAGCCTAAAAACCTGCTCTCCCTGAAGTCCCTGCAATTTCAGCAGTCACAATCTGATGATGGAGTCCTGGAGGATTCCTGGAGAGCTACTGGTCTTCGGTCTACTTTGGAACCCTGAAGAAGTTGATTTTATCATAAGTGAAGGAATTCTCAGCAGAAGAATAGCTGGACATAGGCAGAGTGAGCAAAAAGCTGGAAAAAGTTAAACTTCCTTCTCCCATGTCCTTAATCTGGCCTGTAACCAGAAGGTACCATTCAAATTTAGGGTGAATCTTCCCGCTTTAAATAATATGATCAAGAAAAGCCCTCACAGGAGTGCTCAGAAGCTTGTGTTTTAGTTGAGCCTTGGTTCAGTCTAGTTGACAACCAAGCTATCAAGCTGAGGAAAAAATTATTTAAATAATTTTAAATAAATTATTAAATTATTTAATAAAATTTTAAATTATTAAATAATTTTTAAATTATTAAATAATTATTAAATAATTTTTAATAAATTATTTAAAGCAACCTGTGTGTTTCAACTCCTAAGAGATGACACATATAAGATATCCTTCATATCAGATAGTTACATCATGACTCCATAAATTAATTATGAAATAGCAACACAATTTGATGGTTGGGGGGGGGGTCATCACACATGAGGATCCATATTAAAGGGTTGCAGTGTTAGGAAGGTTGGGCACCACTAATCTAGAGGTATTTATTGATATTTTCCTTTCCTTTCATAGGTATAAGAAATATTTTTACACGTTCCAAGGATGTCAGTGAACTAAGCCAAAAGTGTTGCCTATGGGAAGCAAGCATGTGTAGTCCTGACTTACTGTTGGCTCTCCTGAGAACCAGTTGGACTGCAGAGATCCATCCACCATCCAGAATGTGCCCACTGTGATATCTGAGGACCAGCTGGGATATTCACCTGGGCAGCAAGCTGGAGAAAGGTCTACCACAGTACACACAACCCACCAGCTGGTGCATGCATGCATGTATGTGTAGCGTATGTCAGACAAAGACAAAGAGTGACTGGGTTTTCCAGTCAGACCCATCTTTCCAGCATATTCTTGGTGCTTCTAGGCTAGGGATTTCCCTGTGTACATTGCGATATGTTCTCATCTGTTTTGCTGCAGAGAAAGACATCAGCATGAGCTTTCCCCAAAAGGAACAGTGGTCCTTTCATCACCATGGCATGTAGTGCATGCATGCATGTATGTATGCATGAATGCATGCTATGTGTATGTATAGAGGATGATGCCTAAGGAAGGTTTACCTGGAATTTAGAGTTGGTTCCAGATGACATCATTAGCTAATGTAACCGAGGACACAGAGAACACATGATCATCTCAACTCAGAAAGCAGTCGGCAAATTTGAAACGTTGTATAATTAGAACATGTACAAGTTTTGTATAATTAAAACAAAAGACTTCAGCAACATAGGGACGAACTGATAAAGGCCACTGCACCAGATCTGTGCACCAGGACAAGGCACCACAGACTCAGAAGTTGACTGATCCTGGTTTCTCACAGTTTGGAGTCTGGAGGTTCACAGCCAGGGTGCAGGAAGGACGGGTTTCGGGAGAGGGTCTGCTTCTGGCTTGGAGACAGCTGTCTTCATGCCACGCCCTCACATGGCCTCTTCTCTGTGTGAATGAGAGGATGAAGGGAGAGGGAGAGTTCTTATTTTGGTATTTCCTGCCCTATCTGTCCAGACTCCCTCTACCCTCCTAATCCTCATGACCTCACTGTATGTATGTAACCTCCTTAAAAGATACATTCTAAGTAGTCATATTGGGATGAAGGCTTCAGTATATGATTGGGGGGATACCATTCAACCCTTAACTGGAATTTATGGAAAAATCTCCAGTTACCATCATAGCTGAGACACAAAGGCAGCCTCAGTCACCACAACCACAGCTGCCCAATAGCCTCCCGGAAACACAGCCAGAGCAGCAGGAGAGAAGGAAGGGAAAATGGGCAATCTGGGATGAAGGAATGAAATTGTCTTTATTCTGAGACATGATTGGCTTTCGGCTAATAAGGCAGTTAAGCAAAACTGCAACATATGAAATCAGTCTTCAAAGACCACCTGCACTTTGGTGTCTGAGAAATACATAGTTGCAAATCAAAAATTTAAAAACAAAACAAGACCAAACCAGAACAAACATGGTACTATTTATAGTAGCATGTCAAAGAGATGCTGACAACCCTAGCAAAGTGCATGCTGGGTCTAAAGGAGGAGACATCCTGAAAGACAGGAAAACCTGGGTAGAGGGATCTGGCTAAAATGCCAGGGACAGACCTTCTGGGGATGCATTGCTGTTGTGCGCAGCCTGGTGATACTTTGTATGATAGATGTTACTAAAAAATTAGCTTTTGTTTCAAGCTCAGAACTAACCATTAACAAAACCACACATTTGTATGTGAGGCTAATGGTACCCTGCCTCCCGCTCAGAGCTGATGGTGGCTGTGCTCACTGTATGAGTGGGCTGCAGATCTTGCCTGAGTCTCAGAGGCAACTGGCAGCTGTTCCCAGTGTAAGCTTAGTCTATGTATGTATGTATGTATGTATGTATGTATGTATGTATGTATGTAT
>JANHMN010000012.1:14498357-14561592 GCA_030674055.1 Rhabdomys pumilio
TATGTATGTATGTATGTATGTATGTATGTATGTATGTATGTATGTATGTATGAATTCTGGCGACTGAATCCATTGCATTCTGGACAAGTACTCTGTCACTAAGCACTATTGTCTTAGTTAGGATTTATTTCCATTGCTGTAAAGAGACACCATGACCAAGGCAACTTTTACAAAGGCAAGCATTTAGTTGGGGCTGGCTAACAGTTTCAGAAGTAGTCCATTATCATGATGATGGGAAGCATGGCAGCATGCAGGCAGGCAGACTTAGTGCTGGATGAGCCGATAGTTCTACATCTTGATCCAGAGGCAGCCAGGCAGAAACTGACTTCTACAGGGAGCCAGGAGGAGGATCTCTTCCACACTGGGTGGAGCTTGAGCATAAGACCTCAAAGGCCACTCCTACAGTGATGCACTTCCTCCAAAAAGGCCACACCTACTCCAACAAGGCCATCCTTCCTAATGGTGTCACTTCCCATGGGCTAAGCACATTCAAACCATCATATCTATTCCCTGCCTGTTTTTATTTTAATTCTTACTAAGTTTCCCAAACTGGCTTTAAACTCACGCTGTAGCCCAGGCCTGGTGATGTCCCCTGCAAGCTGCCTGACCAAGGTGAGGTGGCCATTGTTTTACACTGTACTTCTGTGATAAGTGTCAGTATGTGTCTGAGGTTCTGACTAGAGATCAGTATCCACCAACAATAGGTCCTTGTCCCTTGTCTACTAATTTCTCTGGGGTGTCCTGGACTATGGGCCCAGGCCATCACTGTCTGGTGTGGAAGACAAGTGGAAAGGACAATTTCATACCCTCTGTTTGCCCCCAACAGAAGCAGATACAGTTGGGTAGCCAGGTCACTTTCTGTGGCCTGTGGAGATACATCTCCGAGTGTCGTATGGCTTCTGCACTAGGAAAGGGCCGCCCACAGCTTCCCCTCTGTCACATCCACAATCACCTTGCCTGGGTCTGCTGTTCCGGCTTCCAAATACCACCGCCCTGGCACTAATTATAGCCCAGATTGTGCGGGGAATTCTCAGCCCACACCGTGGCAGTCCAGATTAAGCAATTAACCTTGGTGTCACTGCAATTATCGAGACACGCTAGCAAAACGAGCTAATTTCCCCCCAGGATGTTGAACTGAAATCAACTTCCACTCTCTTTAAGATGCCAAAATAGGAAATGTTAATGGAAAATTACGTTTGGATGTTTAATAAATCTCTCGGGCCCGTGACTCCTCGTCAGTCTGGGCTGTGGCACGTCATGGAGGCACTCATTGGTTAGACAGAGGAGATACAGTCCAGAGCTGGCACCCTGTTGACAATATACGCAGCTTGAGTGACACTCAGACTGGAGTAAGAAAACCTATTGAAGCTCCAGCCAGTTTTCTGGCCAGGAGTTTTGGAGAAGACTTGGCCTGGCTCTGAGGTTTCCATAGTGTTTGGTAGGTGCATTTCTGTAAAACACCAACATTTGCCACTTGGAAAGATGCTGCTGAGGTCCCTATTCCCACCCTCAGTACCACTCTTTGAGGTGCAGGCTCTGTTCTTGCTTCTAGGGAGTCACAGGTCACCTGGAGACCTGGCTATACCTTTCTCCTTATAGAGGTACCAGGTTTGACCTTAGTGGAACTTCCTCTTTCAGCTGCACAGAACTGAGCACTTTTCTTGCCCACCTTGTTTGAAAGATCAGGGGCCACAGCAGGCTGCTGGCTTCTGCTTCGGAGAGCCAAGAATGACTTGTTGGAGCACCCTTGGGTGTTTTGCTACCTTTTGTGGCTTTCCTCAGAAGGCCTAGCCACAGTCTTTATGGGATGCTTAACTCCTGGCCCACTTTGGTTTGGCAGTGCCCGAGACACTATTGTTTTAGGAGTGGTTACTTCTCTCTTTGGCTTTTAGAAACACACTTATGTGGATCCAAAGGTGTGTTCCAATCTTCTTCCACCTCAATAATCACCTTGACTTCAGGGTAGAAGACCCTACCCTGACCTGCTTGAGGTTAAAATATACTGTAAGATCTGCAGATGGATAGACCATAGAGGCCTGGCTTGGCTGGGCTGGTCATCTGAGCATGGCTCACCAGGCTGGGTTGTTCTCTAAGAGTCAGGCCTGCTGCTGGCCTCTGTTCTTAGGGTCAATGTCCTCCATAGGCCGACTCACAGTTCTCACCATGACAGCATCCCAGCATCAATTCCTAGACCTAAACTCTAAGACAATCTTCTCTTTCCTTTCCAACCATGAGGTCACCTCCACTCTGGTGACAGCCCTTGGGGCTCAGGCCCCTTTCCTGTCTGCCGACTGAGCTCTTGGACAGTCACCATGGCCTCTGCGTGGCTTCTAGCAACTTCCCAGGGTCTTTTCCTCTGCCAAGACTCTACTTTGAAAATCCCTCACAGTGTGAAAACCACAAAGCGAGGAAAGCATTTCATTAAATTCAGAAGGGAAATATTTCATTTCAACTCGAGGTATCAAAACAACTTTCATAGATAAAAAATCCACAGATCAAACAATCAAATGTTTGTGTATATAACAGAGAGCAATGTGGAGTGAATCAAGACTTATGCTGATTAAAGATAGAAAGAGGGCTCAAGGGCCACGGCCTGCTCCCTCCCTGACCATTTTCTGAGGAGTTTGCTCACTACAGGGCTCTCAGTCGCACTCTGCTCAACAACACTGAGAAGCAAAGCTCCAAAGAGTAGCTTTCCCTCTGATTCAGAAGGTAGAGCGGTTTAAAAACATGCTACCTGTCAGCCCACGACAGACCATCCAGGGAGATGCTGAGGCTTCAGGTCCTGCAGGTCACCTTGGTGTCACAGAATTTAGATTTTGTGACAGATGGCAAGAACCCGGCCAGGAGTGGGCTATGATGGCCCATCTGGCTCTCTCAAATGAAGGAGACTCCTTGGGCAGATGAGGAGGAGCCAGGCAGCTGGTAAGGGTGCCCCCATACATTGGAGCTCCCATTTTTTCAGAGGAATCTCATACAGATTGCCATTTTCCTGACTCAGTTTCCCTTTTGAGCCATAGAAGAGATCCTGCCATCCTGCCTGGAGTTGAAAAGATCCACATAAGCACGGACATTAGAATGTCAGCTGTCTGCCTAGCCTTGCAGAGACTTGAAGTGCCAGGGTATGTGTGTGTGGGGATAGCCAGGGGGGCCCCACCTGCTCAGAGGTTAGCTGCTACAATCAAATATCCACGTCCTGTTACTCTGTCACTCCAGTCCCCAAATTCTACAGTTCAGACATTTCTCCATGTATGGGGTTCTGCTCTCTGGAAGAAATGCCACATTAACCAGGTTTCATTCACTCCTACTGAAGTGTGTTTTAGGACAGTCCTGGCCCAGATGGTGGCCTGTTTTGCTTCCCAATGCTGTGATAAACATTATGACCAAAAGCAACTTGGTGAGGAAAGGGTTGATTTAGCTTTCCCATCCCTATCACAGTCCACCATGGAGGGATGCCAAGGCAGGAGCTGAAGCAGAGACCACAGAGAAACGTTCATTGGCTTGCTTTTGTACCTTGCTTAGTTTGCTTTATTATATTACCCAGGATCACCTGGTTAGGGATGATACCACCAACGGTGGTCTGGGCCATCCCATATCAATCATTAATTTAAAAAAATACTCCACAGGCTCGTCTGGGGGAGGGGAACATCTTCTCAGTTGAGGGTCCCTCTTTCTTCAGGCTTGATTCTAGCTTGGGTCAAGTTGTCAAAAACTAAGAAGCATAATGGATATTGACATATCAGGCAACACTTGCCATCCCAGATGAAGGGCCTAGACAGAGTAGGTTGCTGTGAACTCAGGCTTGGGGCTTCTGCTCACAACAGATCCACAGTGGTACCTTGGTGAATATCCTGAAAGGCATAATTTCTCCCTCTATGTTGCCCACTTTGAATTCCTATGTATATGCTCTTGGTTGGGCGGCCAGGTGGATTTCAGGGCAGTGTAGGAATTTGGGCTCAAAGTGGTCAGATATGTATCAGAAGGAGGATGTCTTACAGTTCAGAGCCTTCAGAGTCTTCTCTCTGCTCGTTTAGTTCCATCAGCCCAGAGAATAGAACTTGCAGGATGTGTGGAGGGGCAAATAGACCATATACACCTGTCGGTCTGTGTTTGGTACTTAAAGGCATTACTTTGAGCGATTGTAGTGGTTCCAGTGTTTCCTGACAGGCAGTAGGCAGGAGAGCTGTGTCGGTGCCCTGAGCCTCTGCTGGTTCACTTCTTCCCACTCTGTCTATTTTCTGTAGCTTTAAGAGCAACTGGCACCATGGAGGTCTGGTGGCTTTGTGGAATCACCTCAGATATGAATGCTAATTTCAGCCAGAAACATACCCCCACAGAAACATTTAGAATCATGTTTGACTCAATATCTGGGCACATGGCCCAGCTGGCTTGACTCATGATTCATCCATCAAGTTGCCCTCACCAGGGGAGGGGTAACCTTCCCCTGTAAGGCAGTGGCCCAGCACAAGGGAATCTGGGAAGAGGCTCTGTTCTCTCCAGAGACATTTGCTTGCTTTTGTAGGTGGTCTTCACACAGCCAACTGTTAAGTGAGAAAATCAGCTCAAGGAAATATTTTCTTAGCCAACAGAGTGGACTTTTAGAACACACAGGCTTGATATCAGTTCTTCAGCTGTGAGTACTGCTGCTATCTCCTGACCTCAGTGGGTGCTTGCATTCCTTCTTCATTTTGTGACCTATCCACGCTGTCCTCTCAGTTTTGATCGGTAATAACACCATTAGTTATTAAAGAACTTTAATATTTCAAAAACCATACCCATTCTCCAATTTAAACTGTATTCTAAAGAAGAAGTGGAAATTTTCAGGAATTTGCCTCACCCCTCCAGTTGTGACCGCTGGGATCCAACCACAGGGAGTCTGTCATCTTCATGATGAGAGTTTCATTGGCCAGTGGCCACTGTGCTGGTCACTGGGGGCCAGCTTCTAGTACCCTTGAGGAAAGGATGGACTAGGTGAGCCCACTGGTCTCTCTTAAGTTGACAAATTAGGAAAACATTCCCAGAATTCTCAAGACCAGAAGAGCTCCCACCCTCCTGCCCCATTTCTCCCTCCCTAAAGAGCAGGCTTAACACATAGAGCTAGAGAATGTGACCTTCATTGGAAAAAGGATCTTTGAGGAGGTAATTATGTTAAGGGACTCGAGATGAGATCATTATGGATGTGGGTGAGGCCTAAATCAATGACAAATGTCTTTCTTTACATGAGCTGTAGGGAGAAAGCCACGTGAAGGCAGACACATAGATTGGAGTGCCATGGCCAGAAGCCAAGGAACTGTAATCAGAGGAGAGAGGTAAGGGAGGAGTGGATGGGCTTCTCAAGCCTCTAGGAGGAAGTGTCTCTACCACATCTCTTCACGGACCTGTCCAGATTCCGGGATGATGGGAATAGATACCTGTTGTGGGGGTGGCCGTAGACACTGCACAGAAGCTTATGGTTGGCTGGGTGATCTACTGGGTACAGGGTCAGGTTACCATGCCTTCAGTGTTGGGGACAGTATCACGCCATGCTTCAGCCTTCTCTGGTTTTCATCAAACACGAATGGAGACTCCTAGGGAGGCTAGACTAGGGTCTGCTTGCCCCTTCCCTATTACTTTGTGGAAAATGCCTAGTATGGTGGTTTGAATGAGAATGGCTTCTATAGGTAGGATCTTATACTTGTATATGTGGTCCTCAGTTGATGGAACTGTTTGAGAAGGACTAGGAGGTGTGGCCTTGTTGGAGGAGGTGTGTCACTCAAAGTGGGTTTTGAAATTTCAAAAGACTTGTGCTATTGCTGGTTTGCTTTCTGCCTCCTACTGGTGGTTCAAGATCTGACCTCTCAGCTGCTCCTGCAGCCATATCTTTGCTCTGCCATCATGGGCTCTAACCACTTGAAATCATTAGCCACAAATTAAATGCTTTTTCATAAGTAGCCTTGGTCATGGTATTTTATCCCAGCAATAGAAAGGTAACAAAGACACATACAACTTGTCAGTTAGGGGAGCTTAAGATGACACATTGCTTATTTTTAAAAGACAGAATCTCAAGTAGCCCAGGCTGGCCTTGAACTTTTTATGTATCCAAGGGTGAGCTAGAACTTCTGGTTCCTGTCTCTTCCTTCCTAGTGCTGAAAGTATGGATGTGCACCACCATACCTGGTTTATGAGTTTCTGGGGATCCAACCCAGGGCTTCATAACTGCAATGTAGGTACTCCCATCAACTGAGTTATCTCTCTAATGTTCCATCCCATTTATAGTTTATAAACTGGTTCTCGGCCAGGAAGAATATCTGCTGAGGTCACTCCTCAGGAGGGCGTGGCCTCTGTGTGCCGGTGCACATTGCCTGTTGTGGATCTATGATCCAGGTCTGCCATTTTTTTTCTGTTTTTCCCTCATTCCTGTCTCACACCAGCACATTCTCAAGTTCCCAGGAAGCACTGGGGCATTAGAAGTCAGGGCCGGGTGTCTTCCTCACCTAGAGCCCTTGACCAGGCTCTTCAGATGTCTTTATCTTCTTGGATAAACACGAGACAGTCTGCAATTAATCTCTGGCCACAGGTGGTTTAGCAGTTGGTCTATTTTAGGGCTGAAAAGAAGACAGAGACTCTGAGACTTGCTCCAACTACTGAGCTCACAAATAGCTGTGTTCTGGACTAGTAAGATGGTTCCCCTCCACTACCTCTCCAAGATAGGGGATGTAGGTCCTGGTGTCAGGACAGAACATACATCCCTCTATCCAGGATCAGTCCACACACACTCCCATATGGGATGCTTCACTTCCAAGCTCAAAGGACCACAAGAGGAGCTGTGATGCCTATGAAGGGGCTGTCTAAGTCAGGGTTTGTATTCCTGCACAAACATCATGACCGAGAAGCAAATTGGGGAGGGAAGCATTTGCTCAGCTTACACTTCCACATTGCTGTTCATCACCAAGGGAAGTCAGGACAGGAACTCACACAGGGCAGGAACCTGGAGGCAGGAGCTGATGCAGAGGCCATGGAGGGTGCTGCTTACTGGCTTACTTCCCCTGCCTTGCTCAGCTTGCTTTCTTATAGGGCCCAGGACCACCAGCCAAGGGATGGCACCACCCACAAGGGGCCCTCCCACCCATGATCACTAATTGAGAAAATGCCTTATAGCTGGATCTCATGGAGGCATTTCCTCGAGAGAGGCTCCTTTCTCTGTGATAACTCCAGCTTGTGTCAAATTGACACATGAAAGCAGTCAGTACAGGAGCCCAGAGCTGTGTCTTCTAGCTTCTTCTAGATCTTTCCAATTTGACAATATTGACCATCACCCCAACCCTGCCCAGTCCTCTTGTGCCCACTGAAGAGGAGCACACTGTGAGTGTTACCTGTGTCTGTCCCTGAGAACACAGCCATCCCACACGGTTAGCTCTCATTGCTAGCTGAGGTATCAGTGGGTCTCTTTGTATCCCTTGGCAGTCGTTTCCTTTGCCATGGCTCTGTCATGGTACCAGTGCTCCTGGATGCATATACTCCTGGCTGCCCATTGTAGAAGTCAGGTCTGGTTCTACCTCCCAGCCCCATGTCCCAGAAATAAGACTCAGACTCATTGTATATTTATAAATACCTTAGCCATATAGCTAGGCTCTCCCCTGACTAGATCATAACAAAATATCCATTTATTCTGATCTACACTCTGCCACATGACTGGCTACCTGTACTCAGGCACCATACATCTGTCTCAGTCATTTTTCTGGGTGAATCTCCCATGTCTCGTTCTAACCCAGAATCCTCTCCCACCTCCTATTTCTTGCCTAACTTATAGGCCATCAGATATTCTCTCTCTACAGCAGGTGTTTCACAAAGCCTATGTATTTTAGCTTATGCAATATCCCTGAGAACTCAGCACATGAGTGATCAGAACAAGTTAGATTCTGGGGTTTACCTGGTTTTCTTGCCATCAGAGTGGGATGATGTCTCCCCAGTCTGTGTTTATCTGAGGTGGAAGCAGAACTGAAAGTCGTCTTTAGTGCAAAGCCCCCTCATCCTCTAAGACAGCACTAAATCCAGGCAGCCGGTGTCACTTGCCAGAGCTCCTTGATTCTGGCTGCCATCTTTAAGCCCTGAGCCCTGAAAATAGGCTATGCAGCGTAGAAGAGACAAAAAAGACAGAAAAATGGCATCAGAGTCCAGCCACAGTTCAATCCTGTCAGGCAGTCAGACCAGCGTGAGGATGATGTATGGGGGTAACAGAGATCTTCAACAGCATAGACCCCTGAAGATGTATGAAGTCACTTCTTTGGGAAGAGTAAGTTAATAATAAAAAGAAAAAAAAACTAGAAAGAAATAAGATGAAGACAGAACATATACACTTCTGTTTTGCACAAGCTGTTTTTTTTTTTTTTCCAGGACCAAATGTAGAATAAAGAGTCATTTTTTTAGAGGCAAAATCAACCATTCAAACCCTTCAGCAGAGTTTGAAGATGACAGAGGAATCAACAGCATGGAGATATGCTGCTCTGTTGACAAGATGGGCTTAGGCTGTTGCACAAGCTTTTTGACAACAGAACCAACTTGCCAATTTTTGGTAGACCCCAATCGCTGGCCAGTGCTCATAGCCATGGGCCTGCAAGCACTGCGTGGCCCTTCCCATAAGTTCTGTGAAGTGAGGCACTGATATAATCATCCCCAGAGATAAGGAAAGCAGGTGGTTGGGTGATGGTCACCTCGTGGTCTCTTGGCTCCCAGGGGATCTATCCCTGAACTCTAGCCATCTGTGATGCCCCTGCACCCCATGGTGGCACCTGAGCATACTTGTCAGTATGGCCACAAGCAGGCTTCCCTTATCCCCCCGCTCCCACAACTCTCTTTTCAGGATCTGAAAATGCACAGCTGCTGATTTGCATTCTATTTCTGAAAACCTGTTTTATTTGCTTGTATACATCCCAGACAATTGGCTGAGAGTCAAGGGGGAGTCATTGCCACCTGGCCCGGTATTTGGCACACAAGGTGACTTAAGTGTCTGCATATGTGGTGGGACACAGGATCAGAAAGCACCCTCTGGGACTGGGTCTGTACCAAAGGGATCAGTGAGGAAAAACAGAGTGTGTGCAAGGCTCACACGAGACAGGGTATCCACGTGGCAGTTAGGCACACATGGCTGCACCTAGCGCCTCTGCAAGTGATTGTCCAGGTGTGACTTTCTGAACAGGCCGAGGCCTTCCTTAAACATGACCCTTCTGCCTTACTCAGTGGAGAATCTGTCCACAGTGGGCACATTATGAAGGTCTGGGGGATGCACATGTGAAGAGACCTTGTCTAGGGTAGAGGTTGATAGTCACCCGCTGTCCAAGCTGACCTGGTCCTATTGGTTCTGTGATGGCCTGATGATGATGGTCATGAGGTGATAATGATGATGGTGGCACCAGTGAGGTTAAAGTCAGTGGCGATGATGACATAAAATAAAACAGATTTCTTTACAAAACCAGAGACTTGGAGGGCCACAGAGAGTCATCTATATTCCTCAAAATTGCCAGTAAAGTCACCGGCATCTCTTGCTGGGTATTAAGAAGGTGTCTTGGATTCTCTCACTGGATACTGATGCTCTCTGTAACCATTCTCTTTCCCAACCATGCCTTGTCTCCCCAGACATGTATCTTCCACAGCTCAGAGAACAGCAGGTATGACAGCAGCAGGCAAGCACTGCACAGTGGAGAGGTCACCTCGCTCTGAGTCAGCGGTGACCCAGCACCCACTACCTATGCCCCAATGCTGTATGGTTTATCTTCTATAGCTAAAAATGTGAAAATTTGCATGGGGACCTACTTTATGAGACACAAACATTTATTTAAAGAGAAATGAAAATAGCAGCTTAGAGAATAGCCCGCTCCTCGACTTTTAGATGTCCTTGCTACGAGACTGGGGCTGTGTAATTATGCTTGCACAGATTTTGTGGTTACTGTCAAATGCTTCTATGGAGATGCCATTTTTTAAAGACTTTATAAAGCAGCAATAACATTTCTGCCCAATGCTAACTTACTGTAAAAGTATCATCCCAGGAGCAAATGAGATAGCTTTCAATTAATGTCTCTACACTGTGAGTGGAGAGCTAACATGAGGGAAGGGGTTCACAAGCCATGGCAAATCCCTCTGTCTCCAGATTTAGTGTTATATCAATTAAGACTTAAAAATGGACCAGGTGACACATTCATCTGGCCACAAGCATTTTTTTTCCAGATCTGGTGCCTGTTCCTGTCTCCTGTCATGACAACTCCTGCTAACCTTGAAGTTACTGGGTATTGCCCCACCCCCTTGCCTGTTCCACCCATCCATGATGACCTCTCTCTCTCTCTCCCATTTTTTAAATCAAATTATAATTTTTACTTTTTAACACAGGGGTTATAAACATGAAAATGCAGGATGTGGGTAAGGGGATGGCACAGGAGCGTAGGTGTTCAGGGGGAGTACAGATATCTTTCAGAACAGGATATCAGCTGGGTGAATGTTCAGGGGTCAGGTCACTATGACTCTGCCTATGATTCACTTGTCCTTATCTAATTTGGTACTATCCACCAAGGCTGCCTATTTACAAGGTCTATGACTACTCAGGCTGGTAGATTTTTACAAAAACTGCCTGTTTACAATAGTTTATAGCCATCTGTTTCAGTGTTTTTCCATAGAGACCCAAGACTTTGTGTTAGCAAGCCTGTATGTCAGGCCGATTGCTGATTTTAGGCTTATGGCTGATTTTAGGCCTTCAGTGTATAAGCAGGGCTGCCCCTGACATCTCCTCCCTTCTCCAAGTATAGAAGGGCTGTGGCAATTCTAATCTTGCCAAGGCGGGGATAGAGGCCTGACCTCAAGTAATTAAAAGGGACTTTGTAATGGCTCCGGTCCTCCTGTCGTTGTCCAGTGAGGCATGAGGGCCATACCCGCATGATGACCTCTCTTAATGAGCCTGTGCTGTCTTCAGGGCTCTTCACAAACCCGCCATGCCAGGCCACAGGCTGCATGTTCCATCATCCTAAGGAGCTCCCCCCACCATACCACATATAGCTGTTCCCCGACAGCTCCTGTCAGTCAGAACCCAGATCATTGTAGGAAGTCCTGCCCTCTTCTGTGCATATTTTTCTTATCTGGATTTGTCCTGTCTTCTTCATGTCAACACCAGTCTGTCTATGTTATGTGCTGCTATAATAAAACATCTTAGAGCAGGTAGTGAGTAAAAATCAAGAATTTACTTCATGTAGTTTTGAGGCTGGAAGTCCAAGGTGCTAGCAGGTTCCAAGTATGGTAAAGGCTTCTCTTCACTCCCAATATTGTGTCTTTTTGCCATGTTCTACAGAGAAGATACCACAGCCTCAAATGACAGAAGGAGGAGGGGTTTCCTCTATGTGTACAAATATAATAATGGGCGTTTAAAAACAAAGCAAAAATAGAATCAAGGGATAAACTGAGAAACCTAAAATCAAGGTTGGAGATTTTAGGAACCTCTTTAAATGGTTAACAGAGCACACAGGTACATCAGAGACACAGTGAGTCCATACCCTAAAGCATACCCAGAGAACGGCAATATAGTGAAAACAGAAAATAAGGACCTAAGAATAGCTATTATCAATATTTTCAAGGACCTTAAAGAGGAATGAGCAAATCCATTAATGAAATCCATAAGACACAAACTGTGGAATGAAATGAAAAAAAAAAACAAAAACAAAAAACGGTTCATGGCATGAAAGTAGAATAGAATTGCTAAAGAAAATCCAAACTAAGAGAAAATTGGAAATGAAACATTTAGGAAGTCAAACAGAAACTGCAGAGGCAAGCCTCACCAACAGAATCTAAGGGATGCAAGAGAGAATCTCAGGCAAGGAAAATGAGATAGAAGAAATGGTCTCTTCAGTCGAAGAAAATGCTAAATCAAAGAACAAAACAAAACAAAATAAACAAACAAACAAAAAAAAAACAAACACAAGACAAAAACCTAGGCACAAAACATCCTGGAAATTTGGGACACCATAAAATGACTAAATCTATTAATAATAGAAATAGAGAAGGAGAAGAATCTCAGCCCAAGGGCTCAAAAATATTTTCAACAAAATCACAGAAGAAAAAATTTTAACCTAAAGAAAGGTTGCCTATAAATGTACAAGTATACAGAACACCAAATAGACTGGACCAGAAAAGAAATCCCCCATGACACATAATAATCAAAATACTAAACCTAAGTGCCTACATAAAAAAAAAAAATTGGAGAGAGCTCATCTTAGTAATTTAGTGGCTCAATTGAACACTTGAGAACAAAAAGGAGATGGAATATCCAAGAGGAGTAGACAGCAAGAAATAGTCAAACTTAGTGTTGAAATCAATAAAATAGAAACAGACACAATTACAAAGAATCAATGAAAAAAAGAGTAGGCTCTTTGAGAAAACCAGTAAGATTGACAAAACCAAATTAACTAAAAGGTGAAGAGAGAAGATCTGAATTAACAAAATTAGAGATGCGAAGGAGGCCATGTTGGCAAACACTGAAGAATTTCAGAGAATCATACAGACATACTTGAAAAAAACCCCATACTTCCCCAAAATGAAAAATCTAGAAGAAATAGATATTTTTAAAATATGTATACCACTTACCAAAGTTAGAGTAAGACCAGATAAGCAATTTAAACAGACCAAAACCCCCTAGTGAATTAGAAGCAATAATTAAAAGTCTACCAACCAAAAAAGAAAAAAAACATCAGGGCCAGATGGTTTTAGTGTAGAATTCTACCAGATTTTCAAAGAAGAATTCACACCAATACTGGCTAAACCATTCTACAGGAAAGAAGTAGAAGGATTATTGCTGTTTTTTTTTTTTAAATGAGGCCAGTTACCCTAACACCCAAATCACATAAAGACCCAACAAAGTCACAGATCTACTTCCCTTATGAGCACAGATGCAAAAATTTTCAACAAAATACTTGCAAACCAAACACAAGAACATATCAAAACGATCATCCACCATGATTGAGTAGGCTTCATCCCAGAGATGCAGGGATGGTTCAACACGCAAAAATCAATATATGTCATCCGTCGTATAAAGAGACTGAAAGACAAAAATGCATGATCTTCTCATTAGATGCAGAAAGTGTCTTTGATAATATTCAACACCTCTTCATGATAAGAGACTATTGATATAAGGGATATTGATATAATGGCATTGATACATAAGATAATAAAGGTGAAAGGTGATTTACAGCAAGTCCACAGCCAACACAAATGGAGAGAAACTCAAAAGAATTCCCACTAAAATTAGAAATGAGACAAGATTGTCCACTCTCTAGAAACCCATTACGTATGGTTCTACAAGTCTTAGCTAGAGCAGTAAGACAACTGAAGGATCATACACATGCAGATAGGAGATACAGAAAGGGAAGAAAGAAGTCAAAGTATCTTTATTTGCAAGTGACATGATTTTATGCATAAAATCCCTTAAGAAGCTATCAGGAGCCGGTCAGTGGTGGCGCATGCCTTTGATCCCAGCACTTGTGAGGCAGAGGCAAGAGGATTTCTGAGTTCGAGGCCAGCCTGGTCTATATAGAGAAACCCTGTCTCGGAAAACCAAAAAAAAAAAAAAAAAAGAAGCTATCAGGAAACATCTATAGCTAATAAACACTTTTAGCAATGCAACAAGACACTAAGTTAACATACAAAATCAGTAGCCTTCCTATGCACAAATAACAAACTGAAAAAAATCAGAGAAACAATACCTTTCATAATAGCCTAAAAATTATAAAATAATCTAGAGATAACTCTAAACAAGCAAGTATCAGACTTGTATGATTAAAAAGTTAAAGGTGTTGAAGAAAGAAATTGAAGAAGATATCAGAAGATAGAAAGATATCTCATGTTCATGAATTGGTAGGATTAATTAAAATGGCCAAAAGCAAGCTGCAGATTCAGAGCAATTCCTATCAAAATTCCAGCACAATTCTTCACAGAGCTTGAAATGATAATTTTTAGTTCCATATGGAAAAACACACACACACACACACACACACACACACACACACACACACACACACTATAATAGCTAAAAGAATCCTGAACAATAAAAAACTGTAGGAGGTTATCACCAACTTGGATGTCAAATATTACTACAAAGCTATAGTAATCAAAACAGCATGGTTATTGGCATCAAAACAGACACATTGATTAACAGAATCAAATTGAAGACTAAGACATAAATCATACACCTATGGACACCTGAATTTTGACAAAAATCCAGAAATACATAGTGAAAAAAAGACAGCATTGTCAACAGATGATGCTGATCAAACTGGATAGCTGTATGTAGGGGATTCCAAATAGATCCACACTCATCACCCTGCACATACCTCAACTCCAGATGGATCAAAATCATCAACCCAAGGCTAGAGAACACTGCATCCAATAGAAGAGGAAGTGAGGATAGTTTTGAACTCTTTGGTAGAAGAACAAATTTTCTGAACACAACACCAATAGCGCAGGGACTAAGAGCAACATTTAATAAAATGGGATCTCATGAAACTTAAAAACTTCTGTGTGGCAAAGGACATAATCATTTAGACAAACAGCAGCCTACAAATGGAAAAAGATTTTTACCAGCTACATATCCATTGAGGACTAATATCCAATATATACAAAGGTCTAAAAAAAATGGACATCAAGAAAACAAACAACTGAATTAAAAATGAGGTGCAAATCTAAACAGAATTCTCAAAGGATGAAACACAAATGGTTGATAAACACTTAAAGAAATGTTTAACATCCTTATCAGGGAAATGCAAATCTCAGTTTTTGAGACTTCGTCTTACACCAGTCAGAAAGGCCAAGATGAGTAAGTCAAATGGCAGTCATGTTGACAAGGATGTAGAGTAAGAGGAACACTCCTCCATTGCTGGTGGGAGTGCAAACTTGTACAGGCACTGTGGTGGTACTTCAGGAAGATAGGAATCAATCTACCTCAAAATCCAGCCATACAACTCTTGTGGGGGCATATGCCCAAAAGACTGTTCATCCTACTACAGAGACATTTGCTCAAGATGTTCGCTGTTGCTCTGTTAGTACTAACCAGCCATTGGAAACAGCCTATAATTCACCAACGGAAGAACAAATGAAGAAAATGTACATTTACATATGGAATATTACTCAGTCGTTAACAAAAATGAAATCATTAAATCATTCAGAATGAGGTGATCCAGATCTAAAAAGACAAATATGTCATGTATTTGGTTATATGTTGATGTTAAGTAATCCATGGAACTACAAAACAACGGGGGAGACAAAGCCCAACTACACAACTCTCATAACCAAATGAAACCTCCAGTTTTGGGCATGGGTTACCTCTCTAATTGAGTTCTTGGCCAAAGGTGGTTCTCCCAACTGATGGTAAGGCCCTGTTGCTGAAGAAAACATCTACACAACTCACTGAACACAGAGGAGTTGAGCTGGTGTCTACATAAAGCCTTCCCCTCTACTGACAAAAGTTCATGGTACTGGAAGGTACTCTGCATGCTACCAGAGGGAAAAGGTAAACACCAACCCAACTACAAATCCTTCGATCTACAATGACCTGCTGCGTGATAGACCGGTGCAATTGTAGCACAAAGCTTGTGAGAGTAACTAACCAAATCTGATTGGATTTAAGTCCTACTCCATGAGATGAACCCATACCCAACATTTCTTGGGTCGCCAAGAACCTGAGACTGCATAGGCCAGGAACACAGGGGAAATACTATTGTTCTGATAAAGGAATGGAACAACAAAACGATCCTAATGCCATTCAGTTATACTCACAGATAAGTACCTTGTTCATCTAGCATCAGAGAAGCTTAGGCGGGAGCAAAACCAGAGACCTACAACAGAACAATATTACAGAGAGAACTTGTAACAATCAGCTCTAAATGGAATGTCTCCATCAGCTCCATCCCCCCAGGGCTCAGGAAACCTTTAAGAAGAGGAAGCAGAAAGATTGCAAGAGCAGGTAGGGATGGAGGACACCAAGGAAACAAGGCCTTCCAAACCCAGGAAGACTGAGGCACACGTGACCTCACAGAGTGGCAGCATGCACAGGGCCTGCACAGGGCTAAGTCAGATGGGGTTCCAGAACTGAAGGGGAAGAGAGCACAGGCCCTCATCCCTAGACCATCTCCAATCGATAACTGCTACAAAGAAAATAATATTTTTTCTCCAATGGAGTCTCACTGGGTGTACAAATCACTCTGAAGGCCAGACTTCCATGCCCAGCAGTAGATGGCCAACACAAAGCAAACACAGTAGCATTTTGGGAGGTTCTTTGCCTCAGAATGCTTTGTCTGAACTTTATATTTTTTGTTTTTGCATATATATTATGTTTTTTTTGTGTGTGTATGTTTTGTTTCTATGGTATTTCTCTCTGTGTGAATGTGTCTCCACATCTTATGCTTTTTCTTTGATTCTTTTTCTCTGGTAGTTGTGTGCTTTGCCTGGTGCCATCTCATTTGTTTTTATTTAACAATAATATTAGTATTTTTAAAGATGCCTGTATTCTAGTGAGAGAGAGAGAGAGAGAGAGAGAGAGAGAGAGAGAAACAGAGAGAGACAGAGAGAGAGAGAATGGGTTTAGGTGAATGGAGAGCTGGGAAGGATTTGAGATTATTTCAAGGAGGAGAAACCAAAATCAGAATATATTGCATGAAAAAAACCCTATTTTCAACAATAAATAAATTATAGTAAAAATAAAAAGAGGGCTGGGTTAAAGATTAGTGATCAAGAGTAAAGGTTGCCTGGCATGCGGAAGGTCCCAGTTTGAAACAAATAAATGAATGTATAAATAAATCTTAAAAGTAGGAAGTCCATCTTTTATGTCTAATTTGAAGTTTAATAAAATGAATATTGCAAAAAATCCCCATAAACATCAAATAAATAATAAGTAAAGACTCACATAATATGCAAATTCTTGGTAAATTGGATCAAGGGATTAAAAGAAAAAATCCAGTCAAAGGAAAGTGACAAATTCCCTAACTAAAACCTACCAGGGGTAATCGTTCCTATTAAATCCCAAGACTGAGATGTAATAAGTAGGTTTTTGAAAAACACGTGTTATTCAAATCCTCACTACGCAAAAGTAGTGCTCGTTTGATGAAAGAAATTGAATGCTTAAAAAATCAAAACCAAAATATTTGTAAGGAAAAAAATCAGCTCTAGGTGGCTACTAGAGCATTCTATCTAATATCTAAGGAAGAAGTAATGTCAGCAGTACACAGTGTCTTTCGGAAGACAAGAAATGGAGTTGACCCTCTCTTTAAGGCCAGTATAACAGCAGTATCAACACAGAGAAGTGGATTCAAGATGGCAGAGATCAGTACGTCTGGTGAGCACAGAGGGGTCAACAAAGTTCACATCCATCAGACCCATCCACGATAATGTTACACACAAGTGTGGCTTCTCTCAGGAAGTAAACTTGTGTTGCCATTCAAAACCAGTGTCATATAACACCACAAGGAAATAAAGTAGAAAGAGACATCACATTCATTCCCTGGGGTAGACACAGAAGGAGAATTTCACACGATTTGATACCCGGTAGAGATAACTTAGATACCCGGTAGAGATGCTTAGGAAACTGGGACGTCAGGGCCGTCTTTGTAGACCTGCAGCTAGAATCCCGTGCAGACTGCTAAGCACACTGCCAAGGCTGGGGTTGGAGCCAGTATTTCTGCCTTACTGTGGGGCTTTGGCCTCGTGGGGCTGGGGATGGTGGTGGTGGAGCAGGGGGATGGTAGGCGGGGTGTCCTTCTTATATAGTTTAAGTCTGTTGGCCTTTTCGGGGGGGGGGTCACGGGGGTAACGTCTCAGGAAGAGGGGACTTGAGTTCTTTCTCTACCCGTGTAGGTTGTCTTTATACAAGTTTACAGCAGCAGTGAGATGGGACTGGGGTCTCTCCTGCCACATTTGAGCTTCGGTTTCTTGCATGACTAGGCTCTTGCTGAGGGTTCGGGAGAATTAAAGCAGTTTGAAGAGGATTTGGTCATTTTGCTCATAGACTCATGGGAAGTGAGATGACCATGAGGACGGTGATTATGGAATTGATGCCAATGAAGAATATGATGTCGGCGGTGATGTTGGTGATGGTGAAGTGATGATGGAGGTGATGATGGTGAGGATGGTTATGATGATGGTACCTATGGCTGGGGACAGTCATAGTCATTATGACGATGACAGCGATGATTTGATAATAGACATGGTGACAACGGTGGTGATGGTGGTGGTGACTATGATGGGGTGACGGTGGTGTTGGTGAGGACTTTTGGCTAGGCAGTTGTGTCTGCAAGTATATCAGCCAGAGGGAGCTGATTAAAGTGACATTCGGTGGGTTCAACACCAACAGCCATGTGTTAGACTTCCTGTGGAACCAATGGACTTTCCCAGGTTGGCACTGGACTAACCTCTCCTACTCCAAGGCTGTTGGGCCTTCTAGGAACCCCAGTGAGTTCTTGGCTTGCAAGACACCCTTTAGGGCAGGCCATTCCAGCAGGTTTGCTAGTTTATAAGGCTGACTCTTGGCCGTGGTTGATTGCCATCTTAATTCTTCTTTTCTAGCTTTGTCAGATACTGCACACATCTAGGGTCACAGAGATATCTAGATGCTGGAAATCTGAGCTGTACCAGCATCCCTGGCAGCTAGGCACCAGCCTTCCATGCTATGGACTACTGTTGGCTGAAAGGGGAGCGATTCAGTGGCTATTTCTTATCCAACATATTTTTATTGATTATTAGGGGATTTCACTTAATGTACTCTAATCATCCTCACTTCCCAGAAGTCCTTCCAGGTCCACTCTACCTTGTGACCTCCTCCCACAAAAAAGAAGAAAGAAAAAAACATCAAGTTCGTTCTGTGTTGTTTATATACTAAATAGAGCGTGGTCAAACTCCCAGTGGCTAGTCCCATAAAGAAAATTGAGTCCTGCTCAGCTCCTCCCCCGAAGCCATCAACTGTGCCTTATCACAGTTTAAAGACTTCTCTTCAATGACTAGGCTGTTTCTTTTGGGTGGGGTTGAGTGATAGGAGAGGTTGTCACAGAAGTTTTCTATGTCTCTCATTCCCAAGTGTGAGTCCGTGAGTCTGCAGCCATCAGTACCACTGCAAAAGAAGATTTTGTGCCCCTTATAGTCAGCAGCAGCATGGATTATGGGCTTCTACATGGTTTCTGGTGACAGCACAGACCATGGACATTCACATGGCCTCCTGTTTCAGCTGGGACTAAGACCTCAGCATGATGTCCAGTGGTGATACAGACCATGGACGTCGACATTGCTCTCTGCTGCAGCAGGGACCATAGACACTATCATGGCCCTGGGCAGCAGCATGGTCTTCAGTGATAACATGGACTATAGATATCAACATGGCCTCCTGTGGGAGCAGAGACCAAGGGCATCCACACAGAATCTGGCCATAGCAGGACCAAGGATGACCTGTTGTGTGGAGGTTCTTCTACTCCAGTGGCCACTTATCCGAAAACCCACATGGCTGTTTGGCTTTATCTCCTGCTGCTACCTCTTCCCCTTCTTCCTCAGTCCTCGAGATTCTCTCTGTATCCTTCCAGTGCACCTATAAGTGCCTCGCCCCAGGCTCAGTCATTGGCCACTGGCATCTTTACTGATAGATAAAAAGCCAATTGGGGACAAGGACCTTCAGTGTCTGAATGCGCAGATTCAAAGCATTAGCACCAATCTCCAACAGATATCAACCTGACCCTTGGAGGCAGCAAGGACCACAAACATTGACATGGTCTT
This sequence comes from Rhabdomys pumilio, assembly GCA_030674055.1. Classification (NCBI taxonomy): domain Eukaryota; kingdom Metazoa; phylum Chordata; class Mammalia; order Rodentia; family Muridae; genus Rhabdomys; species Rhabdomys pumilio. The sequence goes on from JANHMN010000012.1 coordinate 14,518,113, forward strand.
AGGTGGTAGCACAGGCCACACTCATTCAACATGGCATCAGTACAGACTGCTAGCATCCACAGGGACCTTGGACATCTACATAGACTCAGGGAGAAGTGTGGACCACTGAGGTCTTTTGAGGAGGTCCAATCTAGAAGATGAACTGTTCTCTATCTCAGACATGCTGGCGTTACATGATCCAAGGTGATCATGTGGCCGAACAGCAGGGTGGGAACAGAGCCTTCGAGATCTCCAGGCGGCTGCATACCACCCTGCTGGCTCTACCCAGTGACTTGCTACAACTACCCTGCAGTGACTTGCTTCTCAGTCCGCTGCAGCCTTCTCTCTAGTCTGCCTCTCTCTGCTTTTCCCACTTCCCCATCACATATTTCTACCTCAAAGTGGCGCTGCAAACCGCAATGTTACACGTTATCTTCGTTTGCCCGAACAGCTGTACATGCAAATACTCATTGAAGCTAGTCCTTGGTTTGGTTCAAGGTTTCCAGTTTCTGAAGCACTATAAATACCGGGTCACATTTGAGACTTGTCTCAGATATTCTGCCGTTGTTCAGAGTCAAGATGATCTTGCAGCTAGGCAGGGCATCCAGGGGCAGGATTCACGCCAGCTCCTGTCAGCTGCATACCTCTCTGCTCTTGACGCAGGCTACCATTTACCAGGCGCCATTGTTCTTGTAGCCTGAGAGGCAGCAGGGTGAGCAGAAGTGGCCGCTCCACTCAGCGATGCCATGTTCTTTCTCCACGGAGGCAGTGTTTCCTTATCTCTCCCATACCATTTGCCGCCACATCTGTAGCTTCGCCATTCTCCCCAACATGGCTCTGCTCTGCCATCTTTTCTTCTCATTTTGTGAAACCGTTTTTAGAAGCATCTTCTGTGTTTTAGTTGTTCTGGAAATACTGATGGCGCTGCAGACTCCTCCTCCACTCTGTGGTCCCAAGGCGGATGCTGGCAGTTGCTGCCGTCTCTGGTCACAGCCATGCTTTGGGCTTTCATCTTCAGTGGTGATGCAGCACCAGCTCCCCCACACACTCCAGCAGTTTGCAAAATGGAGTAGATGTTGCGGCTACTAAAACACTGGATCTCAGCCTGGATGGTACCGAGTTGACCAGCTCCTGCTGGTAGTTCATGGTGCAGGTGGCACCGGTGCTGAGAGCCACACTTCACCCATCCAGTCAGTGACTATTGATTTGGTGCATGAGAACCACAGGGCGTGAGCAGGAGTGAGCAGCAGGCCAGAATGGGCATCTTTCTCCCAGCAAGCCTGTCTCCTCATCTGTATTCCCACCATCTCTCTCTTCAGAGACATCATTGTGACTCTCTGGGTGTCATTGTGATGCGACCTGTGGTTCCCAGGCCCTGTGGCTTGGGACTTTTCTTATTTGGTTCTACTTAACATATTACTCTTCCTGAGGGGCTCCTTCATACCTGCTGTCTTAGGGTTTGTATTCCTGCACAAACATCATGACCAAGAAGCAAGTTGGGGAGGAAAGGATTTATTCAGCTTACACTTCCACATTGCTGTTCATCACCAAAGGAGGTCAGGACTGGAACTCAAGCAGGTCACGAAGCAGGAGCTGATGCAGAGGCCATGGAGGGATGTTACTTACTGGCTTGCTTCCCTTGCCTTGCTCAGCTTGCTTTCTTATAGAACCCAGGACTACCAGCCCAGGAATGGCACCACCCACAAGGGGCTCTCCTCCCTTGATCACTAATTGAAAAGATGCCTTACATCTGGACCTCATGGAGGCATTTTCTCAAGGGAGACTCCTTTCTCTGTGATAACTCCCGTTTGTGTCAAGTTGACACACAAAAGCAGCCAGTACAGCTGCCTTCAGAGCCATGTCCTACTGTCTTCTGCTACACTTGGATATGCTTCGTCCGTGTTTATAGCATAGTTCAAAGTTCCAAGGAAATGGTGGTTATAGAAGAGGGCCCTGCTCACATCCTGGGCCTTGTGTGCCCTGGTCAAAGTGGAGGCCGGTTGATTCTCAGTCTTGAGACAGGAGGAATCCCAAGTGTACTGGATCTTGAACCACAAAACCACGCATCAGTGGAGGAGGCTGTGGACTGTGTTTGTGTGGTACCTTGAAAAGCCATAGCTAGACATGCTGTGTATTGTTTCCTCTCTGCCTCTGTGCTAGGCTTCTGCGATCCTGCCCCAGGAAGGAGGAGGGCTGCGGGGAGGACGCCTGTGGGGAGGACGCCTGCATAGGAGGCCATCCCTGAGTTTGTTTACCTGTCTTTTTTTTTTTTTCAATCTCTGCTGTCACACAGAAACAGTTTCACAAACTAATTACTTTGTGTCAGTCACAGGGGAAGCAGCCTCCTGCCTCCTCAGATGGACATGAGTGGTCAGGGGCTTTGAGGTACAGCAACTGGCAGCAGAGTTCCAGCGCGTGAAGACAATTACTCCAGTGAGCTCAGGCAGAAGAGGTCAGGGCTGTCATGGATTACTATTCGTGTTTCAAATGAGAAGAAACGAAGATTTGTCCCTTAAATAGTGTGTGTGTGTGTGTGTGTGTGTGTGTGTGTGTGTGTGTGTGTAAGAGAGAGAGAGGGAGAGAGAGGGAGAGAGAGGGAGAGAGAGAGAGAGAGAGAGAGAGAGAGAGAGAGAGAAGGCTTTTGATTCTAAATGCAAGCTAAATTATGTGAAAGAGAAAGTAATGGAGTATTGGATGCTTGTTTCAAAGCCAAATCTCTCTTCAAGGTCATTAATCCCCTAGCTGCTGGAGTCATTGTTGGAATGGGAGAGGGGGCTGTACCCTTGCTGCCCGAGGCCCAATGTTCCCTTATAATGGTGGACATGGGGGAGCAGTTCTGTCCTGAAGACACATAGAGTTCATCCAGACATACCTGCCTGGATAAACCCATGTACTTTCCTTTGCCCATGCCTCTGAATGTGGGTTGAGGTTTCCCTTCTTCCCACGAGGCTGAATCCAGAATGTGTCAAGATTTTACAGGTGATGTCTGCCCCCCTGGGCATGCTATGAGAGCTCTGAGACACTAAGCCAAAGGCCACTCTGCAGGCAGGCTACAGTGCTGGGCTCCTCAGTCCAGGTAACTATCGCCCTGAGCAACAGCTGGGAGACAATGGGCAGGTGAACTGGCTCTGAACAGCGAGACATGATAAAAGTCTACTGCAGGGTTTCCAGAAATTTCCTTATGAAAGATATACGAAAGAGCTTGCTCTTGTGAGGGATGATACTGACCCAGGTATCAGAGTGGGGTGTAGCTTCTTAGGAGGCCTAAACATTCCATGGTCATCATTGCTCAGGAGGATCCCCTGGCCCAGGGATCGGTCATGTGAAGGGTGAGGTGCCTGGGGACATGAAGATTGAACTTCCGAATGCTGGAAGGGACCTGGAGCAGTACTGATTACTCACAATGGCTATGTGCTGTGGATCTGCCTTCTTCAGCACTGAAGGGCAAGCAGTGCTTCCCCCAGCCTGTGATCAGGCCAGAGCCCTGCAGGGCCTGAGACACCACTTGTGCCTTTTTCTTCCTAAGGGGATAGGGGACATTCTTTCTACTCAACACAAGTCCTGCTAGGCTTCGTGCTATGATATAGATCCTCAGGCTGCCTGAGTTAGGCAGGCCACGCTTTCAGTAGACTCTGTTTTAACATTATCGATGGTCTACTGATAGACTGGCCTAAAGGTGAAAAGCAAATACAGGTGTAAAATTAACTTCAGTGTGTCTTCAGCTCTCACCAGGGAACGGAAGATAGAAGTCAGGAGTTGTGTGTGTGTCTGTGCATGCATAAGGATGTGTGTACCAGAGTGTGCAAATGCATGCCTGTGTGGGAGTGTGTGCATGTGTCCACATGGGGGTAGATGTCTGATAGGAGCCTGACCTCCTCTGGCCACTGGGATTGAGTGCTTGTTTTACACTATATTGAGTGAGACTTATTCCAAATGCTGCTTTCAAGTCGTAAGGAACAGTTGACAGCCCCTGGCCATGGTGCTGTTGAGAGCTTTGCGTGGATTTCTCCATCTGTCACCATTTGCAGGACCATTTTTTTGTTCCTGTCTATGCATGACTAGGGCAGAGCGGTGGAAAACGATCCAGACTTCCTCCACCAGGAACTTGATAAGGTGGGAGCTTTGTTGAATGAACTGTGCCCCAGGGTTGTATATTGGAGCACCAGACACAACTCTGATGGTATTTGGGGGTCTCTGCTTAGGAGGAGACGATGAGGTCATCATTCTGGTGGCCCTGATCAGGGATGCATGTATCCTGTCTTCACATGGACAGAAAGGGAAATGTGTACAGGGGTGTCCTGTACAGAGGAAGGGCCTGGTGAGGTCACAGTGAGAAGGTGACCCTCTGTAAACCAACAAGAGGACTTGTGGAGGAAGCCCGCTCAGATTTCTATGGCTAATCCACCAACTGCCATGCTCTGAAACGGAAGTCTCCACACATTAATACAAAGAAAATTATGGGAAGAAAAAGAGGTTGGATTGAGTCTCAGACTCAGACTCAGGAGCAACTGCAATGATGGGTCCACGGTCTGTTGTGTCACTTTGAAGGAAGCACCAGTCTTAAAGGTCTAGCCTACCACAGCTCTCTACAGCTTAGCATAGGGGCTATAAGGAGTCTTGCTCTCAAGTTGCTGCTGCTGGGATTAAGTTTCTCTCAGAGACCCCAGCTGCATCTTACCTCATCAAGTGGGGCATAGCTGACTCTGGTATTATAACCATTCTTATGCTTCATGACAAAGGGCTCTGAAAACATGCCCCCCATTGAGACTCCTGGGATTCTCAGAATCCACTGAAGAGACCCCTCCCTGCATTTGTCCCCTGTCACCTCAGGCCTGACTGCTGCTTCTCCTGCTGGGACCGAGCCACATCACTAACTGTCAAATTGCCTAAAACTAATTGGCTTAATTATCAATTTGCTTAATGGTATGTTTAACTGAAATCTATATTTATCAAATTTACATTTCTCACATGGCAGAGTGATTCCAGCTCTGTCTGAGGCTCTCCATTGATTCGATTGTCTTTTCTGCATCTGCCTGTTCTTGGGGATGTCAAGACATTTTAGTTAGTGTAAGGATGTGCCAATCTTACTTTAATATTTCCAATGAGAATCATCCGGATTGGTATTCAATGCATAAGCTTACGAGAAGCCTCTGTGCTCATCCATCTCTGTCATCAACTGTGTAATCAGTCATGTGCAAGACATGAATGCCTCGTTCTTTTAATGACTGTCTTGGTTGTTCCTACCCCAAGTACTTATCCCAGGCAGTGGCTGTCTTAGGTTGGGGCCTCTGGCTGAGTCTGAGGTGGGGATGCAGGTCTGAGAGGTTCCAGGCACAGTGGACCTTTCTCCGCTTCTAGAAGCTTCTTATTGGTTTCTGTGTATAACAGTACTTCCTTATAACCCAGGGTTCTGTTCCCACAACAAACTCCCCAAGGGTACAAAATTCTCAAGATCCTAATGCCCTTACATGAAACGAGGCTGTGTTCATATCTTACACTGTCTGCCTCAAGTACCAACCATCTTTAGATGGTCTGTCACACTAGTACAGATGCCAATGCTGGGCACACAGTGTTAGCCTCTTTAATTTGCAGAATATCGACAAGAGGCAAGATGTCTCCCCAGTGTTTAAGCTGAAGTTGGTAGACGCCATGTCAGTTGATTGATTTCTGTTGGATAATACCAAAGAAAACCAAGCTAGGGACCTCTGGGAAGAGGGAACCCCTGGGCCAAGTTTTATAAGAAAGCAGGTTGAGGAAGTCACAGGGAGCAAGTTAGTAAGTAGCACTCCTCCATGGCCTCTGCCTCAGTTCCTGCCTCCAGGTTCTGCCTGTGCCTCTTCCCTGACTTCCCTTCAAGATAGCCCCAGGGGTAATACCAACCCCAATGAACTAGACACTCCTATATCAATCATCAATCAAGACAATACTCCACAGACTTGCTTATGGGCCGATCTAATGGGGGCATTTTCTCAATTGTGGTTTTCTCTTCCCAGATGACTCTAGCTTCTGTCAAGTTAAAAAAAAATTAATCAGCACATTACAAAATTCAGGTTGTCAAATCCTTAGAGTAAATATAGTGTTTTCTCTTTAAAATGTGTTATACAACATATTTTGATCATATCTATCCCACCATTTCCCTCTGACTCCTCCAATGCCCCTCATCTCCCTCCCAATTTCATGTTCTCCTTTGTGTTGTTAATACTCCCAGAATCCAGTTACTATTGCACATATGTGTATGGGTGTGGGGCTGTCCACCAGGGCTCAGGTGATGTACCAGAGGCCATGTTCCCAAAGAAGAATGACTCTCCCTCTCCCCCAGCAATCTTCAATTGCAAAAAAGCTCCTTCGCCAAGGGCGTGGCTTCTTGGGTCCCTTCCCCAGTTCACACTGGGCATTTGATTGGCTTGATCTTGTGCATGTAACCATAGCAACGCTGTGTTGATGGACATGTACAACAGCCATGCTGTCCTCTCCAGAAGCCAAGCCAGCATTTCACAGCTCTCTTCCTTACCCTCTGACTCTCATTCTTTCAGACGTTTTTCCTGAGATGTTCTCTGGGTGTTGCATGATGGGCTGTTTGTGAAGTGTAGTGGTTTTGTCTGACCTGTGCATATGCCTCTGTGTGTTTTAAATCACCTTTGACCTCTCAGAAGGCTAAGTACGATCCATACATTCTGTCAACAGCTTCCAGACTACATTGTTTAGGGAATAGCACAAGAAAAAGTTCAAGGTTCTTGTTCCGTGCAGGAAAAAAAAATGTTTGAAGTGTTTCCAGCTTGCAGTTGATTGACTCTCTGGTGGCAAGGACTTGTGTGCAAACTGTAACCAGGCTCTTTGTGGTCAGGTGAGAATGACCTGTATCTGAGACTCTTTCTGCTTAAGTGTCCTCTCGTGTGCTCCTACTTAAGGGTTAGTTTTGGTTTTGTTTCTTTTACATCTTATATTTGCCCCCAAACATGTTTTTTTCAGGTTAGTGTCCCCCCCCCCAAGCTTTAGAAGATCAGATCAAAACGCTACAGAATTAAAAAAGGCAGAATACAAACCTAAAATGACGGAAGAAGAGCTTGCATAGCCTCTGTTTGCAGTCACTGCCATCCTGGCCAAAGAGCAGCTCCTGAGGCTGTGAGGGTCAGGCTTCTATCTCTCACTAAGCACCCAATAAATGGTTAATGTCTCGAGCTATAATAAATATGTTCTTTTGAACTCCACTTTGTTGTGCAGTTTGGTGGCAACAGCACCCAGGACTAGAGGACCAGCACAAAGTCAAGCAAATACCGCCCCCCACCCTCCAGTGTCTGTCCTGAAGATAAGCAGGATTGCAGTGGCTCCTTTCCAGAGGCTTGTAGTGCTGAGCTCTGTCAAACAGCTCACATCCTTAGCAGAGAGGAATGTTCTTTCAGAGAAGGGCCAGCAGCATGATTGATTGCTCCTGTTTGTAAGAGAACCTCACTGAGATCAGAACAGAAGGAAACCGGAAGAGAGGAGCCGTATCGTTTTTTTTCTTCTCCTCTCCTCCCAGCTGCAGGTAGAGGGCCAGTGAAGCCTGCCTTCCTGCAGGGTTTCCATCAGCAGTCTCTGGGTTGTCACAGACACACTTATGTCCCATCCAGTTCTCAACCCCTCCCTGTGATGCCAGGGCCCTGTGATCTCCACAGACTGTAAGACTTTATAAGCATGTGTGTCTACATATGTCTAAATTGGTTGCTGTCTAGTGTGTATAAATTAACTCCCTCACAGTTCCACACCTGGCCTTATGTAGTCCTTTAAATGTCATGCTGTGTGACAGGCTCACCAGGCACAGGGGTTGCATGGTCACCCCATGTCTTTGGTAGGAATGGGTCAGCTGTGCCCAGCTGCAGAGCAGCCAGAAGACTTCTACCAATGATAAACCAGGATTTTTGAGAGGTGTCAGGGTCTCTGTGGACACGACACTTGGAGAAGTGGAGGAAATATTTTTTTTTCCATAAGAAAATATTTACCATGGCAGGAGGAAAACTGTCATCACACATAAAGCAACAGGAGAAGCTGGGAAAATGCTGGCTGCAAAGTATATAGAGAAATGCAAGATTTTATTTCTGGATGATAAGAACACAAGTGAACACTTTAAGAAGGAGCTGAGCAAGGTAGCATGTGCCTTTAATTTCGAATTCAGTTTTAATTTTCTAGCACTCAGGAAGAAGAGGGAAGCGAGTCTCTGTAAGTTAGGTGCCAGCCTGGTCTGCATAGTGAGTTCTAGGACAGCTAGGACTATACAGAGAGGACTTGTCCCAAAACCAAATAAGCAAATTAAAAGAAAAAAAAAAACCCAAAATGTATTGTTCTGTGTGTCCAGCAGATACAAATCTAGAATACATTCTTCCTGAAGGTGCTTGGGGCTGGACCAGGTTTGCAGGGACAGTGATTGGTACTGAGAGATTGGTATTGAGAGAACACCAGTACTCCAAGCATCCTCTGCCCTTTTCTTCCTGGCTACTATTGCCTGGGTCCTGTTGAGGTCTGGGGGAGGGGTATGGACACTCCCTCCTCAGCTTTACTCTGCAAGCCTCTCATCTATCCTCCACTTGCTGGCCAGTGGCAGGAGGGTCTAGCATTGGACCAGTGGCAGGAAGGTTTAGCATTGGACTTCAAAATTAAGGGACAGACAGGATCCTTAGATATGATGTCTGTTCACTGTCCACTGTTCCTTCAGGAAAGTTGCATGACAGCTTTAGCAGGTACACTGGGAAGGAGTCATAACAACTTGCCAGCTTTGCCTCAGTGGGCTACTTTCTACCTCAGATTCCATTACTAAAGCTGCGTGTGTAGTTGCCGGTGACACATGGAGCCTCACGTGTGACCTCTGTAGGAGGCCACAGGGAGCTTTAATTCTGTGCTGCAGCAACAAACGAACCACAGTCCGGAGAGATGCGATTGCTTAGAATACAAATCTCAAGAATGTGGAGTCTTTCACATCTGGGTGTGAAGGACAGAGTTTTAAGTTTTCAAGGGATGAGAGAAGAGATTGATTTCTTGGGCTCTGCAGGCGACTGGATCTAGGGACTCTCGAGGACAATAAAATCAGTGGCTCCCAGCTGTAAACTGGCATAGCATTTGAACATGGCCTGGGTACTCCTCCTGGGAGCATTGTCTCCTTTGGATGACATGTGGTATGTCATCAGTGTGATGTTGAATACATAGTTATTATAGTATACTATTTAGGGAATAGACTAGATAAGATTAAAATGGACATTTTCAAGAGATTTTTTTTGGGTGGTGGGGAGAGTGATTTTGATCCATGATTGAATCCATGGACGTGGAATTAATCAAGAGGTAGAGGGTCGAATGTATAAACATTCGACTTACCTCATGGATAGCATTGGGGGGGGCATTATCATGTAATATTTTAGAGGGCAACCCCTCATTGGCATTTCTGAGCATTGCAGTGAAAAGCTGCCCAGGCGGGGAAAAGAGTTGAAGAGAACACCACTGGCCCTGTGACCTAGAAAATCTATGGTTATAGCAAGAAAGCTAGCTGTTAGCATACAGAAGGAAACATACTGGACCCCTGACCAAAGCCAGATTGTAATGGAGCAGTCACAGAAAATGCATGCTGTCTAGGAGTTTGTGGCTTGCCACTCTGGGATGAGCTTCTGCCACGGGAAGTTTGATTGGTTTTGACTTAACACAGGTCTGGATGCTCTGGGACAAAGCTTGTCTTGACCATCGCAAACACCTGAGCATCTGATCTGCGTGTCCCGAAATCATGCCGTTATCTGACTCTGCCTGTCTTGATCTACCCTGAGTTACAGAGCGAATTTGTTGTTGAATTTTAATGCCAGTCACTATTATTTAATTTACACCAACTAATTCCGGAAAGGAAAAAGATGCCTGTCCAAAGAGGTGTAAATCTGATACCTGACTGATCTTTTAAGAGGCGATAAATGCAAATATCCTCACTTTTGGCATTTATAAATTATTTGCTTCATTAGGACAAAGAACATTTGACATTCTGGTGCTATGAGATGTCTGCCCAGTGTCAGAGTACATGGCCAACAGTTAGGTGGGGTAGGGGATGTTTGAGCAAATATGGTGACTTTCATTATGACAGGAAATGCCAGTAAAACACACACATACACACACACACCCCTGAGTTCTGTCTTGGGCTAGAAGTAGAAAACTTCCCCTTAAACTTGTCATAGACTTTCACATACACTGTGACACCTGTGCCAAAGACAAACAAACATAAATGAATAATAGTAATTGAAACAAACTCTTTTCCCAGCCATCTGCTGGGGTCAGGCTTCCTGCAGCCCTTCCTTAGTCTTTGCTTCCTGCTGTCACTAGTGTAGGGTAGGGTAGTGTAGTGTAGTGTAGTGTAGGGTAGTGTAGTGTAGTGGGGTAGGGTAGTGTAGTGGCATGGCGTAGTGTCATGTAGTCATGCAGTGTAGTGTAGTGGTGTGATGTAGTGTAATGTAGTGGTGCAGTGTAATATAATAGTGTAGTGAAAAAGTGTAGTGTAGTATAGTGTATAGTGGGGTAGTGTGGTGTAGTAGTGTGATGTAATATTGTGTAGTGTGTAGTGGTGTGGCGCAGTGTAGTGTGGTGTAGTGTAGTAGTGTAGTGTAGTTGTGTGATATGTAGTGTAGTGTAATCATAATGTAGTGTAATAGTGTAGTGTAATGGTGTAGTATAGTATAATGGTACAGTGTAGTGTAATAGTGTAGTATAATGTAATACTGTAGTGTGGTGTAGTGTAATAGTGTAGTGTAATAGTGTAGTGTAACGGTGTAGTGTAACGATGTAGTGTAACGGTGTAGTGTAACGGTGTAGTGTAACTGTAGTGTAACGGTGTAGTGTAACTGTAGCGTAACGGTGTAGCGTAACGGTGTAGCGTAACGGTGTAGTGTAATGGTGTGGTGTAACAGTGTAGTGTAACAGTGTAGTGTAATGGTGTAGTGTAACGGTGTACTGTAATGGTGTAGTGTAACAGTGTAGTGTAACGGTGTAGCGTAATGGTGTAGTGTTGTGCAGCAGTGTAATGTACTGTACTGTAGAACAGAAGTTGGCCCGGGGGTTGGGAGGGAGGCTCAAGTCGCTCCTAGTCTCTGAACTTCATCTTGGCCTGGGCATGACACCTTCCAAAGAAACTCTCTTGGTTTTTCTCTCAGAATCCAGGGCTCATTCCTGATGCCTCCACAGTACTCCTGTGCCAACACTGAAGACTGTTGTTTGGTTCAGCTTATAGTGTCTCCAACAAATTCTCTCCACTTTCCCCAAAAGTTAGGCAAAACAGAAGCGCTCTGGACCAGTCCTTCAAGCAACTTGGGTCAGGTGAGGCAGGCTCACCGCTGTCTGTCTCTAATTCTCCCTCAGAGTCCAAGAACAGACGTCTTGTGTAGCCAACTAAGGCTGCATCTTCTAGGCTGGAGCAAAGATGTTCCCCAGGCTTTCTCTGGGTTTGGTTCACAGCTGACCTGATTGAAAGCACTTTTGTATTTCAAGGCTTAGAAGTTGGTTTGTTTGATTTGTGTGTGTGTGTGTGTGTGTGTGTGTGTGTGTGTGTGTGTTTCAAGTGATGGGTTCCTGTGGTGCCTACCCTGACATTCTGTAGATGGCCGCCAGTAGAGGTGTTGAAGAGCCAGGTGATCTAATCCATGCAGTAGGCTACATCCTCACAAAGGAAAAAGCTACTCATCCTCAGGAAGCTGCACATGTCCTCAGTGGACACACCCTTTCCTGCTTCTATCAGCATCTGACACAAGGTTCAGTTTTACCTCTTTGGTGTCCTGGCTCCAGGCCTGTAAATTTTGTCTCTGATGCCAGACCCCAAACTAGAGGCAGGGACTGAGTGTCTCAGGAAGAGCTGTTAGGGGATGGCTTTCAGCATCAGTTAAGGCCCCTGGAGGCTGTCAGCACACAGGTAATGCTGGGACTGTCTTCCTAGGACAGAACATATGAAGAACAGAGCTCAGAGCCCATGGCCAGGAGGCTGAGAGGGAGCCTGGGCATGCTTGGCTACATCCCTGTTCTCTTGTGTCTCCAATTCTTCCCACCTTAGATCTGCTTGAGCTGCCTTCTATGCTAGATGGTTCTGTGAGTTAGAATTAAGTGCAAGAGAGGCTGGGCTGGGCTGTACCACCACTGCCCCTTTTGAGAACCATGATTCTTTTTATGATGTAAGCCTTAGCAGCAAAACTACCAGAGGCAGCTTTCTCCTGGGGAGGTAGGTCTAACCTCTGCTAAAGGAGGAGCCAGCTGATGGCAGTGGCTGCCTCCTCAGTTTTTTTTTCGATGTGCTGTTGGCAGGTGCATCTATGTCTTAAGCCAGGGTGTGGTGTGTCCTTACCAGCTGTGTATGTTGTGTGTGTGCAACCACAGTGCAGCCCTTACATTCTGTGTGTGCATTCAACCCTGACACCCTTTTCTGTAGTGAGAAATGATCTTAGAAAAAGAATAGATGGAAATCAAACCCTTAAACGGTCTCTCCTTCTCTTTTCTTTTTAGCATGCTAATCTACCTGAGAGGCTTAGCAGGACCCCGGGCATAATCAAACCTTGAGCCCAGTGAGAGCTCTGCGCCACAGAGCCAGAGCAAAGTGATTTATTTAAGTGAATGACCACAGCTTTTTGGGCCTCGATGATGTCTGTTTTTAAACCCAGACTGCGATGAATTGAGGTCTACGAGGGAAATCGAAAGCTTTTATGCTGGGTTGAGAGGGGCTTGCTCTCACCTTGTTAAGCTCGTCTCTCTAAAAGCCCATAACTTACTTTCAATATTGTCCAATCGCCTTCTCCTGGAAGTAGAGGGATTTCCATTCTGTCCCTATGACACGTCCAAATAAACACACTGCTTCAGCCATTAAGGCACTTGATTTTGTTGAACCAGAAAGAAAAAGGCAGAATAAGAATGAGTTGTGTGGGTGCCCTGTGTTCTTGAGCTCCTGGTGTATTGATGTGCTTGTACCCAATCGGTTCCTGAATGTCCCTGAGAACTTTGCCTGAATCTGGATGGACAGTTTGGAGCCACACCACTGCATCTGCATCCCTTAAACCTTCCCGTTCAATGTCTGAAGCCACCAGGGACCTGGAACCACAGGGACATGCCTGCTGACCAAGTACTCACCCTCTGAACTCTTCTCTAGGTCTGATCCCAGCTCAAGACTGGTGGGCAGTGTACTTTGTCTTAAAAAAATCTTTTTGTATAAAAGGAAAACCCAAGTAGGCAAGCTGTAAATCTTGGCAGCTACCTGGAGGAAGAAGATGGAATCAAGAAGGAGGAAAGCCATGTCTTCTAAATTAAAGCAGGGAGGTTGGCAACACAGCAATAAACAGTCACACCATGGACTGAGGAGCTTTCAAGAAAGAAGCTCAGAGTATTAGAGAATCTGAGAGTGTTGGGGGAAACACCCTTAGGAATGAGATAGAAGAAAAGCAAAAACTATGAATTACAATTCAGAAAAGTAGGATGACTCATGAGCTTGCATGTCTAAGGCTCTGTAAGTTAGCATGCTAGGGGCTAGGAATTCTGGGAAGGAAGAGTACATCATCTCATTAAAGGGATAATTATTCCTTTCTACTCCTTAGCATGGTTTTAAAATGAATCCATCTTTCTGAGGGGTGGTCCCTTGGCCAGATGATTAATCTGTACAACTGGATTCATTTTGTTATGCTTTGGGTAGCTTGACTTGTCAGGTCTCCCTCAAGCCTGAGAAGTGGATTTCCCTAAGGCACCTCCTCAGAAGACAGATACCCTTCTTCCTTTTTTAAAGAGCTAAGTCTAAAATCATTAGGAACTGACCGGGGATCAAAGTCACCAAACACTCTGGCTCTAGCCAGGACATGGGACAAGGGTGTTCTCAGCTGATGGTTGGGACACAGAATGAGTCCATATCCTTAGTTTCTTGTCCTAACCCTATCTCCAGTCTTCATCATTTAGATCAGAAGGTTACTCCAGGGTTCATTTACAGAATTGTGGTGATGATGGAATCTGGTACCTTGTCTTTGAATTCCTGATGTATGGGCCCATGGGAGTATAAAGGTTCCTTGCTGCTCCTAAGCTTGGTGCAGGGCTCTGAGAGAGATAGATAGGCAGGCCGTAGTCAAGGAAACCCTTGAAGGATAGGGGCTGATGCATAATAAGCTAGCTGAAGAGCCTGGGAGGCCTCTATATCCACAAGGAGTCAGAATTGTGGCAAATGCCTTCAGCTATCAAGACATGCTTATTCCAGGACAGCTGAATTACGGTCAGAGTCACAACTGGGATGCAACGGGGCTTCTGACCTGGTGCAGTGGTAGATGGATGAACACACACTTTCAGGCAGTGTCTGGGGGTTCGAGTCTCAGGCACACTGTTCCTTAGTGCTAATCTTCAGGTTCTCATGGTTGCTCAGTGAACACGAAGACAGTTACTCAGCCTGAGAATGTCAGAGGCCCAGAGCCTGTGACAGGTGTGGCTTGCCCCTACTCCTCTTCTGCAGAGAAGCCTCATCCTGCAGGAAACAGCCTTGGTCTGGGAAACCTCCCAAGACAGCCTAGGAGAGGTAGGCCCGAGAATGCCCTTGAGCTGGGAGTCCATGTCCTGACACCCACAGATACTTCCCAGTGAAACACAGCAAAGTCATTTGCTGTCCCACAAGCTTTGATTTCTAGGATGCCCATATTCAAATAAAACTTTTATATATCTCAATAATTATATCACTAGATCTTAATCTGGGTAATTAAAATTCAATAGGATGCTCCCAAGTATCTAACAAATGCCCACAAACCATTTTAATGGCCACAAGCTGTTCTCTGCAGGGAGACACCTCAGCAGGAGCCAGGAGAGCACTTCTTCAGGGAGCACTCAGACACCTGAAGGAAGAACTTCTGCAGGGAGCACACAGTCTGCCAAGGGCAGTGCTCCACAGTGTCCAAAATGTCCATAGAGAAAACAGCCTGGGTCAGGACCATCTGTCCTGCTTCCAATAATGCCTGTGCCAGTGCTGGGCAGAGATAGATGAGCACAGGACCATGGAAAACACTCACATCAGGACACAGGAGTCAGAGAAGGTGGGTCAGCTCTGGGTCGAAAGGCTGCCGTGATACCACAGCAGCCGCAATATGAGAAATTTCTTAAAAGGACTCAGAAGCACATGGTAAGGAGGTATGAGAATCTTGTCTGGACTAGGACTCGGGCCAGGGGTCAGACAAGATTCAAGGTCAGCCAGAGGTGGGTTCACTCTGCCCCATGTGGCTGTGTGGAATGAGGATGCATGGAGAGGGGTCAGGGACAAAGCTGGGCCACGCCTGGACTCTCACATCTACAGAACACCCAGGCCACGCATTATTCAGCCAAGTGAAGAATTGCTGTGAAGCCCATCTCCCACAGCTGTTAGAATCAGAGATGGACAGGGCTCCCTGGGCTGTCCCCTTTCTTGTCTCAGTGTCTGCTCTTCACAGCTATGTGGGGGCAGCAGCCCCAGACACACCCAACACAAAGCTATCCTTGAACCAAGCGGGACCCACTGGACCCTCTTTGCTTCCGTTCCCTCTGCCCTCAACCCCACCCCTTTGCTCAGGGTGACACTGCAGGTAATGGAGAAACACGTGTATGGCTAGCTCCTGCTGGCAATCGAAGGGCAGGCACTGCCCTGATGGTGGTTAGACAAATGTCTTTACAGAGCACTCCAAACTGTGTTTAGTCGCATGCTCAGGCAGAATTGCTCACTTCTGTGTCTGTCTCTTTGTGTGAACCCTTGGAGCATCTACAGAGACCTAAAGTGTGTATGAGAAGCACTGACAGCTGGGTGTGCAGTAAATGTTAAAGATGCCTTATTTACTGGTTTTTTTTTTGTTGTTGTTGCTATTGGATACAGTATAGTGTTACTGATGGTGACATTTAAGAGTAGTGTAGCACTCAGTCAGGGCCGTTGCCAGCGCTTGTACACTAGTCTGTATTGTGTTTGTAGCAACACAATACCGCAGACGGAATAAGTTACAAAGAGTCAAGGCTTATTTTGGCTCAGGCTCTGGCTTCTTTCTGGTAGAGTCTGGAGAAGCCACAGGGCATCACATACAGAGTCCTGTGGTCCCACTCTCCCTTCTCATAAAACTTCCAGGATATATGCACAAACTCCACTCTGCTGGCTTTATCCATATCACCGAAAGCCCCACCTCCAAACACTATGGTTGAATCAAATTTCGACACCCCCAATAGCTAACTCTGGAGATTAGCTTTGCACATTTATTTCTGGACATTCAATCATGTCCAAGCCAAGAAAACAGGGTCTTGATCTTTGGTCATCTATAGGGTGTCAGTTGTACATAGCTTTGAGTAGGTCATACCTGCACAGGTTCTTTCTATGGAGCCAAAAGGCTCTGTGAATCATTTGGGTGAGATTCCTGAACGCACAAAAACCTGTAGGAGAGGGTCGGTGATCAGTCAGCAAGCGGGTGGGGTTGCCCAAGGGACCTGCAGTTGTGACAGGAAGGCACAGTGGGGATCCAGGAAAGAGGTCTGGACAGGAAGGGCGGTGGAGGGGTTTATCTGTGAGCTTGGTAATGGATGTATTTGTTCTGCCAGGCTCACACTGCCTCCAGCAGGGGGAGACAGTGTCACAGCAGGATCCCACTGTCCTTTCCACTCTGGCTACACTAGGAATCTGAGGCTGGGCTTTGCAGAGCTGTGTGCTTGTGGTAGGTATAAAATGTGTTGTGGAGTTCCTCTCTCCAGGGCTGCCTTCAAGTCTTTGGGGACACCTCCAGACCACCTCCTGGGACCTGGGAGTCGTTAGTGTCCCCCTGTCCTCCTGTGCTGGAGACAGACCTTCTCCCATTAAAATGTCACTCCCCGAGGAACCCAATGCAATGATATTTTTGCTTTATTTACATGAAAATCAACAGATGTTAGCAAGTTAATGTCATTTATTATATAAGATGTGATGACAATACAATTAGTATTTTTTAAACTGTAATTGTAAAATTGACCTTATTAAAATTCCACTTCCTCCATAATTAAAAAAACTAATTACTTCTAGTAATTGGACCAGAAATGACATTTTCAGTTCATTAATATTCAGCAAATTGTTTTTGAAGATGTTTTCGCATGACGCACTGTCAACCTCCAGCATTTCTGTTCATTTCTTATTTAAAAGTCGCCTGGAAATAATAGTTAGCATTTTAACAAGGCGTGTACCCATGGATTGATTTTGTAAATAAAGTTTTTAATTGCTAATTAATTTGTGGAGCTCTGTCCCTGTACCGCCTTCCAGGCTTAACTGTGGTAGGGCCTCGGGGCTGAGCTCAAGCTTAGGTCTGGCGGAGCTTGTCAGCAGCTTCACCAGACTGAGCTGGGTCACGCTCCACCGCTCCTGAATGCCACAGTCTAATTACTTGGTGCGGAGGTGACTGCAAACCAAAATCACAAGTGTGAACTAGTTTTGTAATTAACTGAGCTCAGCACAGAGGGGTTTTAAAGAATGAAAATCAACTGTTCCGAGGGCCTGGGCACTGCCCTAGGGGTCTGGGGGTTTGGCTAGGTAGGGGTTGGTGTGGAGTTTTCTGCTGGAGAGATGAAATTTCTCCTGCTTTGTGGTCCTGATGTTGCCACAAAGCAACTTTTGACACACACTGGTTCCTCCAACTCTGGGATGGTTTCCTTGGGCAGAGGAGGTTCTTCCTTTGGTAGGCAGCTGGTCAGAACAGGGTGGGGGTGGGGTGGCTTCAAAGCAGGGGGCCTGTGTACTTTTAACAAGTACACAGGGTACCAAAATTAGGCCCCAAAGGACCTGAGATTTGTAGCCATGAAGAGGAGATAAATTCACGCCAGACCTTGGGCACAGATATTTCTAGAGTTTCAGCAAGTAACAGGAGTTTAGGAAATGCCAGTCGTCAGGATGTAGTTTCTTGGACTCTGCCACTTTTGTGGTGACAGACTTCTTCCTGGCTTTGGAACTCATACAGCTCCTGGTGGAGAAATCTCTTTTAAAGGAGGGCTTACAGAGGAGAGGAGATGTCATTACCATGGACAGGGACTAGAGATGTCCTGGGCACTGTGGTCCAGCCTGGAGCCCATGTGAGTCTGTGTCTCATCTAACCTCGTGAGTGGTCATGGTGGCCACCTTGGACTTGGGCACCATGCAGCTGTGGTGAATCCCAGGAGACATCAGGTGACAGAGCCTCCTTCTAGGAAACCATGACTCTAATCCAGGGGCTGTGGAGAAAGGCTTCTCAGGGCTCAGTTCCTTCAAAGGTTTGGAACACTTGGCTGTTACCATTCTT
Organism: Rhabdomys pumilio; assembly: GCA_030674055.1. NCBI lineage: Eukaryota > Metazoa > Chordata > Mammalia > Rodentia > Muridae > Rhabdomys > Rhabdomys pumilio. The sequence continues at coordinate 14,536,328 of JANHMN010000012.1, forward strand.
TGTCTCTGCAGCTTCTTCTTGGCTAGGCGGGGCAGAGCCCAGGAGCCCGGGTTTTCTCCAATCCATCCCAAAGCAGGGGTTCCCTGGGCTGAGAGACCATATGAGTTGGTTACAGGTATACCAACTCCAGCCAGCCTGGAAGTTGTCCTAAGCCAGCACTTTTGAGCAAGTGCAGAAGAAACAGACATTCCACTGGCTATGGCCACAGCAGGTTCTCGCTGGATAGTGCTGTCTCTCATCCATTGCTCCTTACTCCTGCTGCGTGGATCAATCACCATGTCCCTGGGATAGGGACACTCATGGCAGTGGTCTTGACTCAGATGGAGGTAGAGATGCAGAGCAGGCATCCCATGAGAGCAGATGTGGGTCTGGAGGAAGGGAAGCCCAGGGCAACACAGGCATGCACATATACACACCCATACGTATACATACACGTGTCAACATATGTACATATGCACTTGCATACACGTATGCATACGCACGTTACATACACGTGTCAACATATGTACATATGCACTTGCATACACATATGCATACGCACGTTCACACTCACATTCTAACATATACATATAAATTCTCATTCACACAACGCACATCTGTATGTGCACACTCATACATTCATACACAAGTATGCATGCCCTACATCCACACTTGCACGCATACCCAGATTGGTGCTCATATATGTGCTCGTTTCATATACATGCTTTGTTTGTAAATATCTATTGTGATTTGGTGCTCACAGGCATGTCAGCAGCTGTGGCGGCTGACTCTGCATTCAGTTGCGGCGCACACCTGAGACACTGAGCACACTGGTGTGAACTTCTACTCCCCTGACACGCATCCCCAGGTTAGGATAGCGCTTCTGCCTAGCAAAACTCAACGAGCCTATGTTTCTGACAAGCAGCCCGATGTAGCTCTCCCGAGGGCAGACAGGATCCAAAGATCAGGACTGGGAACCCAGAGACACAACTCTTACACCACTAGGTGACCTAGGAAGTTTTGGTAGGTGAGGCTGGGACCCATGTGTCCTTCATACCGAGTGCATGTGCAGCCTCTGTGGCCAGAAGGTGGGCCTTTGCCTTTTAACAGGAAGCGGAAGCAGTAGTTTATTTCAAGCTGTGTGGAGTGAGCACGAAGACAAACGGACACAATGTTCTCTCCGAGAGTTAGGCTCCCGAAGGACAGAAGCCTACAGTCCTCTGCCCAGACAAAGCCCCTCAGCTTTCTTGAGGCCGTTGAGCTGTGGGTGAGGGAGGTGTGCCTCCAGACTCGCTGCTCCTTCCCTGCCTTCTTCCCAGCACTTATGACTCAACTTCCCCTTGTGCTGTTGGGTTGTGCAAACTTTGTGACACCCGAGTTTTCTGTGTAATCCAATGAGCCCACTGATTCACTTGTTGCCCTTGGAGAGAATCATTTTTTTGGTTCGCTGCCCTCTCTGTCTTGGGTGGTGAGAAACAGACCCAGCGAAAAGTCACACAACAGCCATGCGGTGAGCAAGTCTCTTCCAGAGGATCCTGTCACCACGATGTTCTTGTCAAGGACATGGGGCCAGATGACCATGGCCCTAACCCTCCAAACCGCGAACCGGAATAGGTAATTCCTCTTCCTAAGTTGCTGACAGTGATGTCAAAGCAATTAATGCACGTTTTCAGCACGTAGATACATTTTTATGTATTCTTAAACTTCGTAAAACAGAATCATACTGCATTAAAGGGAAAGAGCTCTAAGGCTTGCCTATATTATGGGGCTTATTATATTTCCGACATTTACTGACGTGTCTCCTGCCACTGAAGTACATTCTCATTAATATGGAGCATTGATTTACACAAATACATAAATGTGTCCTATTTATTTATCCCGTGACAGATGGACGTCTACTCTTGTGTTTAAAGAACAGGATTCTAAAGCATCCCCGTAGGCATCTCCTGATGCCCACGGACAGGGGAGTGTAGTACTCAAACCTAGACATAGGATTTCCTGGACATAAGTTATGCCCGAACTTACCTCGTTTGACAAGGATGAGTTATTTTCTAAAGCAATTGTTCCAGAATTCTCCTGCCAAAGGCACACTCACAGACAATTCCAGTTGTCCTACATTCTTGTCAATGCTTTATACTTTAAGTTACATTTTTATCTGTTCTTTTCATAGATGAGTGTGTTGGGTAGACATTTGACATGATAAATTAAATTCGCCTAAAAATTTCATTGCAAGATATTCCCTCCCTCCTTCCCTTCCTTTCTTCCTTTCTTCCTTCCTTCCTTCCTTCCTTCCTTCCTTCCTTCCTTCCTTCCTTTCTTCTTCCTTCCCTCCCTTATTTCTTTCCTTCTTTCCTTACTTTCTATTGCTTTCCTCTACTCCTTGGTATGTGCGTAGTTGTTGACTTGTAGGTCAGAAAGTAAATATTTATGTTGTAAGAAATACCTGTATCTTCTCAGGGTCATAGAGGGATTTCGAGTTTTCATTAGAGTGTCTGGGAGCTTTAATTTCTGCCAACTTTGCTAGTTTGGTAGCAAATCTCTGCTGTGACTCATTAGTTTTAAATTCTTTTGCATCTCTAGTGAGAATGGCTCTCAGGACCTTCTAAAGGACTGCTGGCCATTCACACAGCTTCCAGTATGGAGTGCCTGTCAGTTAGACTTTTGTCTGTTTTCTTTGGGTTGTTTGTCTTCTTATTATTAAGAGTCCACACACTTTATCCTGATAAGATCCTTCAGCACCCTTTGTCAGGCTTGTATTCATGAACCCCCTTTCTGCTCGCCCGCGTGTTTTGTTTGCCTCATCTGCCGATGAGCAGAAATTCTTCATTTCAGCAATTCTCATCTATCAGCCTTTCCTGCTGCTGTTTGTGCTGTCTGCACCCTGCCTAAGAAATCTCCACTTGCCCCATCGTGATGAGATTCTGCGTGACTTCCTGTGTTACATCTCAAATGAATATGTGTTGTGTGACATAAGGATGAGGTGGATCCCCCCCCACCCCCTTGCAGTTTGGTCTGTCTTTGCTTCCTGTATTTGATGCTTTGTTATGGACATAAGGGATTTGCTGGTTTCTGCATGGAAGTGACACCTTTATCATTGTACAGTGCCTCACTGCCATGAGTCTGCTTATTTTTTTAGCTAACTTATGTACTCTACTCCAGTGTTTTTTTTTTTTTTTTTTTTTATCAGTGTTGGCACGGGATGCCCCCGCCCCAAGTGCTTGTTTAATCCCCACCTCTCTAAAGTGGATTTCTTGTAGACATATGTAGTTGGGTCTTGTTTTACATGGTTGACTTTTTAAATCCATCTACTCTGGAAAGTCTGCCTTTAACTGGGATATTTAGGGTTTGGACATTCAAAGTGATTATTGATGTGTTAAATTACTATTTATTAAATAGCTAATGTTTTCTTCCTCCTTTCTCCCTCTCTCCTTCCCTCCTCTTTTTCTTTCTTCTTTGTCTATGAATTCTTCTTTTGGGTTTTCTGTGGTTTGAACTGAGCATATTGTCAGATTCTAGTCTTTTCTCTTTCTTAGTGTGTGGGTCATATACATTTTTTTAAGGTTTGAAATATGTTTTTGTTTGAAATACTTGTTTGTAATTAATTCAAGTTCACTTTGAAGTAACATCAACTGTTATACAACAGTATGTGATGGCTACTCTTGACGGTCAATTTGCTATTCTTGGGAAGAGGGAACCTCATTGAGGAAATTCTTCTATCAAATTGGCCCGTGGACACAACTGTGAGGCATTTTCATGATTGTTGATTGATGGGAAGGCTTAGCCCACTGTGGGCAGTGAGACATCTGAGTAGATGGTCCTCGGTGGTATAAGAGAGGTAGTTAGCTGAATAAAGCAAGCTTATTCTTCCATGTTCTCTACCTCTGTTGCTGCCTGCAGGTTCCTGCCTTGAGTTCTTACCTTGACCTTTTTTAGTCATGCATTGAGACCTAGGAGTTGTGGGAGAAAATAAGTCTTTTCTTTCCCAGATAGATTTTGGTCAAAGTATTTATCACAAGACAAACAACCTAGATATAGCACAAAAGTCTTATTTAAGTGTCTCTGTTCTTTCCTCCTGTGAGTATTGATAGCAACTATTTTACTTTTGTATAAGCTAAACTGGTTAGTTGTTGCTATTATTTTGAAGAAGTTGTTAGCTGTTACCTCATAGAATATGAAAAATAATTTAAGTTGATGAATAATTCATGAATTTATTGATTAACTTTTGAGGTAGAGTCTTATATTGCCCAATCTGGCTTGGAACTCTCTATGTTGCCAAAGATGGCCTTGATCTTCTAATCCTCCTGTCTCTGCCTCCTCAGTCCTGGGATTACTGTGTGCACCACCACTCTAGGTTTTATGTGGGGCTTAGCATCAAACTCAGGGCTTTGGGAATGCCAGGCAAGCGCTTTATTCAGTGAGCTAGATCCCTAGCCCCTTTTATTCTTTATTAATCCTCTTTACATCATCCAATTTCTGGCCTATGTAATTCCCTTCTCTGTGAAGAAATTCTTTTGTGTAAAATGTTCTACATTTTTGTGTAGAATAGACTATTGGCAACAAATTCCCTCCACCTTTGGGCATACAAAAAAGTATCTATTTCTCTTTCACTTTTGAAAAAAAAATACAATTAATGGAATCCCAATTCCAGGTTGGCAGGTTTGCTCCTTACCTGTGAGACACTTGAACCTCCTCTCTGGGCTCGCATAGATTCTGAAGACAACTCGGACGTCATCTTCCTCTCCTTGCTCCATTAGGTTTTGCATCTTACCCAAACCCTTTCAAAATCTATCTCTGTCTTTGATTTTAAGTAATTTATATATGATATGATGGATGCAGACTTTTTTTGGGCATTTATCCCATCTGGTGCTATTTTGGCTTCCTGGGTCTATTTCTTACTATCTGTCATTAATTTTAGAACATGCTCAGTCATATTGCTTCAGGTTTATCTGAAGCCACAGCCTATAGACAGGAAATGTCTATAGATTTGTATACAGGCCATGTCTGTGGTCTGTTTGAGACTATCTTGATTGATGATGAATGTAGGAGGGCCCAGCCCACTATGGGTGGCACCATTCCCTAGGCAGGTAGTCCTGGACTGTATAAGAAAGCTAGCTAAGTATGAGCTTGGGAGTGAGCCAGTAATCAATGTTCCTGCTTGAGTTTTTGCCCTAACTTCCTTCAATGATGGATCATAACTTGGAATTATAAGCCAAATATACCCCTTCCTTCCCTAAGTTGCTTTTGGTTAGAATATTATTTTTTTCACAGCACCAGCAAGCAAACAAGAGTAACAGGCATTGATGGGAAGAGGATGTACCAGCCTTCTTTGTGGTAGCCACCTCCCACCCCTGATGGAACCATGGGAGTTTTTCTTCTGGCCCTTTGTAGGAATCTTAGTGGGGCCACAGAGGTCAAATTCACAAAAATGCAGATTCATCACGCTATAATGGGACCTCCCTAGGGTTTTACTCCTGGATGTGTTTGAATGGAGCCTCCAACAGTGTTAAAATCACAACTGTAGTTCAGGTTCCTATGGCAGTTTCTGCTGTGGTGATCAGGGATCCCTGTACCACTGCCTGCCGCTCTGGTTTGGGGAGCAGTTGGCCCCATGACGGGAGGACTTTTTGATTGCTGATTTGCTTCTCTGCTTTCTCTCTTCTTCTACAGTAGGAGTGGTGACATCTAAGTTCATCACACACATACTGGAAGCTAGAAGTGTCTCATTGCTTCTGCATGTGTTTGTCCAGGTAATTGAGCATCATGCAGTTCAAATATTTTCTCTCTTTTAATTGCTTTGATGACTTTGTCAAAAAAAAATCAATCGACACTGTGATTATTTGTCTGTTTCTGGATTCCTGTTCTATTGACATATCTGCCCATCTTCGTACTCATGTTTTATTTATTTTAGTGTTACTATAAACTCAAAATCGAGTATGTGTAAGTGTCTCAGTTATTTTCTATTGCTGTGAAGAGGCACCATGGCTAGGTCAGCTTAACAGAGAAAATGCTTATTGCTACTCACAGACCTAAATCATCATGGTGGGGAACTTGGCAGCAGGTAGGCAGGTATAGTGCTAGAGTAGGGGCTGAAAACTTACATCTGATCAGCAAGTTGGAAGCAGAGAAACAGTTAATTGGGAATGGTGTTTTTACTTGTTTGTTTGTTTGAGATAGGGTCTCACTATGTAGCTCTGGCTATCCTGGAACTACTTATGTAGAGTAGGCTGGCCTCAACCTCACAGAGGTCTATCTGTGCTTCCATGTGCTGGGACTAAAGGCATTGTGGCCTTTGGTCTGGCCTGGAACCACAAAGCCTGCTACTAGTCCATACTGCCTCCAACAAGGCTGCACTTCTTAATCCTTCACAAACCATTCTACCAATTGGCACCAGCTATTCAAATATATGAGCCTACGGCTACCATTCTGATTCAAACCACTACGATAAACTCCAGCATTGCTTTAAAAAAATCATTTGTTTGACCATAATAGGTTTTCTACGTTTTTATATATATCTCAGAGTTAGGTTTTAGACTTTTATTTTTAAAGTTGTCCAGACACATTATATGTAGCTCTGTTAAATCTTGAAGTCAATTTAGGGGAAGTTGACATCTTAAAATATTTAGTTATTCAATTTAAAAAAATGTGGTTATGTTTTTCCACTTAGATCTTCAGTTTCTCTCATCTTTACATTTTTAATGTGTTTTTGCTTCTTTTGTTGAGACTTGGCAACATGTAACAGGGTATGAGTCCTTGATGAGAGCCCAGTATTGGTGAAAGTGCAGCCCAGTTTTAGTAGAGACCCCAGCATTTTAGAGATGCAGACACCATGAGATGCTTTATCAGGACAGCAGCAACAGAGCTGGCTTGAGCTTATACAGCATGCGGTGGGTCGTGCTGGTGGCATAGCCAGAGAAGTGAAGTTGTCCAAGGCCTTTGGAGCCCAGAGGATGGTGAGTCCCGGATGTCTGATACTGAGCTGTATTTACACTGTCGGGAATTTGCTTTTGCTTTGATGTGATTGTGACTGTGCTCTGATTTTTCCTTCTTGGAGTAAAAGAATATGTAACTTATTTTTGATTGCACAGGAGTTCCCAGTTGAGAGGTGTTAGATGTTTTAGAGATATTTTGAATATCTGAGAAGGATTTTTAGGATATTTTAGAGAGGCTTTGAAGTTTGAAAGAGATTTTACATGTTTTAAAGAGGCTGAACCTTTAGGTTGAAACTTTTAAAGACTTTTGAAGTTGTAATAATTCATATATAGATATTGATATTAACATGAGATCTCGAGGGTAAACAAAACAAGGAAAGGTTATAGTTTAATAGTAATGTATTAGTTTGTCAATTTGACAAGGAGTCAGCTGTCCTGGTTAGTTTTTTTGTCAATAAGATACAAGCTTAGAGTTATTTGATAAGATGGAACCTCAACTGAGAAAATGTCCCTACCAGACTGGCTTATGGACAGACATGTAGGGCACTGTTTTGATAACTGGTTGATGTAGAAGGGCCCAGATCACCATGGATGTTGCTACTCTTGGCTTAACTTTTATAGTAAAACAGGCTGAGAAAGCCATAGGGAGTATGCCATTAAGCAGCACTCCTCCATGGCTTCTGCTTCAGATCACGTCTAACGGCTCCTGCACTGCCTTCATCATTGATAGACTGTTGCCTGGAAGTGTAAGGTGACATAAAACCTTCCCTCCACAAGGCTCTTTCAGTTATGGTGTTTTATCATAGTGACAGAGACTCTAAGCCACCCATCCTCTGGGAGCAGGGTATTCTTCTATAGGTTGTCTGTAGCAACTAGCATCCAGTCTTACCACAAGTGATCTGGAGCTAATATACTGGCTCTCCTGTTCTGCTTACCTCTTCTCTCTCTCTCTCTCTCTCTCTCTCTCTCTCTCTCTCTCTTTCTCTCTTCCTTCTTCTTCTTCTTTCTTCTTCTTCTTCTTCTTCTTCTTCTTCTTCTTCTTCTTCTTCTTCTTCTTCTTCTTCTCTTGCTCCTCCTGCTCCTCCTCCTTCTTCTTCCTTCCATCCTTCCCTTCCTTCCTTCTTTCCTTTGAATACATGAGTGCATTTCATATGTTTTAAAGGGATGTTATCTTTGGGAGTGACCCCACTGTTCACACTATCAGGAGGAGGCTCTGGAGCAGGGATGGTAACAGCTGGGTCATAGTCATTTACTAAGTTATGAGATTGATTCAGAAAGCTGTATCCAGCATGATTAATTTTTAATTAGTTAGCTAATTAATTAATCAATCAATGTTACACATGTACGGGTTTGTCTGCACATATGTCTGTGTTCCACACGCAGTCCTGGTACCTGTGAATGTCGGAAGTGGGCATGGGACCCCTAGGAATTGGAGTTTCAGATGCTTGGTCCACCAAGTGGGATGCTGGTATTGACACCAAAGTCATAGCTCCCTACTTAAAGTGGGTAATTAGTCTATGAACAAACTCCTGAAAAAAATCTGTAAGTCGAGGCTCTTTGTCAAAATTTCAGTTCTGTTCAGAATTGGAATACTGCACTTCCAGAAGTTAGATTCTGTATATTAGTCCCTGGAACAGCCATTCCTTGACCAACATTCTGTGTCAATAGATTAAAAACCCTTTGGAAATCCATTGCCTTAGAAACACTGGCTTTTACCAACCCAGAAGCTAAGAATGTCATCAGAGAACATTCAAGGCCCATAAAAAGCCTCACCCACCTCGCTGTAACCACCCATCAGATGTACCCACCAGTGTATTTTAAATTCACCTTTATTGATGGCTTTCTTCTGTAAAACTATAAAATACCACACATGTGCTTCCATGTTGGGACGTAGAAGTTAGAGTCACCTAAGTCTGTGCTCCCGGGACACGGCCACTCAAAACGGTTCCAGAACAAGTTCTTATTTTCTTTAAGATGAGAACCGTGGTTCTTGTGTTAACAGATAGTTTATTGTGCACCTAAATTTGAATGACACGTGACTGGGTAACCCAGGTTCCATGTTCCAGTGTTGAAGCAGCTGCGTGACATTTTGCAGTAGCAGGACAGTGAAAATTATAAATCAAAGCAGTTTTAAAATACACTGACGTGTACATCAGAGACGTGGTTATGGAAAGACTGGGGAGTCTCTCTTATCGGTCTCATGTGTTATCTTATGACATTCCTAGGGATTGTGCAAGCTATTGTGGTCTGCTTACTTAATAAATTTAAAAAAGGTTTTTTGTCTATTAATCTCAGGATGTTATCACTAATACAGAGGCAGGCAAAGAATGGTTATTTTGTCAGCTAACACCAGTTTGACATTAGGCTCTGAGCCTGCAACCTTCCAACCTCTCCACATCATTGCAGTTATAATTCTAATCAATCAATCAATCAATCAATCAATCAATCCTTGCAGACACAGCTTCTTTCCAGGAATTCTCACTTATACTAGAAACTAAACCTAGATCTTCTGTAAGATCAATGAGTGCTCTTAACTACAGAGCCATCTCTGCATTCAGCATCTTTAAATCTTGAGAAAGGCAGCAAAGGCATAGGTCACCTGACAGAGTCACTCATCAGACTAGCTAAGGATATGTACAAGTACCAGCTCACTCAGCATCTTTTCTAGGGCAAGTGTGCAAGAGTTTGCCTGTGTGTGCACATGTGTGTGTGTGTGCATGTGCATGTGATTTGCTGAGACTGTGCCCCCATGCTCAGGAGATGGATGGTGCTGGTTGTCCTGTACTCTGGGGTAGCAGGTCTTCTGAGAACATCAACACCACTTTTTTCCCTTGCCAGGGCCCTGCTTCTTGGCTGGCCTGGGATGCTAGGTGAGGAGCACAGGTTGTCCTTTGTAGAGTCTCATGAAACTCGAAGCAGTGAATTCCCACAATTGGGCTCATCTTTCACGCATATCAGAGACACCCTGTAGATTCCATCACAGAAGCCCCTGAATTACCCACTCTGCTTCGTCTGACAGGGCTAATGACATGCATCTTCCTGCACGTTCTTGTTGCTCAGGCTTTCTCTTTATAAGTTGCACATAGTGAGTTTTAGAACTCAGCCACAGAAGGTGAATAAAAATGCCCAATAAATCTGGAACATACCTTCAACCAGAACACCATATGCAAATGACAGCACAATTGCATTGTCACCCTGGAATGTTGGCAGCAGAGGAGCTATTTAAACTGAGGTCTATATAACTGATGTGGTGTTTTCTGGAGGCAAAAAAGCAGTAAACTGGAATGTGTGTGCCAAGCTGTGTTATCCAAAGCAAACCACTAGCATTACGATGTGCACTTTGGTTCAAGCTTTCTTCTGCTAAATCACGTAAATGAAATCCAGGGACCTGTCCAGTCCAGGGATGGACTCTTGAGAATCATTTTCCAGGTCATTCGTTTTATCCTATAGCCCTCAGCATTTGGGCTGGTCCAGCCAGATCTAGTTGCTCAGTCTGGTTTAGGAATACTGGCGCCTACTCTTTAGCCTGAATCTGCTAGATAAGAAGATGGTAACTTCCAGAACTTCTGTTATATCACAGGCATCTGGGCATTGAAAGAAAGACAGGACTGATTGTGTGGGCCACTAGGGAATGCTAAAGTGGCTCTTAAAACTGGCTTTTAAAAAAACGACAGTTTTAGAAATGGCACACAGCATCCTCTTACAGTCAAAGGAAACTGAGTTTCTGTATAATGTGCGCATTTGCAGAGATGTGTTGGTCTTCTTAGCTGACTCTGTAACAAAATTCCATAGACTAGCAATATGTTAATACCAAAATTCCGCCCCCCCCAGTTCAGGAGACTGAAAGCTCTGGTAGACTTGGCACAACAGAAAGATCCAGCTCTTGGTTGACCAACAGCATCTTTCCTTGGTAGGAGGGGTAGGCAGCTCTGGGAATGCTGGCCCCATCACTGTCCACTTTGTAGTAGAAGAATAGGCCTGGAAGGAGTAGCAACAAAACTAACAAAAGAGAAGCCAGCTTTTAGGAAGACAGGAAATACCTCTCTACCAGGACTATCTGTGAGGGACAGAACATCTGTGAGAGAAGCCAAGTAGCTGCACACACAGGAGGAGTGTGCCATGTACACAACCCTCGAAGGCTCGCCACTCTGGCCATGAGAGCTTGCAGTCTTTCTGGCTCTCTGGCCCACTTTTTCAGGATTGTCTTCCTCTTTCTTAATAAACCTGCTCAATCACTACCTCCCAACACTATTCTTGGTCCAGTTCTCTGGACCAGAACACAAGTACCTGGAAATCTCAGTGGTTGCCTTCTGAATTCCAACCCACACTTCAAACAACCAGGATCCAGCTTCCAGACTCCACCGCCTCCGGTGCCTCAACCTCCTAAGACCACTTCTACAGGTCTTAGGTTTCAATATAAATTTACCTGGGGATGGGACACAAATATTCATTCCAGGGCAGCTCTCATGTTCAGGGAGGAGGGAGGACGAGTGTAGGAAGCACAGAGAGAGTCACTTACTACTTGTCTGTTGACAAAGACATCTCTCCTATAAGAGAGTCATCATCCGTCCGTTCCCTAAATGGCTCTAAAATGAAGTTAGAAGTAATTGTAGAGGCAAATGATGTGTGAAATGTCAGAATGGCTAAATAATAATAAAACGCTCGCAATTAAACCCTCTGCTGCCCTCTGTTCCCACCTGGCGCAGTTGCACCAACACTTCGCCCCAATCCCTGTTGACGTCTTGTGATCCGAGTATCTCATCTGTGAAGGTCCCTCAGAAAAACATCACTCTATCTGGCAGCCAAGTGAAGTGTTTCTTTGTTAGTGTGCTTAGAATCATTCCGTGATTGAATGTCCGAGCCAGGAAGACCCAGAACCATTTTGGGGCTGTGTATGACAGTTTTCAGTAACGGAAGTCCATGGCCAAACACTTGGCAGTAGGCTGTGATGTCATAGAAATGATGGTGGTGACTCCACACATTCCTTTGTGGCAGGTCTCTCCCATCCTACACTGACAACATATTTTTGTCTTCCATTTCAAGTAATTTGACATTTGCCATGGGATACAGAACTAACCAAGTGCAGCTGCCTCAACATGGGTTCTGTGCTTCTTAATTGTTGGGTTCTAGAAAGCAAGGGAAGGGGGGAGGCAGCTATGGTCCATCTCAGGGAACCAGACACGGCTGGAACTATTATGGTGGCATAGTCTTCCAACTGAGGTCTTCCAGGGAGGCCTGCGTGGGGCAGGATGGGTAATTGGTCCTGTGATTGCTCAAGATCAATGGCACAGTTCCTCTCAGGGATGTTGGGCCATTTCATGTCTTGCTAACTCTGCATGCTGAGTTGATCAGTAAGACACATCTACCTAGCTTCAGTGGAGAGGCGTTCACACTGCCAACTCTTTGGGGGAGCAAACTACGTCTTAAACTTTTTCCACTTTTCTATTATATTATGAAAAGCTTCTATGTTGGACTGTTATCTGTTTGGTGGTATAGAGGGCATCAGCATCTACGCATGTATCCAAGGGATGTGTGGCAAGGTGACACCGTGGTGGCTTTTGGTGAGAGCTGATTTATAATCTTATGGGGTCAGAGTGGTACAGGTGATCTGGTTTTGACTGGAATATCATTGTGGAATGTCTTAAGGTTTCCATTGCTGTGAAGAGACACCATGACCAAGGCAACTCTTATAAAGGACATCTAATTGGTACTGGCTTACAGGTTCTGAGGTACAGCCTATTATTCTTATGGTGGGAAGCATGGCAGTATCCAGGCAGGCATTGCACTGGAGGAGCTGGGAGTTCTTGTTCTGAAGGCAAGCAAGAGAAGACTGTCATCTTCAGATAGCTAGGAGAAAGTTCTCAAAGCCCTTCCCCACAGCGACACACTTCTCCCAACAAAGCCACACATACTCCAACAAGGCTACACCTATAAATAGTGCTACTTCCTGGGCTAAGCATATTCAAATCACCGTTTATGAAGTTGGATGAAAACCAAATTGAACTCCATGTGTATACAGTCCACTCTAACAGCAAGACCTGGGAAATTTCTAGTTATCTGTTGACTCTTGCTTCCATTTATTAAGATGACTTTGAAGAAAATGAGAGACATCAGATCATTGGATGTCCCTGGAAGTAGAACATGGGACCCCAGTCTCTTTTATCATGTGATGGAAAGTTGTCCTCTACCATACATTCCCACAAAAATGTATCGAGGTCAAAGCAAGGGAATCAATATATTGTAGATCAAACCTTAAAAATGACAGGCCAAAGTAAACCCATCTCCTTTGTAAGTGGATTATCTTAGATGTGTGTTACAGTCATGAGAGTCAAGTTAACATGTCCTTTCACGGAAGAAGAAACTTGAGTGGTTCTGAAGTTCATGGTCATAAGGACAAAGAGGGGATCTGAGGTTAGAACTTGGATTTCAGTCTTGGGTAGATCAAGACTATGTGGTTAATGATGACATCACGAATGAGCTGGTGTTCTCTGAGCCCTTGCTACGGTCTGCTTTACCTAGTATATAGCTTGCTGAGGGAGATGCTGAGCACCAGAGCCTCTGCTGGGAGTGGAGACACTGGCTTGGACCCAAGACCCCAAAGTCCAGTGGAAAGAATAGCTTTAAGGCTCCATTCTCAGGATTCTGGATTCTCAGCACTGCCATCATGAGGCACTGAAAAACAATGGACAAGCTCCTCACTGTAGAGAAGTTAGGGAATGTAAGGGATCTCTTTGCTGAGAAAAGTGAGAAGCCTTGGAGTGTTCCACTCATTTCTAATGGATGCTCTGTGTCTGGATAGGCTAGTGTAAAAGTTGGGGCATCTTTGTCTGAGCTGCCTTACAAGGGGCAGCTCAGACAAGGTGTGTTCTTGCATCCATCAATAGAAATTTAGGGTATCAGTCTTAGTTAGGATTTCTATATTGTTGTGCTGAAATACCATGACCAAAAGACAGTTGGGAAGGAAGGAGCTTATTCAGCTTATACTTCCACATGAGAGCAAGCAAAGAGCAAGAACTCCCTTTTTTCCATGTCCTATACGTAGGCTGCCACCAGAAGATGCAGCCCAGATTTAGGGTGGGTCTTCCCACCTCCCAAAACAATCCTTCACAATTATACCCAGAAGCCTTGGCTTTATGATGAGATATATAATTTGTATTCCAGATATTGTCAAGTTGACAACCAAGAACAGCCATCACAGTCACTATCATCAACGTCATGGCTGTTATTGTCTCTACTGCCACACCACCGTCACCACCATCATTACCATCACTGTCAATGAGACTAAGATAACCATGATCACCATGGTCACCATCAGCACCATCTCCACTATCCACTGTCACCACCATCTATCCTCTCCATCACCATCATCATCACCACAAGTACCACCATCCTCAATATAGCCGTTGTCACCGCCATCTTTACCACCACAACCACACCACCACCGTCATCACTTCCATAATGACCATCATTATTGTCACTGTTAGAGTTGTTTCTCTTCCTTGTCATAAAATTTATGAGCAGCTGCTATACTGTCTGAGCATATGTGTACTTGCCATCCATCTGGTGCGAGCCATATGATTCTGACTGGTGTCCACGGATTCTACAGGTTGTAAGCACATGCTTAGCGATTTATAAATTGAATTGAATGTTGCCAAATGTGGACCATTTGGGAAGGGAGGATGGCCACCTGTTGAATTGGTGGGGATGGTGGAGTCGACATGTGAACACTGGCTCCCAGTTCTACCAGGTCTCAGTGTTTGGTTGAACTCTCATTTCAGAGAAACCCTTGGGATAATTAACACTTCAAGTATCAGGGATATAGGAACAATCTAGGGCAAGTTGGTTTGTTATGGTGGTGGCCTCCAGGATTTGGAGACGGGATAAGGTTTTGGATATAGCCTGGAAATTCCATGGTACTTGAACAACAAATGATGTTTAAAGAAAAGAGAATATCAATGAATGCTGCTGAGGACTTAGCATTCCCAAGGGCTGGCAGACTGGAGGGCATCTGAGAATTTCACACTGCTAGAGAGAACCAGAGCTCTGTTATGTGGTGTCACACTTCTTCACACTCAGTTTTCTCAACTGGAGGATGGGACTACAGGGATCACTGGCTCAATAGGTTCTTTATAGGCATGGGATGGGTGAGACATGAGACACAATGATCTGGATGCAGTCAAGATGCCAAGGAGTATCACAGTGAGGAACAACCTCTGCATCTAGGGCTGGTGATCAAAAGCTTGCTTCTCACTCAGGCAAATATAGTTCCTACAATCTGTATCTCTGGGCATCAAGCCCTTATGTGATAGCTCAGCATTCCTGGCTAAGTTGTTTCAGGGTGTCCTTGTTTCTGCAGTGAAAAGCAGCAGGGATGAACAAATTCTCTTGGTAGATAAATGATCTACCAAGTGGCCTGGTTTGTTAAGGCCACTTGTCTCAGTCACTTGGTCTGATTTACAAGTGAGAGAGTTGAAACAAAATGGACCCTTGAGCCCAGAAGGACCAGAGCTGTGAGTGCTGGGGCATAGGGAAGCTCTGCCATGTGCCTAGTTCATATTAGGTAGGTTTTTAAATTTGTGTTGTTCCATTTATAAAAGAGCTAGAAAATGTAAAAATTTCATTTGTGAAGTATTGTCAAATGTTCCACTTCAAACTGGTTGTGTCTAAGTGGCTTGGCTCCATGACTTTGCAGAAGTGCCCAGTTTCTGAGGCCTAAGGAAAGTGGGGCAGGGAGTGATGGGATACACAGAAAGGTTACATCTGGGTGGTGGCTAGAAGGCTCTGCAGGCTCTACTGGTGGCCCAGTCAGTGGGCAGGGTCCTCATTAGTCAAGTCACATACACTAGGTGTTCTAGGTTTCTGATCCAGTGATTGAACTTAACATTCTGCCTGGGTTATAACTTGATCTTAAGATTTAAAAAAAAAAACTTGACAAGAAGTGAACCTTGTTATCTAAGATGAGTAGATGGCTCTGAATCCAAGAGGCCAAACCAAACCTCACTGCTTATAACTCAGCTTTTTAAAAATTGGCAGGACAGATTTTATAAGATTATGTAGATAAGGAGTTAAATAGGTTGCTTTTCAACTATGTTTGTCTGTCTGCCCGTCTATCTATCTATCTATCTATCTATCTATCTATCTATCTATCTATCTATCATTATTTACCTAAGCCATCTACCATATATATATATATATATATATATATATATATATATATATATATATATCATATCTTTATGTATTTTAAAATAATTTTAATTGGTATAGTTCAGCTTATCCTAAGAGGGCTTCTCATATTCTTTCTTTCTTCCTCTTTTCCCATTCCTTTTCTTCTTTTAGATATAGTAAAGTTAAAAAAATCCTATAAGCAACCACAGTGTCTATGGCTTGGGCTGTATGTGGTAACCTGTGTATTCTCATCCTAGATGCATTTCACACACAAGGCCATGAGGCCATTAGGCCCATAGGTTTTGAAGTTTGACCTGTTAAGGAGGGTTCACTGTAGAATTGAGAGGACTCCAAGAGGAAGAGGAAGAGAGAGAGGAAGAGGGAAAAGGCGGCATCGTGATGGGGTTGCATAGAGTTGAAAGCTTTCAAGTCAGGACCAGAGTGAGAACAGGAGACCAGCATGCTTAGAATATAAAGGAAAGTCTGGGAAATGAAAGGTGAGCTTCCACTGTGCATCTTTCCAAGCCTCCGTTTTTTAGCTTGTAACCCTACATTACTGCTCTTTCTGTCCACTGTTTACAGCCATGTTGGGGGTGTTCCAGAGGCTGTGAAAATGGCCGAATAGGGTATCTGCCTCACTCAGGAAGAGAGAGTGTACATGCTGTCTGTTGGTCCATCCTTGCTCACTTTTCCACCTTCCCACACTTGCATGAAGGTAGACTGGACACAAGGGTGTGTTGTTGAAACGGCTAGGTCAAGGGAAGGGAATGGCTTGACTAAGGACACCAGGAAATCTCTTGTAAATTAATCACGACAGATGCAAATGGGTGGAGAAATGAAAAGCTAATCAAAACCCAGACCAGAGAAGTGGAAAATGAAGATTGAAGAGCTGAGCTCCTGCAGACCTCCCGGTGGGTTTTGATGCTCGCAGCTCCTCAATTGCCTTTCTCCTAGTTCAGGCATGTCTTTTAGGCCAGCCTTATTCCTACAGCACAGCTGCACCATTTCACACACAGTCTCCCCTCAGTCAGGGGGTGGAGGCAAAGCTGGTTAACTCCCATCTTCTGACTGCCACACACCGGGGACGATGGGTTCTGTATAACCAGAGGCGTCTGTGGAGCTTGGCGGTAATACCGAAGACAGAGGCATCTTGGGACATCTGAAGGGAGTAGAGGGGAGGGTTTTGTGTGAGTGTGTTTTTAGAATTTGTGTTTGGCATGTGGTTAAAATGAATCTTTCAATTCATCAGTTAGAGTAATGAAAAAGGAGACAAGTCATTACAATTTTCTGTCCTTTGAGCAGGCCTATGTTGGCGAATCTGTCTGGGTTTTCACGAGGTGTCATCAGGATTTACATTTTCCAATTTCAATGTACATGAAAAAATAATATATGTGATGTTTTCTGCTGCACGATGTCCCCGGTAAAGCTACATAAAAGCCCACATCAGTCATGCGTCTGCTCACGTGAACACCACGGGCAGACAACACAACACAAATTCTGTGATAGGACATGAGGCCGTGAGTGCTGGCACGGGACTTAGTTTGTAGCAACATCAAATGGTCCTCAAGCAGTAGATCTTAGCCAGCTGCAATTCTGCTTCCCGCTCGAACAAGGGTAACGCTGGAGAAAGTGCTCATAACTGAGGCAACAGTTGCTATTGGTATCTGTTGGGTAGAGGCTAGGGATACGGCTATATGGCTTATAGTGCACAAGATGGCACCTAGAAAACAAAAAAAACAAAACAAAAAAAAAAAAAAAGAAAAATCTAGTCTCCAAGTTTTGAATGTGATAGGATTATAAGTGTTGTAATGAATAATAATAATTATCCACATTTATTAGAAGAAAACCTTTTAATCCATGATGCTAGTGGAAGAGGTGGTGATGTTGGTGTTAATGGTTACAACCAATGATGATGGTGATGGTCGTGACTAAGATCACTATGGTGGAGGTGGTGATGGTATTGATTATGGTATTGATGATAACAGTAATACTGTTAATAATTATGGTCATAGTAGAGTTGATGATGACAGGGATAACGCTGAGGATGGCGATGATGGTCATGATGATGGTGAGGGAGATGATGCTGATCATGGAAAATGACGACGGTGATGACCATGATGGGGTCGTAATGATGGTGAGGATGATGGTGATTATAATATTAATAATATTTGATGGTGGTAACTGATGATGATGATTATGATGATGGTGGCATTGATGGTGACTATAGTATGTGAGGTGATGATGGTTATCATGGTGGCGACCTTAGTGGTATGATGGCTATTCTTGGTTGTCAACTTGATTACATCTAGATTTAACTTAATCCCAAGCAGGTGGTTATACCTGTGGGAGATTTTTATCTTAATTAAATCATTTAAAGAGGGAAGATCCACTTTTTATCAAGGTATTTTGAGATGAAAAGATAATACCTTTAATGCAGATCTTTTGAAGTGGGAAGATCCACCTTTAAATCTGGGCCACACCTTCTGAGGACAGCCTATCTAAAAGACATGAAGAATGAAGCTTCTTTTCTTTGCCTGCTTGCTTCCACTCTCACTGGCAAGTCCTTTCCTCCACAGTCACCAGAGCCTACTTCTTTGGGATTCTGGAGAATACAGAAGACCAGCTGAAACATCTTGCCTTATGGATTTAACAACTACTGGGTTCTCTGACCTTCCATTGGTAGACAGCCATAGTAGGACTTGCTGGATCACAGCCTTTAAACCTCTCTTATAAACCCTGGTCTACACACACGTGCGTGCACGCATGCACACACACTCTGTAATTTCTGTTCCTTTAGCAAACTTTAACTAATACAAGTGGTACTGGTGATGGTGTGTGATGGTGGTAGTCATGGTGGTTGGTGATGGTGCTGATGGTGGGGATGCTGTGTAATGATGTTGGTAGTGATGGTGGTTGGTGATGCTCATGATCACGTTGATAAAGATGTATATTTCAAGGTAAAAAAAGTCTTTTTTGAATCAATCACTGGGGTTTACCTAAGGGGAAGAGGTCTCACTGTTTTTTTTTTTCCAGTGGGACATGGGACTCCCAGAGGGATGGCGGGCAGAGACTGATGTGGCCTCTGCAGGGTTCAGCCAGCTGCTTAGTTTAACAAGTCTCAGGGAATCCTGCTGTCAGGACAGGTACCGAGCCAAGGATCAGAGACAAAGAGAAGATTCCACCCCAAGAATTCTCTGGTACACAGCTCTTCTGGACTACCAGTCTTCACAGAACCACATGGACATTTGAGGGGATGACTCCTGAGAAGCGTGTTTGCAAGGGCTTCAGTCTGTGGTCTAAACACAGGGTAGAAACGAATTGAGTGAGCACCCGAGCTCACTCACATCTCTTCTCACATAGTCAGGGTTCTTATAAATACCCGGGCCAGGCTAAAGTCACAAATTTTCATCACATTGTTCTCAGATAAAAGGATGCTCCATGCTGCCAGGTCCTAATAAATGCACTTTCTGGAGGACAGAAACTCCTTGCCTCTGGCCACTTGGAAACTGTAGGGAATCAGGTCTTCCCTGGTGAGGGGCTGCTTGGAGATCTCACTGTAATCCTCATCTTCTTCTACATCACTCACTTTTATCTTACTGGAAGCCAGAGCTGGTGACGCTCTCACTGCTACTGACACTGTCTAGGCAGGGTTTCTGGTCCTGCTCTAGGTGGCTCCAGGTTTTCTTTCTTGGGCTCCATATGCAAGGCTGCATCCTTGTCGAGACAGAATAAGCCATGTTTGCTTTTGTGGTAGTTGGACAGGTTTCTATATTTGCAGTATTCCACAATCACCATCAGAGGCCCTCCTCTTGGAATTCCACCCTGTGGGGTTTCTGGGAAGCTGCAGGCCTCAAGGTAAAAAAATCTTATCATGTGTGATTGGATGTCAAAAGCATGATACATCCACATGGAGCATACTCTATGTCCTCAGACACACTGTGCCCACTGGGCTTACTTATGCTTCTTTTGTCCCTGAAACAAGCTTGATGTGGACCTGTACCACCTGACTAAGTCTACATTTCTCCTATGGTAAGTACCATGGGCTAGGCCTTTCTTTTTACCATTCTCTTGGCTGAAGGGCTTCCTAGGGTCTCTGATCTAGCTACTATGAGTGGTATTCCTCAACTTTTCCCTTATAGATTTTAAGGAGCAATTAGTGTACTCTGCTCCCTGGCATGCATCCTCCTGCTTGTGGGGCTGGCTGCAGAAATGTTGAGATTGCTGGCAATCTCAAATGTTAAGTGTATCTTCCAGGATCTTTAGATCCTGGAAGCCATGACAGTCTTTGCCAAGAACTTCACTGGGATGTCCTGCAGGCTGCTCAGCCAATATCCAGGCCCTGAGAGGCATGCTTGCCTTTGGCCTAGCACCTGGACTCAGAAGCTATGTCGTCTCTTCCATCTCTGTGTGTGTGGCTATCAGGAACATCACGTGTTCTCTGCTTCTTGAAGTCTCTCTCTCTGGAATGATTTCTTTGCCTTCTCTAGGACTGAGTTCTGAGTTGAAGGCCTCAAGCAAGGTTTTCATGGATGACTCTAGTTTGTGAAAATCTACACCTTTGGCTCTTGTCCAATTGATGTTTGACTCAGGTATCACCTCTGTGTCAAGGACATCTGAAGCTCTCTTCTGGCCATCCTTCAACTGACTGTTACCCCAGATATACTTACTCGCTTACATATCTTCTCATAGTGATGAGAAGTTGGATGTCCTTACTCCCATTACTCAGGTGGGAAACTGAGGCTCAGCGTTTGGAACATGTGCATGAATGTGCACTTGGTGTCTGTGATGGTTAATTTTGTGTCAATTTAAGTGGACTTCAGGATGCACAATTACACAACGATTCTGGGTGCTTGTGAGGGTGTTTCCAGGCTAAATTAGCATTTGGATTGGTGGTTCAATAAGGTAGATGACATCCCTATGAGGATACATCATTCGATCTGATAAGGCCTGAGTCAATCAATAGAGAAGGAAATTTACCTATTCCTTTCATCCCTGTTTGACAAGGTCATCTCATCTTTTTTTCCCCTTAAACCAGGAACTACATCATCTTATCTCATGGTCCTCAGGGCTTCGGACTAACCACATCAAGGCATTTAGACTCCAAACTAAGACTTGTCAATCTCCCAAATTTCATGAACTAATTCCTTATTATATGTCTGTCTGTCTATCTATTTATCCACCCATTCATCCAGCTATCTATGTATCTACCTATGTTCTATCTATCTATCTATCTATCTATCTATCTATCTATCTATCTATCCATCCATCCATCTATCTTATGTATCTATGTTCTATCTATCTATCTATCTATCTATCTATCTATCTATCTATCTATCTATCCATCTATCTTATGTATCTATGTTCTATCTATCTATCTATCTATCTATCTATCTATCTATCTATCTATCATCTTCTGTCATCTTTTTATCATCCATTCTCTCCCTCTCTCTCCCATCAGCTGTCTTTCCACTTCTCCATTTCTATCTCCTTTTCTGGACCTTCGCTCAGGAGAACCTACCTCTCACAGCACATCTGAGAGTCTGGCATTGTCTGGTGTAACTGTGGGCTTTTCCACTCATGCCCCAATTCCTAAATAATGACTCAGAGGCTTAATTAATTAATTAATTATTATATTATTAAATGCCTAGATCCTAAGCTTGTTTATCAGTTAGCTCATAACTTATATTAACCCATTTATATTATTCTATATTTGCCACAAGACTAGTTACCTCTTCTCAGTTTTATATGTCCGACCACCATGAGTCTGTGTGGGGAGTCTTCCCACACTTGACTCTTTCCCAGAGTCCTCCTCTGTCTGGATGTTCCATCATCTAATACTGCCTCAGTTCACTGGCCATTACATTTTTAATTGACACAGTGCATAAGACATTATCCCTCCAGTTTTGTCTTTGTCTCCCCCTTAGGCCTTTGTATTTTGATTTTTCCTGCAAACCAAAGCTTTAAGTTCTTTTTGTCATGGCCAAGTGTGAATGCATCTTCACAGGAAACTGGATACTCCACCAGCTCAGGGCTTCCTATCTCTACTGCATACCGTTATAGAAACTCTTGAAAGACAGTCAGGGGACCATGCTACTAACTCCCATGAAATTAGAGAGCAACAACACCATGCACAGTCAGGGTGTCAGGAACAAGATTTGGGTTTGAGGTGCTGGACAGTGTTTCCAAGCCTTAATATTGTTTGACCAGCAAAAAGCCAACAGTTTCATTAATCCTTAGCTCTTTGCACCTTAGAGTTCGTCTTGTTACAGCCATGAGGTGGATGCACTGAAACTTTTAGTGACAGCGCTGCATGCAGGTAGACATGCCTGTTTATGGAGATGAGCCAGGCAGGTTTGTGAGAACAGTCATCGAGTCTTCACAAGACAATGATGAATGAAATTCCCAAAAATTTAAAAAGTAGAACAGTTTTATATACATGTATGAAGTTCTCGGAAAAACAAACAAACAAACAAATGTAATCCAAAACAAAAGTAAAACAAAGATTCCATAGGGTTTCCCTACCTAGTACGAGCCACTAATAGTCCACGTGTGCAGGCCTGCTTACTGGGTCACACTGGTTCCAGTCTCACCCTGCTTGGACATCTGTGACCCTAATGCTTTTTGGGTCAAGGGGTCAAGGTGTTCTTAATCATGACCTGGTAGACCCAATATGGCACTCTTTACTTTCTGTCCCCATCTAGGGTAGCACTGAGGAATGTGGAGAGAGGCCCTTTCTAGCAGGGCTGGCCAAGATGTGCTGAGAAAGTATTCTGGGGACTTTGCCCTGACCATGCTTTCTTGGAAATTTTGAAAAAAAAAATGTGCCCAAAGCAAAAAGAAAAGAAAAAAATGAGGATGTTCCACTGTAGGACCTGGCTGTCTGGGACAGCCCATGCCCGAGGACAAGGCTTCTCATTTAGTAAATCACTTATCCAGTATCCTGAACTCCAAATGACCGGCTCAGTTCCTTTGCCACTGAGGCCGCAGCAGTGAGTCCACCAGACTTTTTGCCTAAAAGTTACCCTGATGCTTCCAAACCGCCTTCCCAGAAGGATAAAGATATTAAATACGTTTTCTCTCTTTCATTTTTTTCCAAAGCAGATCACTTTGTATTAAGTTCATTATTTCACTTGTCACCGTTTTTCAGCTAGAAAACCAGCTCCGAGCTAAGACGAATTTCAACCCAACACTGGAATAGAATCCAATTTAGATGTTCCACTAATTCAGCAGAGCTAATTAACTCCGTTCTGCTCTTTGCGTCAGTTTACTGGGACGCGGTGTTTCTGTTTGGTGGGCGGATAAGGAGATAAATGGGTCACTGTATTTATGACTGCTCATTACTGTCTTTAATATCCACACTGGAGAGGGTGCGTTCTGATTACAATTAAAATGCTTTTATACCATTTTAGCAGTAATTGAGCGAACCCAGCAATTTGTACTTTGATTCTCTCGGTTAAGTAATTGACGATCACCAGCCATCATTGGATAATGACACATTCAGTCACGGGGCTTCTGCCGGTATGTTCAAAAATATCTCTGGAGCATTCTGCTTGTCACCGTGCCTGGGAACAGTCTCTTTGGACAAGTGGGCACTTCATTACTGATGGTGGGTTAGAGAAATCCTTGGTTTGTTTAAAGCTCCTGGGATCTGAAGATTTCAAACTGTCTCACATAGACTGTGGCTATTGTGTGTGATAGTGGAAGTCACTCTGAGATCAGACAGTGGACAGCCAGTCCCTGATGAAGCCCAGACGGCCCATAACTTGTTCATCCCTAACCTATACAGGTAGTGTCTAAGTTATCTTCACTGTGTAACAAGCAATCCCTACACAGGCGATAAAAACTATATATGTTGTTAGTCCCCATGACCTTGTGGATGGCTATGAGGTTTCTGCTGGCAGGCTGATGGCTGAGGAGGTCTCTTCACCATGTCTGACAGTGACTGGTTGGTGGCTGGACACCTCAGACTCCTTCAGCATCAGTCTACAAAGGGCATTAAGACTGTACAAGTCCTGAGGTGCAGGTTGGGGGTGTCTGCTGGAGCTTTACCACCTAATGTACCACTGAAGAAAGTTCTACAGCTGTATAGACCCCACAGGACAGAGAAAAACATCCTCTGTCTCTAGATACTAGTCTTTATTTATCCATAAGTCTGTAAGGGCCAGAGGCAACCCCGTCCCTCTGGCCAGAGCTGTAAGACCTCTGGGGAACTGCTTGTCTCTCTTTACGTTAGTTTTCTCACTTGCCATTCAAGACAGTAGGTCTTCCTAATTTCTTGTCACAGCATTCTGCTGGCAGTGGGACCCACTAATGACTATTGCTGCTCAACTTGTCTGAAAAGCCTATAGTGTTGATATCCAGGTATGATGATGATGATGATGATGACGATGACGACAATGATGAATGATGATGATGATGATGGTGGTGGTGGTGATGGTGATGGTGGTGGTGGTGGTGATGGTGGTGGTGATGATGATGATGATGATGATGATGATGATGATACCACCTCATGAGACATTCAGTCTCAATGTTTTCTGTAGAGACGGTACATGACCTCAGTCAAAATTCAAGTTGTGTAGGAGGATACAGCAGCCAAGATTTCTACTGTGGTCAGAAATATTTGTGTGTGTGTGTGTGTGTGTGTGTGTGTGTGTGTGTGTGTGTGTGCAGGTACATGTGCATGTGTGTAAGTGTACATGTAGAGGCCAGACAACACTTTGGATGATTGATGTTCACTTGTTTTCTGAGACAGAAATTCTTTTTGACCGGGAGACCATTAACAGGTTAGGCTGAATGGCCAGCCATCTCTGGGGATCATTCTGTCTTTGCTTCCCCAGTGCTGGGGTTACAAGTGTGTGCCACCGCCGGGCAGTGGTGGCACACACCTTTAATCCCAGCACTTGGGAGGCAGAGGCAGGCGGATTTCTGAGTTCGAGGCCAGCCTGGTCTACAGAGTGAGTTCCAGGACAGCCAGGGCTACACAGAGAAACCTTGTCTCGATAAACCAAAAAAAACAAAACAAAACAAAACAAAACAAAACAAAACAAAACAAAACAAAAAAACAAACCAAAAACCAAAAACCAAAAAACCAAGTGTGTGCCACCATGTTTTTAGTTTTTAAGTTGTTTAGTGTGTCCTGTATACACACACACACACACACACACACACACACACACACACACACACACA
>JANHMN010000012.1:14561602-14620343 GCA_030674055.1 Rhabdomys pumilio
ACACACACACACACACACACACACACACACACACACACACACACACACACACGTCGATCTGCCTACCGGGTGCTATCCACAGGGATCTGCAGGGCTCTGGCCTGGTCAGAGTAGTCAAAGAGTTGTAGCTCTTTGACAGGGAGCCTGAGCAAGATGGGGCTGCCAGGCCTCTTCTGCGGCTGGCTGCCTGCCACTGGCCCAGAGTCGGTGGCAGGTGGTAGGATGCAACAGGCCTATGACAGCCACTCTCTGATGGTTTTTTATGAAATAACTCATGCACTTTATTCCTTGCGGATAGGATCATATATAGATTTTGGCATGGGTTGGGGTCTAAAGGTAGATGCTCTCTATTGGCTTGGTCTGAGATGTTAGGGACACCTCATGTGCATGTGGAGGGACTTTGGGTGTTGCCTGTATGTGACTGATGGTCACAGTCCTCTCCATGGAGTGTTGTGATCACATGTTTCAGGACAGGAGCCTGGTCTGGAGTAGATTAAATGCTTACTGTTCTCAGATATGAAAATTATGGGGATTTCTGAATCTGCTTGACCTTACCAAGTTTTCTATCTGGTGGCATGGTCCACTGCCCCCCCACACATACCCATACCCATATTCTTAACTTGACACAGAAAGAAAACTAGAAGACTATGGGTCATGGGATAGAATTTAGGCCTTTATGCTTGCTAGATCAACACTTTACCAGCAAAGTCACCTTCCCAGTCCCCAGAGATGTCGTTTTTGACAGTGGGACTGGCTTCAGTGGCAGTCCCCTCAGTGACAATTTGCCTCTGACATTGGGGTGAATGAGCTTCATCTTCAACAGGCTCAGCACATGGTCCAGGTGGCCACTGCCCTTACTGGGAGCTCTGTCTTTTGGTGTCACAGTACACTGTGGCTTGGGAAGGCTGTTTGCAGGTTCTTGAGGGAAGCTGGATTCAGTCTATTAACATATGAGAGACTGTGAATGTATTTTATGTAACCCACTGGGCCCCAGGAACTGGTGTCTGCCTTGGTTTCCGCACAAGGAAGCAGGACCTTGAAACAGCTGGTCACACCACATCCACAGTCAAGGGCAGAGAGAGAATGAATGTGTGCATACATGCCAGAGCTGAGGCCACGTTATTCACTTTTATAGAGTTCAGGACCCAGGGAGAGGTGCCTTCTAATTTTAGGTTAGATCTTCTCACCTCAATTAATGTAATCAGTCTAGTCCCATAAACATACCTACAAGTAAACTTCTCTATGCTCCATGTGTTTGTCGACTGCATCTCATCTTCTTAGACTCCAGCATCTGGGCTGAGGTTCAGTATCACCTGCAGATCCAAGTTCAGACTTCCTACCTGCCCTGTGCTGTGCTCAGGCCTCCTAGCTCCGGGAACCATGATAGTTGTTAAATGAGGTGCAAACTTTGACTGTAGATACGTTGTCTGATAAGTTCAGAGAGTCTTAACTGTGAAGACTGTCTAGGATAACATCATGAAGAATTGTGTATACTCTTCCTCCCTGGCTTCTGTGTCAGGCTAGGCATCATCCCAGTGCTTGTAAGTAAGGCAGAAGAAAGAGAAGGGTCATTGTCTTAGCTAGGATTTCTATGCTGTTATGACAACCATGACCAGAAGCATCCTGGGAAGAAAAGGGCTTATTTGGCTTAGGGAACATCATACTTCATCATCAAAGGAAGTCAGGGCAGGAACTCAAGGTAGGAACCTGGAGGCAGGAACTGATGCAGAAGTCATGGAGGGTGCTGCTTACTTGGCTTGCTCCTTATGCCTGTTTTCTTATCCAGAATTATCTGCTAGTGGTGGCACCACCCATAGTGAGCTAGGCCTTCCCAAATCAATCATCAATCAAGGTTACACTCCACAGTCTCTCCTATAAGCCAGTCTTATGGAGGCATTATCTTAGTTTCCTCTTAGATTTCCAGACATGTCTAGGATTGTGTCAAGTTGGCAATAAACAAACAAACACATAAATGAATGAATGAATGAATGAATGAATGAATGAATATGAATATAAATACCAGCCAACACAATTCACACACTTGTGGTTGAGAGGGCTCCTTTTATGTCTCTATAGCTCCGGACAGGGGGCACTGTCCTCACGGCTGGGTGGGGGGAGCACTGCCTTTTCTCTGTCAAACCTCAAGTCCTCTCACTGACATGCTTCCCCAGGATGGGCTCCCTAGAGCCAGTGGAAGGGAAATACCAAGAGAGCTTGGCTTTAAGTCCAGCTGCTCTCAAGAATGGACAACTGAGTCGTGACTGAGGCATGAGGGAGGAGCTTGGGTCAAATGCCATGCTGTCACTTTGATTGTAGGCTCTGCAGGCAAGGACCTACCTTAGGCTCTTCTGGAGACTGAGATCTCCCTGTGGGGCCTCCCTGTATGATGCAGCTCCCGGCTCCTCTAGTTCAGCTTTCTCTTGGGCATTTGGAGAGAAGAGTGAGCTAGTGGTTTAAAATCAAAGTCAATGATAGGAGTTATTAAGGTATAACTACAATTTTTACACCAAGGAACACTGTTATGTGTCAATTATAAATAAAAACACACTATTCGGATACCAACTTATATATTAAATCATATAGATTGAAATAGAAAGTATGTTCTTTTAATAATCCGATTAAGTAGGACTGTGTCAATTGAAGCATATTAACAGGAAGCATCAGAGCAGGAAACACTGGGCGCCCTTCTCTACTTAAAATCTGGGTGAAGTGTGGATTTCTAGAAAAAAATGCAAATTGCCAAATGACCCCAATCAAAGTGGAGCAATAATTACAGAAGCAATTGAAATCATTGCTGGAAACCATTAGCTCCAGAGCATCCCCAGGTCCCCATGGTTTTATCCATAATTGCCTCAAACTTTCAATCTCCTGAGAATTTTCGTCATCTGATATTTTGATTTAAAAAAAAAAGTTAAACTATAACCCACATTCAGTTTTTCATAGTTGATTGTCTCGTGTGAGAGTCTGACAAGTATGTCACAGTCTACAGAATGGAGATCATATCTGTGAGACTTCTGACAGGCGTGTGTGAGTGAGTGAGTGGGGAGAGCAGTTCATGTTGGCCTTGGGGGTGTGTCCTGGTGGAAAAAGCCATCCTGGGAACATCATGGGAAGGTTGGTTAAGTCTTCCACTTTGCTTTTTCATGTATAGCTTCTTGTGGCTCCAGAGCAGTGGGGGCAGGGCTTCAGAGGGACTCTGCTGTGAGTGACAGTGTTCATACCCGGCCATGAAGACGATACAAAATGGGGAAAACTTGCCCAGAAAACCAGTCTCCCATCTGTGACCTAGCCCAGAGAGGCAGTCTTTAAAAATATACCTGCAGGAAGCCAGAAGCCTTGCCCAGTGACGGTCAGGAAGGTAAGCAAATGACTTCTACGACAATTCCAGCAAAACCACGATGTATTGCTCTGCTACTTCCTCAGTGGCTGACTTGATCTTCTCTAAAGGCTGACAGGGAGGGTCATATGTGCTGTCCTTAAACCCGTGACAGTCTGAGAGTCACTCAGACACATACGCTCCTCATTATCACCTGTGTATGCTCCCTCACCTCTGAGTGAGCACATCCATTCCCTTCCTGTAGGCCTTGCTGCGTACCTCAGGCCTGACTGGAGGCTGCTAGGCATTCCTCAAGGGCACAACTGATTATTCTGAACTCATCTGCATCCAGGACCATCCTCTATGAGGAATGAGACTAGAGTAGGGGTACTGAATGTAGGAGCTGTTCTGTGAAGACAACACTCCAGGGGCATTGCTGTCTCCGGGAGTCAGGAGAGAGTAGAACTGGAATGCCAGATTGGCTGCTCTGACCCAGAAATGGGCATTGGCAGGGTCATGAGGCACCTTTTCAGAGATGGGGGTCTTGCTGGGGTTAAAAGCCAGAGGGAACCACACCTGCTCCCCATGAACTCTGACCCTGAGGAGGGTGGCGCAGCCACGTGCCTGGATGCTTTGTATCTCTAGAGCTTTGCCAACAGCTCCAAGATCAGCTTTGTTACCAGAAAGTATGAGGGCTCCTTGACCCTGTAATTTTGATTTGTTTTTTTTTTTGCAGGGAAATCCCCTGCCTCCAGTTCTGGTCATCTTCTCCTCACTTCATTTCTGTGACATCATTTCATAACTTAACCAACAAGGAATCAGCACCTTAAGTAGGAACAAGAAATAAATGCAGAGTGATCTCAGATGGATAAGCCAGTGGATGCTTCCAGTTATAGCCATGTGAGCCAGGGCTGTGAGGATAGGATAGATTCTACTACCCTATGGAGTTTGGTGGTGATCCAACAGGAGAGTGATCTGAAATGTTCTGGAAGTTCCAAGGGCTGATGCTGAAGATGGCATTCTACTGGCTTCCCCAGTATCAACTGTTGTAGCACAGCTAGCAGGGGACTGACTGAGATCCTGGCTCTTACCCTAGATCCTGTTGGGTATGGCAGCCACTCACCACACACGCCTCCCACCCATCACTGCTTCTTCCTGCACGGCCTGAGATCTTCCATCTTCCTCCTATGTTTTTAAAAATTTGTTTATTTTATGTATATTAGTACACTGTCGCTGTCTTCAGACACACCAGAAGAGGGGATTGGATCCCATTACAGATGGTTGTGAGCCACCATGTGGTTCCTGGTAATTGAACTCAGGACCTCTGGAAGAGCAGTCAGTGAGCTGTCAGTGAGTATCTCAGTGAGAGTCTGAGCCACCTCTCCAGTCACTTTCTCTTATGTTTTCATGAGCATCTGCTATGTGTAGGTGGATAGCTGGACTTAGAGATGCTGCTGTAGTTATGGAAACAATTCTGACCCTGAACATGCCCCAGCCCAAGCCAGGCAGAGAGGGAAGGTGAGGAATATTAATGGCCAACAGTAGGTGGTACCTGAGCAGCAGGAGCTGGGACCCTACCCCTCCCTGATGTGGTCAAGCCTGGTAGGGGAGGAGGGTGATGGTTTCCAGCTCTGGGCTGCTCAGGACCCACCAGTCTCTAGATTCAGAGTTCTCAGATACAGTACTGCTGTTCTCTTTACCCTGCCCCATGTCACTGGCAAACACTGTAGTCTGAAGTATCTCCATGTGTAGAGGATTCTCTAGTTAGGGCTACAATCCAGGTGAACTCAATGGTTTCTATTGCCCTCCTCCTGGGATCCATTCTACTTCTTTCTGCTGAGAAATCACACCCACATATGCATATTAGATGAAGGAGAGTAAGAACCAAAGACCTAAGCCCTGGCTGTTCCTTTAGAGGGAGGCTGGAGAGAGAGGAAACACTGCTTGCCTCTCTGCATCTGGGTGTGCTGAGTCACCTACCCCAAGAAGCACCCCCTAGCACTTGTGGCTTGATGGATATGTTTACCTTCCTAGTAGGGGAGGACCATGGGGCCTGCCACTTGCCTTTCTTTAATTTCCTGGCTGAATTTGCTCATTGTATAGATGAGGAACCTGAACTGTGGGTCCCAGAAAGGCGAGTGACAGCTGACAAAGCAGGGACACAGCTGGTCCCCAGATTTCAGATTCCTGTTTACCATTCCACTGGCCCCACTATGTATCCTCTGAAAGCTAGTTGAGAATGCTCATGAAGTGTTCTTGGCTTAGGCAGGGTCCATAGAGAAGCAAGACCAGACTCTCAGTGTATTATGCTCTAGTTCAGTGGAAGGGGGGTGGGGAGGTCCATAATATCAGTGGATAGTCCAAGCTGGGACCACATACAGAAAGATCTTGGAATAGAGGTGAGAGAGAGAGAGAGAGAGAGAGAGAGAGAGAGAGAGAGAGAGGCAGGCAGAGAGAGAGAGGAGTGGGTAGAGGTCCAGGTTGTGGTGGGCATTGAGAGTACCGATCAGGGGACTTGTTACAGTTAAGGTGGCCAAGACCTTGGGCTTGCTAGCAGGTAGGAATAGCCTGTGTGATGTTGGGGTAAGGGAAGTGAGATCAAGACATGCTTAGAAGTGTCTATATCTCCACCAGGCCTGGAGATTCCAGATTAACTTCAACATGCGAGATGGGACCAGCATAGTCCGGTGATGCCCTGTAGTTACCAGAGGCCCAACACATTTCCAATCCACACACATTCATTCCCTTGCGCATGGGAGGCCCTTGGTTAAGCATAGCCTTTTCTCTTTCTCAAAGTCAAGAGCCTATGTGGCTCCAACTCCAGACATCACAGGTACCCTGAAATCCCTGGATTCTTACCCATATTTCAGGACTTCATCTGGCCTTCAGACAATGTGCTCTGTATTGAGGTTTTGTGTGTGGGACCCATCTGTTCATGGCCCTCAGAACCAACAGGATACCAGTAACGCACAGGCATGTCCTTGGCATGACTGGTAGTCACTTGGGGATGGCACAACAGCATCTAAACAGTGTGGTTCTTTGGAGGGCCACTGGTGGCCACACGTTCTCAGTTTGGAAGTTGTACTAGGAGGAGCTCAGACCATGGCCTATTAGTGCCAAGAATCTCCTGAGGACTTTTCTAGAAAACTGACACCTTCACAGCCATTTGGAAGCTTTGAGCCAAGCATAATCTTTACCTCACACCTTTCTTGTGCCTAAACAAGTGTTATTCTCATTCAGAAAAAAGACCCAGTAAATAAGTTTGTTGACTTTCTGAGTCCAATATAAATCCCTTAAGCCCTCAAATCTCAATTAAATATTCTTGAATGGCCTAGATATTGCTTATGGCTGCGACGCTGTGAATTACGGGTTACAAAGCTGTGACTATTTCATTGCTGTGATGAAGCTGTAAATGTCAAAACCAACTCAGGGTTGGAGTGAGGGCTGCCTGACCAGGCACCTGAGTGTGAATTGATATTTCGCTTAATTTTCCATGTACAGACAAGAAAGAAAGCATTTTTCTTTGAATTTATTTTATAAGCAGACTGTAGAATTGATTTTTTCCAGTGAGATCTTTGATGGTTAGGCCGTCAGAGGACAGTGGAAAAGACGGGTGATTGGTCATGTCGAATTGAGTGGACGGTGTATCGGTCAATTGTTGCTGCATGTGGTTATACACTGAGCAATAGAGATTTCTCAGTAAAACATACAGGGGGCACGGGGCTCTGCCCAGTGAGGTGCACAGGGGCATGTGAATCTCCCCAGTGAGGTATATCTATGGCTCTGCTCAGGACTCTAGGTTAGCAATGTCAGTGGTGCTGTGTTTGTGGTTCTCATTTGAGGTAGACTTAATTGCCTGTCTAAGGCTGAAGGAGGTCCAGCTAACACTGCTGGTCTAGACAGGTGAGTATGTCCCTCAGTCTCACATCATTCTTAAAGTTGGCCCAAACCTGTCCATGGGGACGTTTGTTTATAACATGTGGTCAGCATGGTCTGGTAGAGCTCTCTCTGGATTCCTAAATCTAAAAGAGACAAAGATAGTGAGGAAACACTTGGTAAAATATTAGAGAAGGTGGGGGGAGCAGATTACCAAAACCTGAAGAGTTAATTAAAGGAGCACAGAGAAAGAAATTAATCAGGAATATGGAAATGACTTTAATGCAAATAGAGTAAGCCCTACTTTAAGTGACAGATGGTGATCTATTGATTCACCAAGTCAGCCCTGTATTACAAAGAACTCATGAAATGCAGGGGTAGGGAAAGAGTATGCAGATTTAGTCACATCTGTGGGCCATTTCTTTGGTTGCTAAGTGTTCTTCCATGATCTTTGTCACTGTTCCCTCCTTTACTTCCCTCCTCGGTAAACTATAACCTGTTTGTTGAAATAAACCCCTTTATTCTCGAGTTGCTTTTGATTATATATATTTTTTATCACAGCAAAAGAAAAGCAAACTAGAATACAATGATAAATTATCCAATTTATGGGGCTGAGGAGATATCTCAGTGGTTAAGAGTGTGTACTGCCCTTGTATAGGATTCAGGTTCGATTCCCAGAACATGTATTGGGTGGGTAGCTCACAACTGCTTTTAACTCCAGCTCTGGAGAATCTGATGCACTCTATTCTCTGTGGGCACCTGTATGTACCTGCACCCCAACCCTGGAATCATAATTAATTTAAAAAATGTTACAGGGCTGAAGAGATGGCTTCATGGCTAAGAGCACTGGCTGCTCTTTTAGAAGACCCAAGTTCAATTCCCAGCACTCACATGGCAGCTCACAACCATTTGTAATTTTAGTTTCAGGGATAAGACACCCTCACACAAACACACATAAAAACAAAACACCAGTGCATGTGAAATAATAACAAATCATTTAAAAAATACCCAGTTTATAGGGAATTTGAGTTGACCTAAAACACTAAGCAACCGACAACATGACAACTGAATACAGAAAGCAAAAACTAGAAAAGTGAGAATAGCAGAAATCAGAACAAATATCAATGGAGTGTTTAAGTGCATAGCCTTTGGAATTACACATTTTTTTGCGAGAAAATAAATAAAAATGAATGCAGAAAAAATGAACAACAAACAATAACACATGATTTATGTTACCCAGAAGGAAAAAAACACACATTGTAATACCTATTGAATTTGCAAGGTAAATAGATTGCTTCTGGCCATCAAGAGAGCCTCAGAAAACACAACATTTTGAAAGGAGGGATATTCCAAACCATAAAGTTTTTCAAATCTAGTAATAAGACATGCAAAAACAGAAGTTGGAAAACCTGCTAGCCATGTAGGTTAACACAGTAGAATGTAGAGAAGAAAAGACAAGGCACTATGATGATCAATGTTGATTATCAACTCTATAGGATCTGGACTCACTCAGGAAACAAATCTCTGGGCACACGTATGAGAAATTATCTGGGTTACATTATTCTTTAGGCATATCTCTGAGGGATTTTCTAGATAATTGAAATGAGAATATCTAGATACAGTCAGCACCATCCCAGGGGCAGGGGTCTTGGGCTATATAAAAAAGAGAAAAGAAGCTGAGCATCAACATTCATTGCCCACTGCTTCCTGATTGCACATGCAAGGTGACCATCTGCCTCCTGTTGCTGCATCTTCCCACCACGACAGATTATACTCTTGAACTGTGAGCCAAAATAAATCCTGAGCTGCATTTGTCACATATTTAATCACAGCACCAGGAAACATAATGCAGATACTTGATGCAGTTTCGAGGTTTTTCTTACCATCAACCACACATGGTTGTAAACAGCCGTGCTCTGGGTCCTGAGTCCTCTTTTGTCCTTCCCTGTGATGGGATCTGCCAGGCATGATGGAGGACAGGCAGCTGATACCTGCAGTGTGGCTTTAGCTGCTTCTAGGACTATGGTCGATTTATAAATTCCTTTGTTGGCTCCAAGAATACTGAACTCTCATGGTGAGGGCCAGGGAGCCGTGGAACAGAGTGTGATGATAGTGAGGCCATCGAGACAGACTTGCTTGTTCCCGAACTAAGTCATGAGACATTTTTGAAGCTTCTTCTTTGAAGGAAAAGCTCAGGACAACCATGTGTAGACCCTTCTTTCCTGACTCCATGGCTTTTTTTTCTATCCCAGCATAATATGGCTTGGACCTATATGTGTTTTTCCTGTGAGACCACATGAGATCTGGTCTTTCCCTAGAGGTCTGACTAGGGTTCAGGGTCCCTGCCATGCTTCAGCAGGACGCACACTGTGTTGTGTAATCAAGAAGAGAAGCCCACCACGGCATAGTCACAGCTCTTCAAAAAGAATCCTTTGTGTCAACGTGTCCTAGTCTTCTGTGTATGTAAGAACTGTTGGCTCCTCAGACAGTTCTGGTTCTGAGACTTGGGATCCCATCTCGGGTAAACATCAGGGAGTTACAGAATCATGGCAATTTTGGTGATTCTGATACTGGTGACACGAGAACTACTGGCTGGCACAACCCAGCCAGTGGAAGAGCTGGTGCCCCTACGAGGGATGCTGGGACCATGTGCTGCCATCCTCCTTGCTGACCTTGGAGGAGTGTTGTCATCTGTACTGCTAACAGAATCTTTCCATGATGTCTGCCATTAGACAGGCAGATGCTTGGAAGCTCAAGACTGACAGACTGAGAAGAGGAGTAAGATACACTTTTTAATATTTGCCAAGTGCTAAAAACCCAATGTGCACTGGTACACACTGAAACTACTGCGCATACCCAGTGTTGTACACAGTAGATGCCAATGGAGAATTTGTTCATTAGCCCAGAAAATGGGCTACCTCTTACAGGACCTATGCTTAGTGGAAGGTGTGTGTCAGCCCCAGGATCTCGGATAAAAAGATTTTTTTCTCATGGAGCACACATTTATTTTCCAGCTATCTGTTGACCAGGGTGAGGAACCCACTTGTCGCTCTGTTTTGGCTCTAACAAGCTTGCTAAGCCCTGGAGTCTTGGAACCCTTCCAGTACCAGATCTAAGCTGAGCAGCATGTCCTGTTTTGTTCACACCAGGGAAGGATCAGGAGGTGAGCACACCTGCACCCCCCTGCACCTGTGTGTGTAGCCACTGGGGCAGCATGCTGAGTGCAGAGATCATCACTTGGCACGGAGTTCCCACAGCTGCTTCCGGGTTCTTCAGATGCCTCCTTGCTGCTCCCTTCACTGCTTCTTCTGTCCTCATGTGCTCTCTGCCCTTCTGTTTTATCTATATGTAGTAGTTTTCACATATTCAGTTTTTACACACGGTGAGGTATGCATTTGGCTTTCCTTAACATCTGCCTGTCCTTTCCAGAGATGTGGTTTATAACAAGACAGGGATTTGGAGTGGTTTTGTAATCCAGTGTGGACCCTCAGCAAATCCTTGTGGGATAAGCTTCTGGACTGATATATATAGGCAGCTGTCATGAACTCCCAGGTGATGGGTTAGGTCCATCTTAGACCTGTGTGTACCTGCTCCACAATGCCCAACTGTAGTCACCTGGCTGCTTGCTCCTTATGCTATGGGATACCAGGACTTTTCTTATCCTGCCATCTTACAAAACCACCCTTCACAGTCCTCATCTAAGACAGGGAAATTCCAAGCACAGCATTTATTGTCTTGGAGGGTCAGCTGTGTACCTACTGTACGCAGGGTACCAGGGTGAGGGCTTTAGGTACTCTCTGTATCCAGATCAAGTCCCTGTTGCTCATAGTGGTGACATATTTACAGAGGGCTACTCTTTCAGGGAGATGATCATCCCCCAACCCTGAATCTTTATTCATGGTAAAGGAGGCCTGTGTCTGGTTTTCAGTCTATTATAAAGATCTTCCAGGCCCTAGCCTAGGCCCTAGGTGAGTCCCAGAATGTGTGATAAGTTGGCTGCATCCTTGGCTGACTGACAGATGGAGACTGAGGCAGCTACTCTGAGAACACAAGAGCCTAAGAGAGTCAGGCAGGGAGCAGGTCAGAAAGGAGGGAGGTGGGAGGTGGTGGGAAGGGGTGGGCAATGAGAAGATGAGAGCAGAGTGGGAGGGGAATGTACATAGTTTTGAGAGACACTGGCTAGGGAGGTAGCTACTGAGATCAAAGGCACAGATATTACCAGAAGCTATTTGCCTCTGCATCAGAAGGATGAAGAAGCAGGTGTGAGTCTTGCCAGGTTGGACAGCTTCCTCGGGCCCTCAGGTGAGCCCTCTTCCACTTTGTGTAAACCAAGAGGCTAATGGGAGGTTTGGTGCTTATGTATTATTTGACTCGCTGTTGTTTGATGAGTGGTTGAATGAATGAATGAAGATGGTAGGTCATATCCTGTGATTCTTACTTCATATAAGATCTGAGCAGAAATGCCAGTATCTGGAGAGACACTTTTCACTCTATGCAGATGTTGCTTCCCAGAGGACTCCATGCTGCGAGGTGGAGTGTATTCTCTGCCTTTTCTACCATATTCTGTGCTGGGTCACCAAAGAGCACTGGGCACACTGGGAATGGCCCCTTAGGTTCATCCATTTCTTGGAGCTTATCATTACTCTTACCTCAGTCAGAGGACTCTGCCTGGCATCTGCATCATGAGACCCCAGTGGTTGTCTCACGTCAGTAGGTCCCTGACAAATTCTGCTGACTGACACATGTGAGAAAGAGAGTTATCAGGATGGAGTGGCACCATCTGAGGAAAGGTGACTTAAGCATCAGTCACTCGGCTATGTCCTATCTTTGTGTATAGGCTTTGTACAGAGCTCCTGGGGCAAAAGATGGTCCAGAGACATGTCCACTCTCAGCTCTGAGTTCTGCTCATTGGAGAAAGTTAATCCCAGGTGCGGCTTGTGGAGCCTCTCTTCCCTCTCTTGCTCACGGCGATAGTGAGTAGCCTGTGAACTGCAGTGTTAAGAATGGACATCACTGATTAATACAGTTTTAAGCTGGGATTTCTTCTGATCATCTATTTTTTTTTCTTGCATACATCCTCTGAATGACATGTAGATAAATTCTTGAAATTATGAGTGTTCCCCCGAGAAGAGTTTCATCATCTAACCTATTTAACTAATTTATTAGTTACAATTATAACTCAAAATGGCACCAACTTCAGTATAATCAAAAACTATGTTTCAATTATTCATTGAGCCTTTAATTAAGAAGCCCCACTAAATTAATAAACGCTTCAGGATGGATGTCATGAAAAAGCCTCTCAGAAAGTCTTGACCAACTTTTTTTTTTTCCATTAGTCTCCAAATCACTTCAAGGTTCTGCTTCACCACAGGAAGCTTTGAATGTGGTGACTTATGTAAAGGGATAGAACCATGAAATCCAGCCGTGTATTCCAGCCATGTCTCCTGCCTGGAGGTGAACAGATTCTTTATTGTTCCTCCTGCCAGGACTATAGACACACAGTGAGGAGAGTGAAGTAGACAGAGCTAAACAGTGTGCCACATGGTTCTAACGGAAAATGTGTGTTACACCGAGCCCACTTTGTCCTTGTTTGGGAAAACCTTAGCTACTAGCCATGTAGCATGTGGGGAGAGTTGAATTGACAGAGGCACTGTCCATGGTGCTGATGCATTAAAATCTTTGAGTCTCACAGGGGCAGTACCCTTTCCCTGAGAGGAAGATCACCTCCTAAGGAAGTTTCTCCAGTGGTCAGGCTTAAATAAAAGTAAGGTCTTGGCTCCAGGGGAACACTATTTGCTAGTTTTCCTAGCTCAGGTCAGGTAGCTACTCCACTTCCCCCCTGAACACCCATCCTGTCTTGTCTTCCCTTCCCTTCTGCTTACAGCCGACAGCCTCATTTTCAATAAGTGCCTTACAGGCAGCTTTGCTGGCTTCTCTCCTTCCCAAAGCTGCTACTTCTGCAAGCTCTGTCCCTACTGGGAGGTCACCCAGTAGGGTGTTAACTGACTAGCTGCTGTGGGAGGCACGGGTGTGACACAGACTTCAAAGGGGCAAACCTACAAGGATAAGTGGACTTGGCAGCCTTGCAAATTCTTAGGCTCAGGAGAGTCTAGTTGCAGCTCACAAGGCTGATCTCACCCAAGTCAGGCCATCAAGGGAGGGGCTTCTTCTTTCAGCCTAGGACTCAGACCCAGATACCAGGGTTATAGGCTGTCT
The DNA here is from genome assembly GCA_030674055.1 of Rhabdomys pumilio. Classification (NCBI taxonomy): domain Eukaryota; kingdom Metazoa; phylum Chordata; class Mammalia; order Rodentia; family Muridae; genus Rhabdomys; species Rhabdomys pumilio. The sequence goes on from JANHMN010000012.1 coordinate 14,575,011, forward strand.
ATAGGAGTTATAATCCCATATTAGAAGGGATACAGGACCCCAAGATGGAAACCTGGGCAGGATGTGCTCAGGCAAGCTAAATCCTAGGAAAGACTCTGGCTGAGTGTTGTTTCTGAGACTTTATCAGGAGATCTTGAAAAATTGAAGAACAAAGAATTTATGTACGATTAATTCTTTGCACTTTAGTGCTTGTCAGAATATTACTGAGCTAGTAGCTGCCGGTTAATAATGCATCTGTGTGTAATGCCGCTCGCTTTATTATCTTGAGCATTAGGGATTCCAGTACTGAAGCCAGAGCACTGTGCTCAATTATTTATTAATATAACAGACAAGAAACGAGATGATACTAGCACCGTTTACCACCCAAAAACAGTGGGAAGCAAAGTGCAGCACCCTAGATTTCCAGATATGAAGAGAGACTTCCTTGTGGTTTCTATGAGAGTTTGAATTCTGTGTCAAAGGGCCTTAAGAACAAGCTTTGGGTTTTATCTGTACATATTGATCTTTTCTTGCTTTTGGGCCTCTGGTGCACATCTCCATGCTTTTCTTTCCATATCAATATGGGGACTGTGTTAACAGGCTTACTTGACCAGAGAGCACAAAGAGACAATTCTCTCTTCCTCTTTTCTCCACTTCCCTCTTCTCTTCCCCTCCTCCCACTGCCTATGCACACACATATACAACTGTTACTGATGGTACCCTGATTTTTGGGGAAGAATCTCAGAACCTCAAGCCAGAGAGTCTGACCTACTCTTGAATATCTTGTGTGGAGTCTTCTCTGCTCGGCATCTGCTTCTGAGGGCTGGGTGCCCACACAGGGCAGCCTTGTTACCACTGTGTGGCTACAGTGGTCAGAAGCAACCATTAGCAACATGAGTTTTCATGGAGAGAAGTGTTTTTTTTTTTGTGGGGGTTGTGATTTTCTCTCCCTCTCAACAATCCTAGATTTCATGTTAGCTTCTGTAGAACACACACACACACACACACACACACACACACACACACACACGGGAACATGCACTCAAAAACTGTTATTTCTACTTGAATGTTCTTCAAATATTTGAAGGGCTCTTTTCACGTGTCATCCTAATCTTTTCTTTCCTGAACAGAGCAAACGCAGCCCCATCGATAGGATCCTGGAAATCTGCAGAGTCCACACATACCAATGGCTACTTCAGCCTTCAGTGAATGCTATTGAGCATCTTGTGTAAGCCGTGAGCAGCGGAGACTGTGGTAAGTAACTGGGAACCCTGCCCCAGCATGCCCCTGATTTTTGCACACATAGTCTCCTTGGTGCACCCTGAGCTGTCACTGAGTTGGAGGGCTGGATTCCTTTGGTATCCAGCCCCATGTCAGAAGCACATTAGGCTGTGTTAAATTCCTCACTCAGAGTTTTGGCTTTTATTATATGGCCTCAATTTACCTGTCTTTCCACTTCTACCCAGGTTCCTTAAAACAGCAACATCTTTTGTTTGCAAGTCTCAGATTCTGTTCTCTTACAGTCAACAGAAGTACATCCTCAAAGCTCTTCCTGGTTCTTTACATTTACAATCAGTGAATGGATGATGAGAAATAAAACAACTTGGTGTCACCGAGTCCTGCACACTAGATGATAGGACATGTGGCCAAGGCACGAACTGTCCATTCCTCTCCCCCTTATGTAATAGCTCTGTGTTTGTTACAATGATCTTTGTCCCTTTCTCATATTTTTATTCAATAGAACAGTTTTAATGACATTATACCCACCAATTTTCCAGGCTTTATGTTTAAGGTGGACATTTCGGTGCAGTCTGTGGAAACTCATTAGTTTGTTCTTTTCTTCATTAAGTAGTTTAGCCTTTTATTATAAAAACATTTCAGAGGAGAGAGGTAACATAAATGTCAGTGTATGCAGTATACTTTTTTTCTAAAAAGACAAAAGCCCAACATTCCACTAAAAGTTTTTCATGTGTTTGTTTGAAGATTTTCTTCAAATATTTTAAAGCATATTGTGAATTTTTAATCATTTCAACATCAGAGTGCCTCTTCACTGAAGGGGTACACAGGGAAAATGTATCCATATAAATGTTCTGCATAGCTACCGTTTATCATCTATCTACCATGTGCCTGTCATCTATCAATAATCTGTTGTCTGTCTGTCTGTCTATCATCTGTCTGTCTGTCCTCCTCCTCATCAATATCAGCATCATTATTATAATCACTCTCACTACCACCACCACCACATTCATCATCATCATCATCATCTTAGTTATGTTTCTCTTTCTGTAATAAAGTCAATGACCAAAAGCAATCTGGAAAGGAATGGATTCATTTTATCTTGCAGATTACAGTTCTTCATAGAGGAAAGTCAGGGTAGGAACACAAGCAGAAACCTGGATGTAGGGACTGAAGCAGAGAGGGGGGGATTCTGGCTACTGGCTTGCTCCCAGGCTCATCTTTAGCTACTTTTCTTATGCATTCCATGCTCACCTAGCTATGAGTGGTACCACCCACAGTGAGATTGCCCTCACACACCAGTTATAAATCAAGAAAATACCTCATAGAGATATGGTCCTAGGGTATTATGTTGGAGGAAATTCCTCAGTTGAGACTCCCTTCTTCCCAGGTATGTCAAGTTGACAGTCAAGATTAATCCTCACAAGAATCTCTCTATCTAACATTTATGTCTCTTTCTATCTATTAATTAATCTTTCTATGATCCGTTTTATTTCTATCATCTATTTGCCTATTTACCCAACCTTCTTTCTATTATCGACTAGTTAGTCAATCATCTGGTTCCTCCCTCCTCCTGGAACTATAAGATAAGACAAACTCTTTCTTCCCTAAGTTGCTTTTGTCAGGATATTTTGTCACAGACATGAGAAAATGTAGAAAACGTGGCACTGAGAAGCGGGATCATTGTGGTACTTACCCTGACAATGTGCTACTTAGGCCATTGGAACTGATGTCTGGGAGGGATGTGGCAGAGTGCGGAATTTGGAGTGGAAAATCCTGAGGACGTTTTAAGCAGAGCTTAATGAACTTGGTAGGCATTTTGAAGATAGAAATTCTGAGATAAACATAAATGGGCTTTCACTTTTTGCTCCGATTGGATATTTTCTTGTTTATATCCTCACTACTTACTTTTGGAACTGTGCCAGTGACCATTCTTGCTACATTCTAGACAAGAAACTGGTCACATTCTGTCCATGTCCTGAGAACTTGCATGAGGCAGACTTAAAAATTCCAGATAGGGTAGCATTTAGGTTTGGCATGATTTTTACACATGGATCCCAGCCATCCCATCCAGAGAGCATTTCATGAAGATATGTAAGACATTTGGTTTTATAAAAAAAATATGTGTCTGAGTTTAAGGTTACAGGCAAGGCATGTTTGAAAGTAGCTGTAACTATTGAAGTGATTAGTATGCTGTACTGGGACACTAGGAAAAGTACCTAGAGACAAGACCCCATCCACAAAAGAGTTCAACTTATGAAAATGCAAATTATTTGAAAGGAGAGACTCTAAATAAAGAATCCTGCTGAATAGATCCCTTGTTGGAAAGCAAACACATAAGGAATTGTTTCCCCAAGGGCCTCAGAGGCCACTTAAACTATAGTCTGAGGAGGCTGAGTTATTTCTGAGCTGGCAACATTGTTCACATGATGCTGGTTTTATAAACATGAAAAAAAATGTAGGAACAAGTGGCTTGTGGAGGCTTTCACCAAGGTTAAAGAAAACCTCAGAGGATGGGCAATGTGAGGAGGATTTGGATTCCCTGCAGGGGAGCCCTGCAGGGGAGCCTTGCAGGGGAGCCTTGCAGGGGAGCCTTGCAGGGGAGCCTTGCAGGGGAGCCCTGCAGGGCCACACATGAAGCTGTGACATTGAATCCTAGACTGAAATGGAGACCCCAGGATACTGGAGATGACAGATCTTAAGACATTGAGGACTGAGGACAGACACAGGTATAGAGTGAAGCCAGCTGAAGAGATGCTATGTGTGCTGCAGGAGGCAGAGGTAGAGAGGTGCTTCTACTCATTTGGATCCCAGACGGTTCCACCACAAGCCCAAGCTGCCAGATATAGAGCCTCGGGGTTTGCTTTTGCCCCGCTGGCTTTCATTTTTGCTCTGGTTGGATATTTCCTTGTTGTGTCTTTACTACTTTCTGTTTGAATGGGCATGTTGACTCTGTCTGTTGCTCACTAGAAGTATGTAACTTGTTTAATGATATTATAGTAGAATGCACAGTTAAGAGAGTAGCTCAAGTCTCTGAAGAGACTATGGACCTGAACAGTGTTGGAATTTTTAAAAGAAGATGGGGACTTTAGAAGTTAGAGTAACCACAATTTGCATTATGAAATGGCTGTGAACTGATGAGGACCAAGGGCAGAGTATTGTGGTCTGAATGTGAAATGTCACCTACCGGCTCAGATTAGAAACACGGGGCACCCAGATGATAGCATTGTTTAAGAAGCTTGTGGAACCTTTAGGAGGTGGAATCTTGTTGCAGGAGGTGGGGCTTGAGATTGTAAGGGGATGCCTCATTTCCTGGCTACCATCTGTGTTGTCTTTTCAGATGCAGCATGGCTGGCTAGCCTCCTATTCCTGCTGCAATGATGTCCTCATTGTGATGGACCCGGTATCCTTGAACCACAAACAAAAAACCTTAAGTTGCATTTGTCAGAGATTTTTTTTTATCACAGCAACAAGAAAAGCCACTAATTCTCATGGTGGCAATGCCCCTGATAGCAAACATCAGGAACAAGAAACCTTCCAAAGACCTGAGTGCAAATATTGGTCCTGAGAAGAAAGTACTTCCAGAAGAAAGTATGGTGGAGGTGGCTGGTGCCTGGCTCTCTGCCAAGAAGCTGTTCACAGATCACATCACACGGACACAAGGGGCCAAGTGTGGAATGCAATGTTTCTTTGAATCAATAAAATAGGCAATAGATAAACAACTCAAAAATTGGCATGTACATTTGCATTGGGAATCTTCTTATAAGAAGTGTCCTTCCCACAAGGAGGGGCATTTGCTCTGGGTCAGAAGCTGTTCTTGTAAAAGGAGAGTGGGAGGAGATGAGTTAGGAAGGCTTGTAATAGCTGTGATACCGGGATATGTAAAGGAATAAAACAATATTTTAGGTTCCAAAGCACAAAATTCATCACATGTCTTCGAACTCATGGAACACTGGGAGAAATAGAGATTAGAACACTCCATAGAAAAATCTCAGTCATGGAGGTGGACATTTTATGGAGAAAGTATTTTTTATCACAATGAAGCCAAGCTTTGAAATAATAATAAAAAAAAAAAAACCAATAAGGTTTTTAGAGAAGATCACATTAGTCAGAGGTCCCTCACCCCTGTGGAATGCAAAATCAACACCTCATAGAAAATTGCTAGGCGTTGAAAGCCAGTCCACACCAGCCCCAAGGACAGAGGCTCACATAGATGGAGCTGGTATCAGAATCCAAGACTCCACCTTCATCTTGGCCCAGCTTCTAGGATTAGCTGCATTCCCTGGCATCCAGTTAGCTGAACTGTTGTCCTTCAGGTCAGAGCATGGGAGGAGAAGCCTTTTCCCTGTTGTGAGCTCTCTTTGGGGGGGTATGTCTATTTACACAAATATGTCTTTGAGATACAAATGTCTATTCACCCTAGAGACAGTATTGATGATAGGGCAAAGAATAATTGTATTGGTTTAGCTTAGTGAACCAGTGAGTTTATTAAGGTTCCTTACAAGTGATTTCTTACATAGATGACGTCTTACATATGAGAACATGAGAGGCTCAAAAGCAGCAGCAGCATCTCCCCAATCATGGGTGATGACTTCCAAAAGATGCTTCCTTGGAGCTCCCTACACAACTTGCAGGCAGCTTAACTTGTAGGAGAGTCTTCTAGTTTTGGGGAAAAAACCTTGTGAATCTTGTAAGTTTCAGGATCTTCCTGGAACTTCTTATACATACTAAGTTTTATATGTTTCATTTACTGTTGAGTCTTATGAACCTCTATCCAGGCAGGAATTTTGCAATTTGGAGGTACCAGTCATGCAACATTCCCATACTGATGTCTGTCCCAGAGCCTGCTATAGGTCTGCTTTTAGTCATGTGATGTGTTTCTTGAAGCCTGCTACAGAAGGCATCATATTTTCTTCTGCTCCTGGAGGTACCTCCAGTATGTTGGGAAGATGGCCTTGATGAACAGTTCACTCGAGCCAGACCTAGATAGTCATGGTGATACCTGTTCCTTCTAAAGTGTGAATGATCTTCTAATGGTAAAGGCGTGAGGTCCCCTCTCTTGGGTGAGAAATCAAATCTTCCAACATCTCAGCTTTCAAGAAAACACAAAATGAAGAGATAGCTCATTATTGCATTAAAGGAGATGGAAATGGACCAGGCAAGATCAAAGAAATGAGGGTTCCTGGGAAATTAGACTAAAAACTGCAAACAGCCCATGGGAAGAGAGGCATGGAGAGGATTTATAAATAAGTTAAATAACGATTTCTTTTAATAGACTAATAAAATAGATGAATGTCTAGCAAATCTAATCCAAAGAAAAGTAAGAGTGAGACTGTACATGTTTTATGGATTTCAGAAGGGTTGTAACTATGTAAAGTGTTCTCCAGTAGAGGCTGCCTAAGATTAATGAAAAGACACTTTAACATGGAATTCTCTCTGCACCTGTACAATACCCTAACTTGAAATCCAGACGAAATGGTTGATGATGAGGGGAAATACAAATTACCTGTATTGACTCAGAAGGAAATGTTCACAAAGCACTGGCCAGACAGCTAGACACAAGATAAGTTTACAGAAATCAATAATTTTGCTTACAATAGAAAAAAATACCCAAGAAGGGAAAGGAAGGAAAATACTTTGTGTAAAGTATTACTTTCCTGTCGAGGTGCAACCCTATCTGGTAGGTCATCCCATCAGTCCATCAGAGGATGTGGAGAGCATGGGAGTCACGTGCTACAATCACCCTGCAGACACCAGAGCCAGAGACTCCACTCTGCCACCCAACCCTCAGGGGACGACTTATGAATGGTCTGAAAGTTGGCAGGAAATGACAAATTCCTAAGAACAGTCAGGGAAACTGGGAACAAATAATTGCAACATTACTTGGTGCCAAAGGGCAGATCTTTTCTACCCTGTTTGAATAAAGCCAACATGGTTCTGTCCCAGGGCTAGAAAAGTACATCTGCAGAGATGTAGAGAGCTTGGAACTAGAAGCTAATGTCCCCACATAATGTCTGACCCAGGAGGGCTGGTATCCAGACAAGGGAAGAATGATAGTCCTCCTTCTTCCCTCCTTCCCTCCTTCCCTCCTTCCTCCCTCTCTCCTTTCTGTTTTCCTTCCTTCCCCTTTCCCTCTCTTCCTCCCCTTTCCCTTCCCCTTTATCTTCCCTCCCTCTCTCTTTTCCTTCCTTTCTTCATCCCTCACTTCCTTCTTCTTTTCCCTTCTTTTCTTATCCTTTCTTTATCCCTCCCTCATTCCTTCCCACCTTTCCTCCCATCCCTCCTCCAATCTACCCTTCTTTTCATTCTTTCCTTCCTTCTTTCCTCCCTCTTTCCCTCTATCTCTTCCTCCTTCCCTCTTTCCCACCCTTCCCCCTCTCTTTTTGCATTTCCAAATCCCTTCTCTTTCTTTTGGGGGCAACCTTGGCTTTCTTCAAATTTCTGATCCTCCTGTCTGCTCTCAAGTCCAGAGATGGGAGGTGGGACCCACCATTCCCAGATAGTACAACACATGAAGATGCTGCCCACTCAGCAGTGCCCAGCATGGATGCAAGTGGAGTCTCACACCTGACAGAATCACAAATCCAGATGAAGCATCAGCCTCTGAGATGGCGGTCATCGTAATGACAGTTACACAGAGGAGCCAGTCTTGGAGGCTTGTGTGTAATCTACAAATGAGGAAGTAATTCTTAGTAAGGAATTTGGAAGCCATAAAGGGAAGTCATTTGTGTCCAAATAGAAATTAAAATATTTTGATGATTGCTATGAAAGTGATATATGGGTGATTACTCTTACTGCAAATGACAGACTGTGATTATTATTTACAATATCCAAGAAACCGATCATATTATTAAAAAGTTGGCAAAGGAGGAAACCAATCATCTAACAAATGTTTGAAAAAGATAGTTAAGCACCTGACTGCTTAGAGATTTTTAAATAAAATAAACCATATGCTTCATTCCTCCAGACTAAGTTAAGTGAGAGGAACTAGAAAACTTGTTGGTAGGGGACTGTGTTATCCACTCTTCTTACCCAAATACAAGTTGTCAGAGCATCCTGGAAGGATATGGACTAATCCACACTGCATTATGATGCTCTTGGGCTTTGACAACATGTTTGCATGGGCAGGCAGGGCTTGCAAAATGGGGTTCATCATATACTGACAATGCTGATAGTAAATGATTTGATGTGTTTGGGTATTTGGACCTCCTCCTCCTCCTCCTCCTCCTCCTCCTCCTCCTCCTCCTCATCCTTCTTCGATGATGAACACATTCAATGGGAAGAGTCAGATGGACCATGGTCATCATGATTGCCATGGATAGGGAAGATGCAATCACTGTAGGCTGACCTCCAACAGAGCATCAGGACATCAGATAGACACATGCCTTGTATCTTCAGTTGGAGCTTCTGGTATCTACTTCCATATTTTCCCTATGTGAGCCACAGGAGACAGCTCCTCTCTGCTGCCCAGTTCTTAGCTGAGGATGTGGATCCCAGGCCCTTCCTGGCCCAGTGTGTGGGGGCTTCTCCATCTCAGTCACTCTGATGCAGCTGCCCATTTGCTGTCTCAGGAGCCGGTGAGCCAGTGCTGTGTCCTTCCTTTCCCCTCTCTTGAACTTTGCACATTTTTTCCTTTTCAGAGTTGTTCTCCTGTGTCCTCTTTTTCCCACCAAGAATCCAGAAACAAAAGGAAGGTCATCCTTAAGTGGTCTGGTGCCAGCTTGTGTTCTTATAAGGTGATGCTAGGTAGAGGTGGGGATCATGGTCCCTTTGGTAGAGGTATCCTCTTACTTCTCGGATACAAATCTGTGAGTGTGTATGTGTGTGTGTGTGTGTGTGTGTGTGTGTGTGTGTGTGTTTGTGTGTACACATCCCTGTGTAGACATGTGTGCATGTTTGTACCAATATGTGGCTGTCCTCATGGTGTGAATCAACAGGCTTTGCTACTGAGGCATGGCAGGAATCTTGGTTGTGCTATTGATGCTTTCTGGTTCTTTCTGCACCACACTATCATTATCATGGCCCTGAGTCTGGCCTTTGAGAACTGTGTGTCCAGACTGATTCCTTCTCTGTTGGCCTCAGGTCCCAGAGGATTGGATGGAGTATCTTAGATGTCTTTGTTTCTCTTACTGACCACGGCACTAGCTGACTACAATGGACCCCATATCCTCCCTAGATAATGAGCTAACCAAATGTGTTCTGTGTGACAAAGTATTTGGTGTGTGTGTGTCTCTGTGTGTGTGTGTGTGTGTGTGTGTGTGTGTGTGTGTGTGTGTGCGCATGCGTGCATGCGTGTGTATTGATAGGACTCAGGGAGTGGACAATAAGTTTCCTGTGCCATATGGATTTAAAATTCAAATTTCAAGGTGCTTCTGCCTTTAAACCGAAGCTCTGTATTTCACTGACAGCAGCTAAGTGGATTCCTCCCTGTGTCTTGCCCAAGAATGTCTAGAATTCTGTCTGCCTGTGACCCCTCTGAGGATGCTCAGGGTATTTGCCAATGCTTCCTTTACTGTAGAGTGTCCCGACTCCTGTCAACCTTGACCCACTGTGAGGGCCCATATTACCTGTAGAGATGTTCATTCCTGTTTCCACAGTCCTATTTTTTTTAAGTGAGACATAGTCTCACACAGTATCCCAGCCTGCCTCATACTTCTTGCAAAACTCCTTCCACCCCTCCCAAGTGCTGAGATTACAGCTACGTCCTACCATGCTGAACTCATGTGGTACTTGGAACTCAACCCAGGGCCTCTTGCATGCTAGGCAAGCTTTCTACCAAACTGAGATGCATTCCCATATGTGCTACCACATTTAAGGGCCAGGTTGTGGATTGTGTAGGTCAGTGTCTCCTGCCAATCCTGCTTCTCTACACTTCGATTCTGGACACATGATGCCCTACTGGGTCATGAGAAAAGGCTGGTAGTTACAGCAACATGTGTAAACACCAAACCAAGATGGAGGAGACCCTCCATCTCTGAGATGGATGCTCTGGAATGAAACCTGGGGCTAGGGGACATCTGCTGAGGCACAGCAAGTGCTCTGTGGTGGGGATTCTGTCAAGACACCCTAATCCTTTGTCTCCTAGAACCACTGAAGGAGAAAACCACTGGAGGAATAGACCAGGTGTCCTTGATACCCTGAATTTAATGGCTCCAGGCATGCCTCAGGAAGACACCCTTGTAAGTAACTAGGAGTTAGTTCATCGCTTTTTACTTTTTTATTGTTAAAATCACCTGGTTTCTGACTATTAGAAGGAAGGTTCTCGCATGTTGTACTTCCAAGTGTCACTCTGACATTATTCACCAAGTTTTACTGTGTAGTGGGAGTATTGTCCATACCTCAGTCTCCAGGGGAATCATCTGTCAAGTACTGAGTGTGTCTTACACATTAACTGTGGGATGGGGCTCATCTGCTTTCTGAGACGGATGGAAATCTGCTGTTAGACACAAAAAGATCTAAAAAACAATGAAAAACCAAGCAGAGACACTGGACGTGGCATTGTTTGGTGGATTTGCATATTTATGAATTTCTGTAATTTGAAGAGATATCTTTCTTGGCTTCTCTCTGGGAATATATTGCCATGTGTCAAAATCAAAGCAATCAAAACCAACCCTGCCAGCTAGCAGCGGCTGCGTTCATCACCCTGTGTTACAGCATCCAGATAACTTGCTTATTCATAGACGCCTCTGAAGATAGAATTGAAGTAATTTATCTGTATTGATGTGTGAATTGTGTTTATTTTAAAAGCCACCACAGAGCAAACTTAAACACGATGGCAAATTGTGTCAGAGGGCATTCTCTCCTCTCTCCAAACCCACGATGGTTGTTCTTATCTTTTAAACAGCTTTCTTACAGCTTTGTGTTTTCATGCCCCCATTTCAAGATTGTTCTCTTGCCAGAAGCCTCTGTCCACCCACTGGTCTCCCATCCCTCTGTCTTCCTTTCCTGACCCTCATAAAGCACAGGTAGGCACTTATGCTACATCTCTTACTTGGAGGTGGACAGAAATAGAAATGTACTTTTAGGGGCTCAAGATGTCATAGTGAAGAAATTAAGCCCTACAGGTATTCTCTTTCTACTGGGCTCCTTCGGTCCACTCTCCTAGCATTTGTACACAAACCCAGGCACAAGTAGAGCAGGTTTCTTCTTCTACTTTCAATAATCTGAATGTGAAGAAAATCAATGCTCGTCACAAGTAAGGATGGAGCGGAGACTGAGGCAGCCCATCTTCGCAGGGAGCCCCTGGGCTCCCTTCACCAACCTCACCACAATCAGTTGCAAAGCGAATTCCATGCCAGTAGCTTAGCTGCTTTTCCCAGATGTTGTTGAGAACTTAGTTTTTATCACTCTAGGGGACACTGATTTTTTGGGGAAAGTCAAGGAAGGATGTCTTGTTGGCTAGACAAGGAGGGCCAGTGGTTGCAGGGAACATAAGAGAGGTGGTAACCTTGAGACAGCTATTAAAATGTCCATAGAGGGCCTGGGACCCCCCCTCCAAGCAGAACCCAGTGATGTGATGGTGTTGTTGACATGTTTTATATGGGTTTGTCTTTGCTGATGGGTTGTGTCTTAATTACTTTCAATTGCTGTGATAAGATACCATGACCAAGGAATCTTATAAAAGAAAGCATTGAAGTTGGAGCTTATGGTTCCTGAGGCTAAGAGTCTATGACCATCAGGGCAGGCAGACATCGTGATCCAGAAGCACAAGGCAGAGAAAGACACGCTGCGAATGGTATGGACTTTTGAAACTTCAATGCTTACACTACTGACACACCTCCTCCAACAAGGCCACACACCTCCTAACTCTCCCTCGAACAGTTCCACCAACTGGGGATCTAGCATCAAAATATAGGAACCTTTGGGTACCATTCTCATTCGAAACACACCTCAGGGTGGCCTGCATGGTCTTGTGTGGGTTCAGACTGCTTAGTCACATAGCCTGCCCTAAGCACTATGTATTCCATGCCTGGAACCCCTCCCCCATTGCTTGTTTCATACAGGTTCTGCCATCAAGACTGACCAGGTCTGCATCTTAGTCTTGTCTCTGTGCCCTTTCTTCCCAGCATCACTCCTGACTCTCTACTCCTATGCCCATTACTGTGAAGTATCCCTCCTTTGTGCCTGGCACCTTCTGGGTGCTGCTGGCCCACAGCCTGTTAGTAGGCAGGGACAGGGGTAGGCTCACAGGTCACAAGGGGCTGCCTCACAGCTGTGAGGATGGACCCAGGATACAGAGGCTAAGGTGGTGTGGCATGTTGCTGTGAAGGTTCCTGCTGGCTCTTTCTTTTCCTGCTATCGATTCTTCATGTCTTGACCATGAAGCATAATGCAGCATCAGAGACACTGGTCCCTCTGACTATAGTGATGGCAGCAAGCTGTAGAGTCAGGGAGAGTAGGCAGGGTTCCCCTGTGTGCTGTGTCCCTCAATCACTGAATTTGAGGATGCTGCCTGTTATTCTCATCACTTGTGCTACAAGGATACAGTGTTAGGTAGTGAGGTCATGTGACACTCACAGGGAGGCCAGTAAAATGCCTGGAGTTTACAAGGCCATCAGGAAGTGAGGAACAGGACCTCTGAGTCACAGAGGCTGACTTCTAGAATAATCCAGAAGTAGCTAGTGCCTCATTCCAGAATAGGGGGTCTTGAGCTACTTATCAAGAACACTGCTGCTCTGAGAACCTCCCTCCTTTAGTTGGTTCAAAGAGGAAGAGACACTTTTGGATGCATAAGTCTTTGAAGCACTGGTGAACCTCTCAGCTGAGGAAAGCAAATGACACCCTCAGACTAAAATGTAATTAAATTACAGACAAAAGATAAGAAAAACCGAAAACAAAGCAAGACTCAAGTCACATGACAGTCTCAATGGCTGACAGAGAGGTGGAACTCCTGTCCCTGGCTGACTGGAGGAATGGATGCCTGCTCTTAGATTTTCTTTTTCTAACCCAATTTGGTTAAAGTTTATGTTCACACAGCAGCCTGGAGGTGGGTGTTCTGAGGAGCTTTTCCACACTGCTACTGTTCAACAGAGAAGCAGTCTTCATTCACATAGCATCTGGGCCTTAGCTGATGGGGTCCAGGCCCACACTGGGGTCAGGGTGCATCTGCCTAGAGAGGGAAACCTGGTATCTACACTGCTTCCTACAGTGGTGAGAAGCATCACAACCAAAAGTTACCTGGGGAGGAAAGGGTTTATTTCATCTTACAGCTTATAGTCCATCATGAAAGGGAAGTTAAGGCAGGAACTCAGGGCAGTAACTCAAGGCAGGAACACAAGGGCAGGAACTGAGGCAGAACCGCAGAGCGACACCGTTTATGAGCTTGCTCCCCATGTCTTACTCAATTTTCTATTTTAAAAACAACTCAGGACCACCTACTCAATGGGGTCACTCCCATAGCAGTCCTGTCCCTCTCACACCAATAGTTAATAAAAAAAAATACTCCACAGACATGCCCACAGGCCAGTCTGATGGATGCTTTTTCTCAGCTGAGGCTCCCTCTTCTCAGATGACTCTGGTTTTGCCAACTGGGTCAAGTTGGCAAAACTTAACCAGCACAGCAAGTGACAAAGTTGAATGTGGTGGCATGTTCCTGGTGAACCTGAGGACAAAACTACCTCATTGCATGAAGAAGGAAGTGACCAGGTTGAAGGGGTGGGGCCACGAGGGAACCCAGGCAGCAGCTGATTGTCAAGTTGTGCTCCATACAGGTGAGCTGGAGTTCAGCATCAGAGCATAAGTACCATAAAAATGGTTCAGGAGTGTAGTGCAGGGAATGTCTATCCTGATGTAAAGAATCCGTTTCACATATAAACACATGGTGGCAGATCACTGAACATGCCTTCTATAATAATTCCAAATATACAAAGGGAAGGGAACAAGAAAAATAGAGAATCATCACAATGGTCACACAGTTAACAGTCTTGGTTAGGGTTTCCATTGCTGTGAAGAGTAGCCATGACCAAGACAACTCGTATAAAGGCAGACATTTAATTGGAACTAGCTTACCGTTTCTGAGGTTTAGTTCCTTATCATCATGGTGGAAAGCTTGGCAGCAGGCAGACAGGCATGGTGCTGGAGGCACTGACAGTTCTACATCTTGATCTGAAAGCAGCCAGGAGGAGACTTGTCTTTCCCAGGCAGCAAGGAGGAGACTGAAATCTTACACTGGGAGGAGCTTGGGCTCAGGAGGCTATAAAGCCTGCCTACATAGTGATGCATTTTCTCCAACAAGGCCACGCCTCCTAATAGTGTCACTCCTCTATGGCGAAGCATTGAAACTCATGAATCTATGGGGACCAAACCTATTCAAACCATCACAAACAGTCTCTGTAGAAGAGACCCATTGGCAGGTGCTGAGTTAGCTTGTCCCCCACATACCTGCCAGGTGCTCAGTGACAGTTTCCGTTTCTGTACAATCTCTTCTGCTCTCCCTAAACTGGTGGCTTCACCTCCAAGGGATGACTCAATCTAGAAAGGAAAGATGGGAAGAGAAACTCAACAGGACTAACCAAGTGGGAAAACTGTGTTCTGGCTTCTTTTGTGTTAACTTGACATAAGCTAGAGTCATTTTGGAAGAGGGAACAGCAAGTGAAAAAAATTCCCCTACCAGATTGGCCTGTGGACAAACCTGAAGGGCATTGTCTTCATTGATTAGTGTTGAGAGAGCACCCAGTCCAGCTCACTATGGGCTGTGCCACCCCTGGACATTGTGGTCCTGAGTTGTATAAGAAAGTGGATTGAGAAAGCCATGAGGAACAAGCCACTAAGCAGCACCCCACCCTGGCCTCACTTCCATTCCTGCCTCTAGGTTCCTTGAATTTACGCCCCATCTTCCCTCAGAAATGGAAGTTACTGAGACCCAAGAACTGTAAGCTGACACAAATCCTTTCTTCTTCAAGTTGTTTTTGGTCAGTGTTTCATCACAGAAATGGAAACCCTAACAACTAGGCCAGGCTGACTCTTGGAAGCTCATCAGAATGTAGGATGGATAAGAGAGCAGCTAACATTCCAGGCATCCTTCTCAAGCCCATGATGGGAGACTAACCATGTAGGCAAAACACAGCAGTCTATACAGCATAGGGGCAGGGTAAAGCTCCTCTTCATCATCTCTGTCTTTCCCCTTTCTCTCGTTTTAGATAGTCCACCCAACTGCTGAGAATGGGAGGAGACTCGGGGACATTTGGACCAGGGTAAAGAGCTCATGACATCTGAGTGGCATCCCTCATTTCTACTAGAAGAAGGTCAGAGATTCCTATGCAGGTATCTGGCATATACACCGTGTGGCCTGTCACTGAAGCAGAAGCTGGGAAAGGTTCCAGGGGCTCTGCTGTCTTTCAGTTCCACTGAAATCCTCAATGATCTCCAAGCACAAACGTATGACACAGCAAGACATTATTTATTGGTTACCTCTGGGGCCTCAAGGAACCAGTAGGAAAAATAGAGATTAAGGGCCAGTTATTGGGCTTTTTTTCAATGTACTTCTGAGAGGAACTTTGTCTTTGAGGGAGTTGAGAGTGACTTATTAGGTATATCAAGCTCTAGAAGATATGGAGGCAGGTTGAGGAGTCCTGAAGCCACCTGATGACTCTCCAAGGCCATAGGCTTCTGTCCCACCTTGGCTTCTGATGTAGGCTATATGATCATGTGGTCTAGTCCCTGAGCCCTCCAGAGTCTTATTCTGTGAAAGGAGGCTGTGGTAGCCACAGGGTAAGTGCAACTGTGTTAAGATCCCTCCAATACTGACATCCATTGTGGTCCTGTGTCCACAGTGACTGACTGAGTCTGGTGCTAACCAGGAAAAGGAGTGTCACCACAGATAAAGATGCCAGGGCCCTTTGCTGCAGCCTGGGGACCTTGTAAACTGCAGGACACAGGGTTATGCTTCCAAAGAGCCTTTAATCTGCTGGGTGTTTATTTTAGAAAAGAATCAGTGGAAGCCATATTAGCTATTTTTCTTGTTGCTGAAGAAAAAAACAAAACAAAACAAAACAAAACAAAACAAAACAAAACAGACAAACACTGACAAAAGCAAATTAAGACCAGAAGGGTTTGTGTCAGCCCACAGTTTGAGGGTATGGTCCATTTGATGAAAGAGTCATGATAGCATGGCCTTCGTGCATCTGGTCATAAGGCACCTGTGGTAAAGAAGCAGGCGTAGAGAATGTGGTGCTTAGCTGGCTCTCCCCTTCTTAAGAAGTCTGAGACTCCAGCCTATGGGATGGTGCCGCCAACACTCAAAGTGGGTCTTACTACCTCAGTTCATCTATTCTAGAAACTCCCTCATAGACACGCTCAGAGGTTTGTCTCTTAGGTGAGTCTAGATCCTGCTAAGCTGGTAGTGTTATGTTAACCACCATGAGAGCCCAGGCCGACTGGGAAATGTTTGCTGGGGCGTTTTGCCTGGTGCATCAAGATTCCTCCTGGACATGAAACCATTCAAGGCTTACACAGTGTCCAGAGATGATCAGAAGAGGTGGCGAGGAGGACTGTGGGGCTGTGTGAAGGTGGGTGGGGTGTGTTATCCACCAACAGCAAACAAACCCAGCTCTGCTGCTTGAGAGCTAGGAGACGCTGCAAGTCCAAAGGGGCTCCCTTACCGAGACCTCTAGAAATCAGAAGAGATTTTCTTCTAGCAAAGAAAACTAGGAACCAACCTGAAGACTGCAGGGACTGGCTGAAATGACCTCCATGGCGATCCTGACATCTTCCAGCCTATTGGTATTGGCTGTATGTACGGCCTGGTTGAAGAGACCCTGAGTAATCCTCGGAGCCATAATGCTGATGGTCTACTGGAAAAGGAATGTTGCCCCCCTTGAGATGAGGCACTATCAAAAGCCATCTGCGCCGCCTATAATTTTAGCCATAAATCCTGGTTGTATTTATCAGAGATTTGTTTTCCAAGATGGCTAATTTTAGTCTCCGATTAAAGTACACACTAATTTCCTTGTTTCTTCCTTGCTGAGAAGTCTGACAGAAACAACCCCTCGTCGAAAGGGGCTGGCAGGTTCCCAAGGCCCTGCAGCCTCATTTGCTTAAAGAGAGGTTATTTTTTTCTTCCTCCCTCTTGTTCCTCGCACTCTGTTTTGGCAATGTGGGTAGAATTCAGAGGAGTTGAAATAAAAACAGCATTGTCCTTGTGGAGACAGAGAAGCGAGCCAGGTGGAGTAGCACTGGCCAAGGCTATACTTCCATGGGAGCAACGGGTCCTCTGGCCTGAGGGTTCTGGGAAAGGGGTCCCCATCTGGAAACTAGAAGGAACTTCAGAGCAAATGTGGGAACTGTGTTCTCCAAGCCTGACTCACGGACACCACAAAACACCAGAGAACGTTTGGAACGTTCCTCGGGCTTTCCTACTGATGAGTTGGGCTGGCTGACAGTCTGACTCTAATTGTGATGGATAATATGCATCAGGCTTTGATGGGGGGAGGTGGTGATGGGTGTTTTGGAAGGGCACGTAGCCATGGCATCTGCACATACCAGTAAATTGTAGTTAGGGCAACCAAAATGTGCACCTCCATTGTGTTCCAACAAATCCCGAGTCTTCTTGGGAAGCACATAAACTGAGTAGAAAATATTCAAGTTGGAAGCAAACAGAAGGATATGATCTGGGGAGTAAATAGGTGGCTTACCACTTAGGAGCCCTTGTAGAGACTGAGGTTCGGTTCCCATCACCCACATAGCGTGGCTTGTAACTGCCTGTAACTCCAGCTTCAAGTGGTTTGTTGCTTTCTTCTGATATCCAAGGATCCTCAACTACACATGCATGTACACACACACATGCACACATACACACACATGCACACACACACACACACATGCACACACACACACAGTCACATGCATAACACAGACATTTACACACTCACACAACACAGGTACATAACGCACACAACAGAGGCACATACACACACATACACAACACAGGCATGTAACACACAACAGAGGCACACACACACACACACACACACACACACACAAAACCTTAAAAAAAGGATGACTGCAATTAGGGGTGGTGGTGTAGATCTTTTAAATGTCAGCACAAACATTGGCTTCTCGTTCTTCATGGGCACAGTTTACCTGTGTGGGGGAAGTTAACAGGGATGCCTAAACACTGTGTAGGGGATGCTCGGGGCTTAGAAGTTGTCTGTGTTAGGCTTCTTAGCGATGCTGGACAACACAAATGTGATGATGGGGGAGTCAACACAGCTCCAGGTGCTGGAACTGTCATCATTGTAAGAGAGCTCCTGCGGATCCCATCACCATTACGTAGTGAGGTCATCAAGTCTAGAGCAGATGCTGGTTCTCTAGGAGACTGTAGAGCCTGGGCCTCTGCTGTCCACCACTGTGGGTTCTAAGGTAGTATTTCTGTCCCCATCCTTACCCTGTCCCCAAGCCAAGTAATGGAGTAGTTTCTCAGCAACTTATTAATGCACATATTAACAAGAAGGCCTTGCCCCAGAGAAAGTAGCTCAGACATGTATGCTCTAGGGCATTTATGCTAGTGTCCAAATGAGAGCTCTCTTGAAGAACTTAAAGCAACGAATGGAGGGATCACATCTGCTGAACAGCACAGGAAAAAGGTTCTGCTCTGCCTTCCTCTTCCTCCCTCCCTCTGCCTGCCATGTCTGTTCATCTATCAGAGCTGACCGGATACACAAGACTGGCCAATCCCACAAGGGCAGAGAAGCATAATTTATCATAGATGTCACTCTTTGCATATGGGGGCTTCTGGAATTATAAAGGGGAATGAGAGCCCCCCATACTGTAGATTGAAGGGTTTGATACCATCAACACCATGGTGGTCAGACTTACTTCCTGTCCTTGTTCCTGTCAGAGGAGGCAAAGACAGGAGAGAGCATCACCAACAGTCTCTGTCAAGAACCTTGGGCCCTGAAGTTTAGGGAGCCATATCCAAATGAGCAGGTGGCCCTGGGGCTACATCATGGAAGGTTCCCACGTTGCCTATCTGGGAAACCCCTTGGGAGGACTGCAGTACCATCACATAGACCTCTGTGCCTCTTTCCACTCATCTCTTATGTTCATAGTTGTGGCTGCCACTGTTAGCTTTAAGTAAGCCTGGGCTGACTGCAAACCTGGCTCTTTGATGGGCTCTGCATCATCTTGTCAAGAAGGCCAGGCAGCAAATGTATTATCCCATTTTGTGCCAGCTTCACTTCAAAGAAACAGTCCGTGAATGTGAGACCAGGAGATGGGGCAAGAGGCTTTGGTTGGCATGTCAGGACTGCCCAAATGCCTCTGTCAGGCTGCCCAGGGCCCAGTCTGTTGCTACAAGTATTATCTCCTTGGTCACATTCAATACTTGGGTTTGTCCATCTGCTCTCAAGGGCAGCATGCATGTCTGCTAGGGTAGGCTTTAGAGAGGAGCCTGAGACATATGGAGATGGACACACAACATATAGAGAGTCCATACATGCACAGCATATACTCCTCACACACAATACATGTAGAACCCTGACACACATAACATGGACACAAAATGCATATAGACCCTTTATACATATACACATGTGTGTAGAAAACCCTGATAAACACAGAATGGATATGCAACACATATAGAGTGCATGTGTGTGTATGTGTGCATACACACACACACACACACACACACACACACACACACACACCCCCCGCATATGAAACCCTGCCACATAACACAGCGGCAAGGCTTAGTCACATAAAACACAGCTGTCACATTGATTTACAACACTGTCTCAGGATATACATATAGACATACAACACTGTCTCAGGATATACATACATACAGTATGACATAGGACACCATAGCTACATTGTGGTGGTTAGGGTTAATTATGAACTTGACAAAATCTAGACTCATTGGGAGATGGGCTTCTGGGCATGCCTGTGGCAGACTATTGCTACTGTACTAACTGAGGTGGGAAGAGTCTCTCGCTGTTGGCAGTGCCTTTCTCCTGCTGAGATCCCCGACTACATAGATGGAGCAAGGAGGATGAGTTGCAGCAGGAATTCATCGCTCTCTGCTTCTTGCCTGTGCATGTGATTTCAGAAACTGCCTCACAAGCTCCTGCTGCCTCGACTCCCTTACTGTGATGGTTGGTACCGTTGAACTGGGAGCCAAAATAAACTTTGTTCCTTAAGTGTCAAGGTATTTTATCACAGCAACAGTAAAAGAGCCCAAGACATACAACACAGCCTTGTCCTCATATCAGACACACACAGACAAACATCTCCAGTCACTGGCACCTTGGTAGTGAGGTTGCTAGGGACACAGAGGACAAGGTCTATGATAGGTGAAGCATTTTTCAAGTTGCAGAGACTGGCAGGCATAGGACTCCCAGTCACAGCTGTGGCAGGGGAAGCAGGGTCTTGTTGCCATGGTGACACCTGTGTTTTTCTCTTGACAAGGGTGGGACACCTGTGCCTGTTCACATGTGTCAAAAAGCACATTTTTATTCAAATAGTTTTATTCAAGTAGCTCAGTATTCTATGTCACGATGGCCATCACTTAATAACACATGCCGAGGGTCTTCCCAGAGCAATCTGTGTAGACTTGGCATCACTCACAACTGGGGGTATAGACAATAATTGATTTAGCAGGTTCCCTACTGGTGAACATGGAAGGTCCTTTCTGGATGGAGATGCTGTAGCAAGACCCGTCTGCACAAAGTTATGTGCATATGTGCAAACACGTCTGAAGTAAGCTGCTAGCAGAGGGGTTGTGTGTCAAAGGCATCTTTACTTTAAGGGGATGTTGGCTCTAGGCTGGCAGTATGGTTGGAGCTTGTCTCCATAGAGCACCCAGCCTGAGGCCCCCATGGATCTCCCATTGTGAGAAAGCTTCCCGTGTGCCAACAGAGTCTTCTATCTTCAGCTCCCTTGAGAGACTCTTGCTTCGTATTCTTTATTTTCCTGTGTTGTGTCTTTGTCCTTGTCTTTCTATTAGGACTTGTAGAACACTTCTCAGGTTAGTGACCCTGATCCCTTTGTGTGTGAAGCTGCTGTCAGTCTTGTTCCCTCCTCACTTTTATGGCGTGTGACCTTGTGTGACCACAAATGTTGCCACTGTTTTGGGTATTTTTTTCTTTCAGAGTATGCATGGTTTCCTTTTCATCCCTTGAACCACCTGGAATTATGATTTTTTTTTTTCACATAAAACAGCACTTGGATCTGACTCCCATCATACCATCAACGAGGGAACCTGAATGACTGTCTACTCTTCTGGTCCTGGGAGCCATCTCATGGACTACCAAATGAACACATTTTGGTCCCTCCCTGGCTGGTTGGGATTCCTCTCTACTTAATACCATCTGTCCTTCAGACGCGTAGATGTGTGTCAGTCATGGCTTCCAGTCACCTTAAGCCTAGATAGGACCAGCCCTTCCCAGCCTCACTTTCCATGGTCTTACACTCAGTTTTCCAGACAAATGTATGGTAGGATTTTATATGGTAGGATTTTAGCACCCACCCCTCACACTCAGCTGAGTTCACAAGGGTGGGAGGGACTCTTGAAGCTTGGGGTCTAGGGATGCCTCCTTGAGCAGGGATGCTGGCCTGCTGGTCTCACAGCTGCACTTCAGCAGTTGAGGCACAAGTAGCTACCAGGGCTCCACAGAGGTGCGCTATCTGCTGGTCCTGAGGGTACAAGCCAGCCTTCTTAGCAATCTTTCTTTAGTCATCTCCATCAGCATGGAAGACATTTTTAGGGGTCGGGCACACTTGAGTGCCTTCTCCTTATGCAACTGGAGGGGTCTCTCCTTACTAATCAGCCTTCCTGTTTAATGTAGCCCCCTGCTCAAAGCTGCCTGTTTAGAGTGTCCCTCAGGACTCCCTTCCTTCCTGACAGAGGTTTCTTTCTTCATGAGGTACTCCTTGATCATGCCACATGAACTCAAACAGAGATGTACTCACACACACACAGATAGGTACACATGCATGAACACAGACATGTATGAGTACACATAAATACAGACAAGAGTAGAAGAGGCGGACACAGCATCTCTGAGCACAGTGGCCACCACACATGAGACTAGTTGTGCTCAGAATCTCAGGTGGAGATAGGCAGGAGGCCTCTGAAAAGGAGTCTTTGGCCAAGCCTGGGCAAGCCTGTACCTGATTGATTCTGTTGAGGTTTTGGCTGAGAGACTCTAGGGTAGGAGAAGGGCTGCTGCTGCTCCTAATGCTCTCTTGGAAGTCATCTGAGGTGGCTCATCCTTGATGCAGAACAGAGAGAATCAGTTGACTCTGTTTCCCTATTGAGATGTGCACAAAAAAACCATGTTTCTCAATTAGTCATAAGCTTTTAGTCTCCCATTTTTTTTCCTGAAAGATGGTTTCTCCTGACATCTGAGAGCCACTTCCACTAGGGGCCATGGGAGCACACACACAGAAAGCACAGATCTGCTTGGAGCATCGATTGAATACCTCCTGAATAACTGCTCCTGCCAGGAAATTAGCAGAAGCCGAGAATATCATGCAAAGCCCTCCATCCTCAAAGCCATTTGAGTTGTTCACTCTCTCACCTCAGTTATGCTCATTACAATTTCTTTTGTAACTTCCTAATCATCTTCTTTCATGCGTCTTTTTCTCTTTCTTCCCTAGAAAAGCATTTGAATTGCTTGGGAGCAACAGAAAAGAATTCTAAAAGTTCATTTGCATAAACACATCTAGTGGCCCAGTCTACTCCAGATGCACTAGACTGACTGAGCACCCACTGTAGGGGTGAGCTCAGAAGAAAGTTAGACTACAGAGCATCAGGGGATGCCTACGCCTCTGCCTGTCCAAATTAATTGCATCCCCGCTCTCTCCTGGGCCTCCCCTTCACCAGCCAAGCTCTCCCTTTGCACCTACTGATTGGCACTTGGGCAAAGGGAGCAGTGAACCCTTCGACTGGGCCCCATCTTAGATCAGAACTGCAGGATGCTTAATTAGAAATGTGATGAAAGACATTTTGGGGGAAGGGCAAAGGACACAAAAGTCATCAAAGAATCATAGACAAGCAGAGATGAAACAAGAAACTCAGGCAAACGGAAGGGAGGCTGTGGAGGTTCCCAGGAGTCAAAAACAACAGGGATAAATGTCCTCTATGAATCCCCAACCACATCAAGGAGGATCAAAGAATCCTCTGAGACCTCCACAGAAAGTAATATCTCCTCCCAGGGCTATTAAGTCCTTGTTATCAGTCTACAGTAACAGTTACTGTATCATCCAATCCTCTGTTTACTCTTTCACCCACACATCTGTTCATCTACCCATTAATCTGTCCATCCACCACAATCTATGCTCATAAATCCATCTACTCAATATTGCATTTACTTATTACTCAACACACTACCCACCCACGCATTCGTCTATCCATTTATCCACCAACCCACTGACCGACTTACTCAGCCTAGTATCCATCCCTCCATCCTTCCATCCCTCCTTCCACCCACCCACTGTAGCTGCCAGCAGCTACGGGAACCGGGTTCACCTGAGAGGAAGGCTGGGAATGGAAGGGGAAATGGAGGGCGAGAGAAACGTGGGGCCAAGCCAAAGTATTCTGATCAAGGCCCGAAGTTTAATATTTTGCTTTCACATATAAAGAGGAGGCCCCGCCCCCCAGAGTCTCTTCTCGGTTCAGCCCAGGGGCTGGGTGGAGATAGCAGGTGTCAAGGTGTCAAAGCAAGCTCAGTAGGCGGTCCATTCTTCTTAGCTTCTGTAACAGACAGCAGGGCGCCAAGGCCAGCAATGCAATGGCATGCCTCTCAAGTCCTACTGTTGCTTGGTCTATTGTGGTAAATGACTCACAGGCCTGCTCGGGTCTGGGGGAAGGGCACAACCCACCATCCCATCCATCCATCCATCCATCCATCCATCCATCCATCCACCCATCCAACCATCCACCCACCCACTTATCCACTCACCCATCTATCCATTCACCTATCCAGTTAGCTATCCACCCAGGCCACTCATATAGTTCTTCATCTCCATCTTCAGCTTGGCAGAGTGCACTGGAAGGGCTGCTAGGGTACGGATTCAGCATCATGATATACCACTGTGTACCTATGTGCCCCCTATTTCTGCATCTTTCTCTCTGCCTCTGTTTGTCTCCGTCTCCCTCTCTTTCTCTGTGTGCATGTATGTGTGTGCATGTGCATGTGCACATGCACATAAGTCACCGTGATAGTCTGCCTGCCTCCTGAAGCTGCTGAGGAAGTGACACTGGATGGTAGCTTTCACCGTGATATGACAATGCCTAGATTATGCATGCTCACATTCTCTTCAGGAGGGCTCTGGGTAGGCTCTGTTAGATCTCATGAGTTTGATCATGAGAGATAGCTTAGATATGGGGAGAGTGTGGGGAGCTGGCAGGGGAGGCCCATGCCTTGTCTGGTTCATTCATCTTATTCATGTGTGTCTGGGACTGTAGTGCCCTTCCATCTGGAGAAATCTGCTCAACCTGGCTCTTAGGGCCCCATTCTAGAGTCTAGACTCAGGTCTAGGTCTTCACGAGTGGTCAGTCCTGAGGAAGTGGACACAATGTTTGGATTTGGGTTTCTTATAATTGGTACGTGAGTATCAATTTTATACTGAATCCCCTTGAAGATGGTAATTTCAGCACCTAGGAAGTGCCAGGGAACACAAGTGGTTGTTAACAGGACGAAGTTGTTAACTTAGTACCCTGTTGTCTACAGGCAGATGGGGGACAGACAGCATAGTAGCAAGCATGGAGGCTGGTGAACAAGCATGGATAAATGTAGGTTTCTTCGCCAAAGTGCTTTCTGGCTACATCTTTGGGCACAGTGATGGTAGGAGCCCCGGAGACACCAGGGACAGGCTGAGGGTATGGTGAGGCCAGTGCAGCAAGTCTCTGAGGTATTTCTGAGTGGGTATCTGTGGAGCTCTACATAGCAACTTCTGTCTCAGCTGAAGGTCCCATTCTCCTCCTGCCCAGAGTCATCTGGAGAATAGTTAATGACAGCCTGGTCTGTTGATTGTAAATTAGCTCCACTTTTGTACATATGAACATACCTCCCTCTTCCTCTCTCCCTATCAAAAAACGCTTTTGTGGTTTGCCATCCCGTTTTGGTAGTTGTCTTTGTTGGGAGCTTGGAGGATCTTAGGTTGGTTGGGGTCACCTCCCTCCCCACTCTGTGACTGATGTGGGGTTCAGCAATTCACCTAGCAGCAGCACCGGATGTGGTCCTGGGTACGTCGATGAATTTATTTATCTGGAGTCACAGTGCTTCCTGCACACAGCTGATGACTTTGGCACTTGGCTCTGGGCTATTCCTGTCAAATGCCCACATTTGAGCTTGGGATTATGGACTCCTGTCCCTAGGCTCTGCTGCTCGGATTTTGCATTTCTTTCTTCCCTGGACTCACTGGAGGTGGCTTTCTTTTCTCTTCGAGTTTGGTGACTTTTAATTATAGTCTAATATTCCTTTGAACAAGGAGTAAAATGCAGGTCTCCAGGTGAGCTTTGTGTGGCCTTCGCTAATTGCTTGGTGGCAGGGCCAGCTCAGCTCTCTTTGCATACCTGGTCTTTGCAGGGATGAGGAGTAGGCTGTCCAGTGAGTTCTAGGTTCAACCGGTTTGCGCAGGGGCTACTGGCACGTGGTGTCTCTGTGAGTGGGAACCTGACAGGGAATCTTTTTATTCTCTTCTGCCCAGAGCCTTACTGGAGAAGTGATCCTATCCTGTGAGCACCGTGATGCTCTGGCTTTCTCACTAACCCCTTGCTCTGTGCAATGCCCTAGCTCAATGTGGACAGCTGCATTCTGATTTCTCCCACTGTCAGGGTCCTGCCCCTGCCCAAACACTGCAGCTGAAACCATATGGCTTCAGGGCAGAGGTGACCCTGACTTCTGTTTCCTCCCACTGGGCTGGCTGTCCCAGTCTGCTCTCCGAAGGGGCACCTCTGTTATAACTCTCTTGTGTGCACTGCAGTGAAGCATAGTTTTCCTGTTTTGTTCCCGTTTCACTGTTCTGAAACCAGAAGGCCCATTTCATCCCCCTGCCCCGTGCCAGTGTAGCCATTTAATATTTTCTTTTATTATTTTAAATGTATATGTGAATGTAACTAACTCTCCCAGGATCAAGAAGTGAGGCTCCACCCAGGTCAGCAGGTCTAGGTACTGACAAAGCTGCTATTCCTTTGTGTGGTATTTTTGTAGAGTCTCTGGGGAACGGAATTCAAGTAACACCAGGAGCATGGATGGGAAATGGTTCCTGTTTGTCCTGCATCCTGAGGATCCTGGAGTCAAACTTGTGGCCCCACTAGGCTGAGCGCTCACCTGCAGATGCAGGTGCGCCCCCTGCAGGCTGTGGCTTCGGTGGAACCAAGGCACTGTCATTTTAAGCCCACAGGCGTGAGCCTCAGGGCTTCATTCTCATTTGTGAACCTGCTGGTGTAGCGAGGACCCTTTCTTCTCTGAGCTATTTTTAGATGTAATATGTTACCACACTCCACTTGTCTGCTAAATGAACTCATTTTTAATCAAAAATTGCTATCATTAATTATCAGCTGCGCAATCAATATTCATTTTAATTCAGTAGATAAAATCTACTCCTGTGTTTTACAACCCCTCCCCGCGTGCATTCGCCCACTTTAAAAAGAAATATTTTCCATCAGGAGTTCTCTTTATCATTAAGAGGTAGTCTGTCTTATTACAGTCCGTTTTGAATGCTTAGAATCCGTTTAATTCCACCTTTAAATGGCCACAGCAGGGAGGTCATCAGCGGGGTGTGTGTGTGTGTGTGTGTGTGTGTGTGTGTCCAGGAGGGGAAGAATGGGCTAATAGAAGAGTGTGTGACCTGGAAGGTTTTATACATTGAATGCCTTGGGGCCCTGGAAGTCTAGGCCTGGCATCTCCCTCAGGATAGACACTGCTGCTGTCTACACTTCCTCTCACCCTCACTTCCTGTTTTCTCTCTCTCCCCCAGAGCCCACAAAGAAGCAGATGGAGGAGAGGAAAAGATAAAACTAGCGGGTGTTCAGCCCTTTACAAGGTGGTAGCCAACAATGGCCACTGGGCAGGGAAGGATAGAGCATCCTGGCTTGAGGTTCTCCACGCTGCTCACACTTGCTCACAGACTTCACAGTTTTTCTCATTTCCAGTCCCATTCAAGGCCACTGCCTTGTCTAAGGGGATTGGGGGCAGGCATGTGGGGACATCACGTTGCCTCTCTGTACTGCCTGAGTGACCATGTTGTTTGGGCTACTGAAAATGAGGAGACCAGACCCTATTCACCAGAAGCAGAGATGCAGAGGCAGGATGACTCAGGCAGCAGTATTTCCCCATGCGTGTGTTATGATGCAGCTGAGGTCTCCAAAGCCCCCTTATTCATCAGGTCACAGACCCACCACACTCTTCCTGCATTCATGAGAAAGCATGTTCACAAATGTTGGAGAGCAGGTAGCCAGAGCATGTACTGTCCAAATGCATGGAGGTCACTTGTCCTCATTGGAACAGCAAAGCAAGATTCCTCTTTCCAAATCAGCCTAGAGATGTGGGAGCTGCTGGCTGCCCCTTGCCAGCTCCTGATGGAAGGTAGTGTCAGAGCCAGTGTCTATCAGTCTGCGGGCAGGCTCTAATTACATATAAACTGGCTGCTTATGTCACCTGATGTGGAAAGATGGTCATGACTTTAGGGTCCCACACCAGGCAACGGGAGATGTGGAAAGTCTCCCAGAGGAGATCCATTTGTATTGTGGGAGAAGCTAAGACATGAGAACTTGCCAGGGAGCTTGTCACAGTGCACACGGTCCCAGGATGGAAAGTGAGAGTGAGCAGAAAGTACATTTTCATTGTTTTGAGTTGTGGTCTCTGTCCCTAGAGGAGGATGTGGTAGAGACAGGGCCAGAGCAGAGCCTTTGCAAGAGTCTTTATAGTGAGTGGCTAGGGAGGGTCCGTAGAGGGCAGCAGAGACACAGCCCCAGTTAGATAAGAGGAGCATGTCTACCCCTGGAGAAGCCAGTGCACATGGTCCTACAGCTGCAGCTCCACTGGCACCCTACTGTCTCTCAGACACCTGCTCCTGAAACACCTGATGCAGAACAAAAGCAGTTTGGGCTTTGATCTGGAAGCTTTTGCACACCGTGTGATGGGCAGGTGTTTGCTCACTATTGCAGAAGTACCTACTGATATTTCTGGGTGATCCTCTGGTGATGCTCGTGGCACTAGGACGCTCAGGGTTAGCTCTAGTGAATGTTGTTCTGAGCCATGGAACAGGGACATGAAAGGGTCATGTGAGTACACATGTGAGAGCAAGTGTACATGTGGGGAAGGCATGTTTTGATCTTTATAACCTCCCGGAAACAGTTTTCAAAGAGGCTGACCCTGCTGGACAGCATGCAAGAGCAGTGGTTGTTGGTTCACCATGGCTGTGGCTTCTGTCTAGTGTTTGATGGTATGGTAGCTCTGTGGGTAGGTGCTGGTGTCTCAGGGTTGCCTTACTCTGGAGGTGTATAAACCCAAGGATCTGTGTGTGTGTGTCTGTGTGTCTCTATGCATATGTCTATGTTTCTCTGTGTGTCTGTGTGTCTCTATGTGTATGTCTGTGTTTCTCTGTGTGTCTGTGTTTGTGTGTGCATATGCACACATGTGCATGTTTCTGTGTGTCTCTTTGTGTGAGTGTGTGCATGTGCATTTGTGTGTTATGTGTGTGTCTGTGTGTCTCTGTCTATGTGTGTGTCTATGTTTCTCTCTGTGTGTGCATGTTTCTGTGTGTGTCTCTGTATCTCTATGAGTGTGTCTGAGTTTCTCTCTTGGTGTGTGCATGTTTCTGTGTGTGTCTATGTGTCTGTGTGTGTGTTGGGTAGAAGATGTCATTTTGTCAAGGGCTCATTCAGAATAGCATTTAGGCTGTTCATCTTTTATTCTTTTGGGGTTCTTTCCATTTGTCCCCAGACCTCTGGCTGATGCAGAATTGTGAGTCCCTTATTTATGAGACGTCCCTGCTCCTGGTGGAAGGACTGTGCTAAGTGTCTACCCCAATGTCTGCATGTTGGCTTTACTTGTTCAGAGTGACTTGGGGACAGTTTACAGATCTCTTTATAACTGAAGATCTTGCAGAATCTTCTGCCATGCTCTCCACAGCTTTTGTCCTGTCTTCCCATTGGGATCTTGGTTTATCCGGAAAGAAGTTTTGAGGGTGACTTGGAAGAGTAGTAAGAATTCAGTCTCTTCTCTTCAAATCGATCAGACTCAATTCAGTGAAGAGACCGTACATCTTTATTCACCATGGGGTCACCTTTGTCATAAGTTAAGGCGTGTTTAGGACCTTCATTTTATTAACTGAAGCTTTTTTTTCTATGCTCGCAACAATATCAAGCTGCCTTAATTACCAGGCCCCTGTAATATGTTACCTTCAACTCCTAGTTAGCTAAGAGCTTTTAACAAGAACAGAGGCTGAGCCTTATGGAGTGAGCCTTGCATCTTCTGTGGAGACGGCGGACTGGATTTTCTCCTTTGCTGTCAATGGGGCAGAGTGCGTTAATTAATTCTTTTAAAGTTAAATTACCCTTGCATCACTGGAATTAAACCTGCTTGAACATGATGCATCTTACAAACTGCAGAATTCAATTTACTAATATCCTGCTTAGGATTTTAACTGGCACTCACGAGAAAAATGGGTCTGTGGCATCTCTGTTTTGGAAGTGGACCGGACACCTTCTCTGTGTTCTGTCTCTCTTTCCTGGGGAGGCTGTGGGACCTTCCTGCCATGCATATTTGAAGGAGGTGAGGCTTTGCTCACAGAGCTGTCTGCCTGGCAGAGTTGTGTGGAAAGTTTTGCTTTGGGTAAAATTTCCTGCCCGATATATAAGATCTCAGATTCTCCATTTCTTCTTATCTCAGCCTAGTGGTCGGTGCTCAGAAATTGTTTTTCTCTTTTGTTTGTTTTGTCCAAATTGTTATACTGACTGCCTGTGTTCATCACCTTCTCTTCAAATCTGGCTGGTGTTTTCTGGGTCATTGGCAGAGATGCCAGCTTTCAGCCCTGCTTTCCTGAGCCACCTCTTTCCCTTTTGTCTTACCCATGCTGGTAAGCTGGTGGAACAAGATTTTACGCAGAGCCTGTTCAGGCCTGGATGATGCTCTCCGGTGGCTGGCTGTTCTCTCTCTCTTTCTCATTGGCTTCTGCATTCTTTGTCCAACTATCCGATTGACCTGTCACCCATTAAGAATCTTTTAGAGTCTGAGTTTCTTTCTAAACATTAGCACTTTACGTGTTACGTTTCATTATCCTCCATTTGAAATAGTCTCTGATTCTCTTTGACCTATGGGTTATTCAGTAGTGTTTCATTTAATTCCCAACTCTATATCTTTAACTTACTGACTCCTAGGTTAAGTCTCCTGTAGATAAAATGACACTTAGAGTAATTTTACTCCTGGATATGCAGAGTCATCTTTATGGTGCATGTGGTCTGTTTGGCAAATATTTAAAGTGTCCATTATGTCTCAGAAAGGGAGAAGATAATGTCGGGCATAGACCATGCACACTTTCAGAGGACTGGATCACTGAGGGCATTTGTTCTTCATTAACTTGGTCTGTAGGCTTTCATTTGGGAGTGGGAGGAATAGGTTTTCATTTGGGAGTGGGAGGAGGTCGGCAGATGGCAGCTTCACAGATGAAGATGCCGAGGAAATCCGCTCTATGATTATAGTAGCCATTGAAAACCCATAAACAATGCATGTTGCTGTGTTTAAACAAAACTTTATTTACAAAGCAGGTGGAGAGTCGTTCCAACCACTTGGTCTTAGCTTGTCCACCCTGAGGCTACTTCATGCATGGATTCACTTCTAGGTGCTCAGAGACTCGAAAAAGAGGTCCACTAGACTCTGTTGATTCACTAAGTCTCCTTTTCAGTCATATATATATGTTTTTAGCTGATCTTTATTAGAGTAGGCACCTGCATCTGGAATTGAGTTATATCACAGACAAACATTTCCATCACCACAAAATGCCCTTTGTTTCTTGTTAGCATTTCTTGTTTTCAAGTCTCTCACTTAACATGGAGTGACACCAGCTTCTTGGATTATCATTCAGATGATACATGGCTTCTACCCTCTGTCTTTAATCTTTCACGGTCACATCAAAGTTGCACAAGTTTTGCACAGCATTCAGATTATTTAAGGCTGTGGATCGTCTTGATTGAATGCATTATTTACAAGATATGTAAGTATGGGGCCAGTGATTTGGCTCAGCAGATAAAGGTGTCTGCTGAGCTACTTGGAGGATGTTAGAGCAAGGAGAGGATCTATGTATGTTGTCCTCTGATCTCCACATGAGGGCCATGCACATGCATGCCTACACATACATGCTTTACACACACACACTAAAATGGAAAATTTAAAATATACAAGTTATAGTTATCAAGATGTGCTCTTTCTCCTTCGTTTTGCTGTAGCCTTCTGGACCAACAAGTCTTCTTTGCACTTCATTTCTTGGGTTTAACTGTTGGTGAGCTGAGAGGGGAGGCTCATCTGTGGAGGACTTCCCAGATGGATGGAAGGATGAGTCTTGGAGAGGCCCCAGGGAGTCAGCTTCTCACCAGGGCTAGAGTGCACGGTGCTACAAGCACAGGGAACTCACATAGGAAATACATACGTTAAGACCAATAAGTCTATTTCTAGGGATAGAGATGGCAGAAATGTTCGCTGGTGCCCTCTATAAAACACCGGCTCTAGAATCATTGCTCACAGGAGAAGTCTCCATGCAGGCTAAGAAAGGGACGCTGCTGGAGGCCTGTCAGTGGTAGAGGGAACTAAGAACCTGGGTAAGGATAAGTATTCTCACAGTAGAATGATCTGTAACAGCTCCCAGCAGTGCGCCTGACCTTGCAAATAGAATGCACATGATGCCTAAAACTAAGCTGAGCTGTTGAAAATTATGATGTCATGTAACTCCGAGGGAGGGAGGGTTGAGAACAGGGAGGGATTGGGCTGTTGTGATGTTCTCTACCTCACGCGGCCAAGTAGCATTTATGTATACATTTTGCACACAGGTGAACTGCTGTTAATAACTAATGAGAAAATAAATAAAAGGGATCGCCAAAGATGCCATAGGTCATTGCAATCCAAGATGCGGGAGCCGGAATATTATCAGACGATACAGAATGCAAAGTTGTTGCAGAATAATTGTGTAGAATGAGCAGTTACATGCCTTGGGTACCGGTGTGCGTTTTTATAGAGCCATAAAAATGTACCCCAAACTGATGAGATCCTCGGTGAACACACCATGTAATAAAGCCATGCTGTGCTTCAGGTCCCAAGCAATGACATAAACGTGTCAGATGTGATGTCACATGCCTGTTCTCTTGTCTTTTTAGATTTTTCCCTGTGTCCTATGTTGAAGAGAAAGCCTGGCCCTATAGTTTGCTTTGGTGACATCAAGCAGGGAGACTGAGGCAAGAGGTGCTGTATTCTTCCTCGGGACATGTGAGGAGCCATTACGGGACTCATGTCTTGGCTCCAACTGTGGTGATTGCAGAAGTACTCACAGTGATGACGAGTGGAACTGAAGTAGCCTAACAGGGTTAGAGCAAGCTGGCTTCGCAGGAGGTAAGTAAAGCCAGCCATGGTAAGCAATGAGCTCTGGGTCCTGTTTGTTACTACAGCAAGCCTCATCTGTTTTGACTGATACAGTGGATGAAAGTTTGCAGTCCTTGAGCTGCCGAGGCAGTTTGAAAGGGGTGGGCCAAGGTCAAGGAGAATGGTGAGAGGGCAGAGAAGGAAGAACAGATCAGTGGGTGTCGGATTACAGCTGGATGGGCACCAGAAGCTCTGGAGGGCATTGTAGGCAGTTACATGCTGGTCATCTTGAAAGGCCAGAAGGCTTGCAAGTGTCCCAATACAAACAAAGGATGGCCGAGGCGACAGATATGTTTGCTTTGATTTACGCTTTACGCAGTGTATTCCTGTGTGGATACATTGTATGGTGTGCCTTGAGCATGCATAATTTCTATGCTCTTGTGTGCCAGTCAGATGAGTAAGCTTAATTTAAATTATACAAAGGGACAGGAGCACTCTGCTCTATGCCTGCGTGTCACAGAAAGAATATGCTGAGAGACGTATCTCAGATGACTTGTCTGTAATGGAGAAAAACAAATTAGCAAAACCAAGCAACTCAGTCCCAGTCTTAGGAGAGTAAAAACAAACAAACAAATCCATCAAACCCCGAAAGCCAACCAAACAAGAAGGGGAAGAGAAAGAGGAAGATGAGGAGGATAAAGAGGAGAAAAAGAAGGAGGAGGAGGAGGAAGAGGAGAAAAAGAAGGAGGAGGAGGAGGAAGAGGAGGAGAAAGAGGAGGAGGAGAAGGGAGAGGAGGAGGAGGAGGAGGAGAGGAAGGAGGAAGAAGAAGAAAAAAAGGAAGAGGAGGAGGAAGAAGAGGAGGAGGAAGAGGAAGAAGAGGAAGAAGAAGAGAAGAGGAAGAGGAAGAAGAGGAAGAGGAAGGAAGAAGAGGAGGAAGGAAGAGGAGGAGGAAGGAGGAAGAGGAAGAGGAAGAGGAGGAGGAAGAGGAGAAAGAGGAGGAGGAGGAAGAAGAGGAAGAGGAAGAGGAAGAAGCAGCAGCAGCAGCAGCAGCAGCAGCAGCAGCAGCAGCAGCTCTAAACAGGCGAAGCCCATTTTCAGAAGATAAAGCTAAATCTGACAAAAGCAAAACCTCTATCAGTTAGAAAAGATAACCCGAAAGCTTCCAGCCCATCACAACAGCCTGTAGCTTTGGCGTGTTGTTAGGGATGCTGAGCCATGTTGTAAGGGATATACCTATGCTGAGCTACAGTGCACAGTGTCGGGATGCAGCTGTGGGAGTCTGAAGAGAGAAACGCCTTTAAGGAAGTTCTTACATCTACAGCCACCTATGGAAAATCAGAGCCTGTGAGAAAATTAGCTGTCAGAAAGGGCTGAGAAAAATCAGTCTTCTGGAGCCAGGTGACAATGGCCACAGGGCTGTAGGGTGAATTCTTGCCAGCATGTAAGGCCCTTTAGGCTCAGAACTGGCTGAACTATTGAGGTCTCCAGAACAAGAATGAGGTCCCCACCCACAGATTATTTTACAGACAAAAATAATTTTAAAAAAATCTTTCCACTTTGGGTCTGGAGGGACAGCTCAGTGGCTTAGAGCACTGATTGCAGTTCTAGGGGTTCAGTTCCCAGCACCCACGTGGTGGCTCACATCCATCCCTAATTCCAGTTCCGGGAGGTCTGACGTGTTTTTTCTGAACTCCTTGTATACCAAGCATACAGGTGGTACATGTGTATATGTATAAATATATGTATATATGTGAATAAAACACTCATATATGTAAAATAAAATAAATAAATCTAAAAAAGAGTTGTTATCCAGAAGTTTGCATTTTATTACACAAACCTAGCAGAAGGTAACAAAATGCCAAAATAAAACAAGAATAAATCTGCATTGTAGGCCCACTTGTGAGGATGCCGCAAAGAAACGCAAGCAAATGAGCAGATGGGCCAGTAATAAAACACACAGCCATGTTTAAACAGAGCAGCAGAAAAAAAAATCAAGACATCAGCTCATACAAGCCAAATCCACCCCAAGAACCAAAGGAAAACAGTATGAATGGATCCTGAAAAATCTGTCAACGTTAGCAACTTTTCCTAACAAGGACATTATGAAAACAATAGGAAACAATGCCTGTTTATGCAGGCTGTGGAAACAAAGCAAAAATAGACACACAGTGGGGCCCGTCTGTTACCACCACCAGGCGGCGCTGTTGAGAAATTTACCGACAGCCACAAGATGGCAGTGAAATCAAGACCAGACCTACACAGTGGCAGGCCAACCCACACTACGCATGGCCTTGCTGTCTGGGATTTCAACGGGACGAAGTCAACTAGACTCTGAAAATATCAAATGGAAAATGCTTTGTAACTTTTAGAGTGGGTACCGGTCTGCCTGAGGAGCTGAAACCTTGGCCCCTCCCACTGGGCCCTGGTGGGAAGTACCCCTTTGTCCAATGCGTTAGTGCTGTCCCAGCTGTCCCCACTGCCCTCCTGTCTTTCAGAGAGCAGTTGACTCCTCAGTGCAATGTGCCAGGAACTCTCTTATTCTACTTAGTAGTAGCCTCAGTGTCATTTATCCTGATATCTATGTCATTCACATTATTTACACCATTTTTGTAATCTATATCTGCATACCAGCTATACCTGTCATTGCTGTTTACAGTGATGTCGCATCATATATATCTCTATCAGCTATATGTATATAATTTGTATCATCTATGGCCATATTTTTTATGGCTATATCATTTATGTCATCTGTATCAGATGCAGTGCTGGCCTCAACCCCACTTGCCTATCTCTTGTGCTCTTTCTTAAATGCAGACGTATCTTTCTCAAATGTAGATGTCTTCATTTCAGGGCCAGTGTCTCCTCCTTCAGGGCTCCCTATTGAACTGCCCACTTGGGGACACAGAGAACACAGCATGAAATGCTCAATGTCTGTTCAGTGAACATGTCAGATGCTACCCCACTGCTTCACACCAAGGCCAGGCATGTGCCCACTTGCCCATTGTTGTTTGAAGATAGACATGAACTCATAGACTCAGGGAGAGAACAGGTGTGGCCACCAAGGACTCAGTGCTGGTAGCTTCTGTGTGTGCTGTACCAACCCTGTATGCATGGTAGCTCCTAGCAGTCGCAAAAAAACTCCCAGTAGTTACTCTCTCTAAGGACAAGACAGTGCCTGAATGCTAAGGACCTCCTCAGCTTCTTCCAGACTGGGGAGATCCCCGTGCTGTTTCTGTTCTTCTATGGTTTCATTTCTTAAGTGGTCACTCAGACATCTGTCATCAGTTTAGGTAGGAAGAGCCATCTCATCGAGGGCTGACCTGTATGAAGCTCCTCTGATGTCCTTGAACAGAACCCCGAGGCCCCGACAACCCAGGACTTGGGGAGCCAGCTGCTGAGGAGTGCTGATTTATTGCCACCAACTCAGCTCAGAGGCTACTTACTGTGACACATGTTGTGTATGGCCATTGTGCTGATCTTCTCACAGGAAGCCTATGCTTGCTCCCCTGGAACCCTGGCCTTCTCACGCAATTCTCCCAGACTATAAGATGTAATGAAATATGAACTCCTGGGTTCAGCACTGGGTATGGCTAGGTAGGGCAGGAACTTTGGTCAGGGAGGGGAACCAACACTGTGGTGTTGGGATGGGGTAAGGAGGATAACAACTCTTTCAGAACAAGTCTTGAACCGTCTCCTGCCCTTGGGCGTCTCTTCCCCTGATTCCTCATATCTCTGCATTTTGTAAGGCCCAAGCTTCAGCCAACAATCCCTCCCTACTCAACTGAGTCCTTCAGTTCTAGAGCCAAAGTGAGGCTACCTCAAAAGAGAATGGAATTGAAGGGGCTGGGGACTCAAAGGCCAACCTGCCTCCTGATTGGTTCACTTTTCTGTCACTTATTCACTTGCCTCTTCAGTAATTTGCATGATGCCCACCCCCCACTGGACACTCCAGTTGGTGGGACAAAGGGATGTTTCCTTTGTCCTCCACTTGTCTTCCCTTGGTGGGAGGGGCTGAGAGCTCTTCAGTGGTCTGTTTGCCTCTCAGGCATCACTGGAGGGAGAATATATTATCGGTTTAACCTGAGGCACTTGCATCAGAAATAGGAGGCAATGATAACTCATGCTTTCATGCAAGTAGAGGAAACCAGGCTACTGGATGTGAGTGACAGACCCAGGCTTGGAAGGCTGGTGGCTCTGAACTGGTGGTCCAGGCTCTGGATGAGGGTCTTTGGATTCTTCATCATCACATGGCAAGGCCATCCTGGCTCACACTAGTTTCTCCTCAGGGTTGTGTTAGAAACAGGCCTGTAAAACTTCTTCTAGAAGTACTTTCTACTGTCTGAGGCAAACAGCCTTCTTCTTGGTCCCACAGTCCTCAAGGCAGGGGACTACCAGGATGTGGCTGTACCAAGTGATTATTTTCCAGTAGAGACTCTGGTGGTCACCAGGCAGACGTGGTAAGGAGCATACTCTTTGCCAGCAGCCGACCTCCATGGAGAAGATGAAACTTTCCTTTTCCTGTTTTACTTCTTGGGGGATTATTTTTATCTGGAGAGAGAAGGATCACACCTAATTAGGCTCTCTCCCTGCCAAGGAGTTAATTGCAATCTCTGAATATTTTGCTTTTTTTTTTTTTTTTTGAGCCATGTGGTAAGTCTTTTAATTACTGTCTACAGATCTGTCACTGTTGTCAACGATAAATCACATCTCCCCGTGGCCACAGATGACATCATCACAACCAAGTGTTGTTCGTCCTTGGCCTTCCCCTTGGGTGACCAATGTCTGGAAGTCACTAGACAGCCTTTCCTCAGAGGTCAAATCTCTTAATTTACTCAATAATTAGATTTCCATAAAAATCAAAGAAGGCCACCGTGGACAAGTGACAGCCTGTCTGATGTTTGTGACCCCCCCCCCCACACCTTGACCACTCTGTATGGGTGGCTCTTTATATCTTAATGAAAGAAAGCCAATTAGCTATAAACTGATTACTAAAACAGAATCGGGGTCATTTCTTTGCAACAAATCAATCAACAAAATGCTAATTACAGATCGTCGTTTCGGCTTGGATTAATCTATTAGTAATTAAAGCGAAGTGCAAACCCAGCCTCGGACTTAATTGTAGCCAAAAGG
Organism: Rhabdomys pumilio; assembly: GCA_030674055.1. Taxonomy (NCBI): domain Eukaryota; kingdom Metazoa; phylum Chordata; class Mammalia; order Rodentia; family Muridae; genus Rhabdomys; species Rhabdomys pumilio. The sequence goes on from JANHMN010000012.1 coordinate 14,612,871, forward strand.
CACAAACGTCTTTTTCTTGACCGGTAAGATGCTGTTATTTAGCTTAATGTAGACAGAAAACCCATTAATTGTCTAGGACATTCATGGGTCTAATAACATTTTTAGAGGCGGTCTTTGGAGGCATTCACGAGGAATGTAACTGGGGTTGTACTTTGGAAAGATGGGCATCTTCTTTTGATTCGTTTATAATTGAATTTGCATTTTTATTGTGCTTGTAAAAGCAGAATTTTTTTTCTAGTGCAGAATAGTAAATCTTGGGGTCTAATTCTCAGCAGGCCCATTGAATTCCTCTCTCACAGAGGACAGCAGGTACATGGGTGAGGTCATGGTGACACACCTAGTACTTGAGTCCCCAGGGGTAACACTTCCTGTGAGCCTGGGCAGGGAAGAAGGCTGGGGTTACAGAGAGGGACCCTCTGGTGTGTCCACAGCCACCTCTTCATTTTCTTATAAAACTTTTTTATTGTTTATTAATTTTGTATATATGTGTGCATGTCCCTCCTACACCCCTGCATGTATTTGCATGCAGTGTGTGTGTGTGTGTGTGTGTGTGTGTGCATGAGTGTGAATATGTGTGTATGTAAGTAGTGGATCAAGGTCAACCTCAGGTGTTCTTCCTTTTAATTTTTGGAGATAAAGCCTCTCGCTAGCCTGGAGCTCATGCAGTAGGCTGGCCTGGCTCAGCAGTTAGATCTGGACACATTCCTGTCCCAGCTTTCCCCATGCTGCGATCACCAGTGCATGCCATTACTCCTGGGTTTCTCTCTTGGTGCTGGGGATTGAACTCAAGTCCTCATGCTTACACAGAAGGGACTCTCCTTGTTGGCTTGTTGGCAACCTGAGCCTTATTTGGCTTACAGGTTCCTGTCCATTATACAGGGAAGCCAAGGCAGGAGCTCAAGGCAGGAGCTCAAGGCAGGAGCTCAAAGCAGGAGCCTGGAGCAGAAGTCAATGCAGGAACACTGCTTACTTACTTTCTCCTCTGGGTTACTCTGCTTTCTTACATGACTCAAGACCACTGCCCAGGTGTGGCGCTGCCCACAAAGGGCTGGGTCCTCCTTCCACATTAATCAGCAACAAGGAAATGCCCAACAGGCCAGTCTGCAGGAGTCAGTTCTTCAATTGATGTTCCCTTTTCAAGGTGACTCTTACTTTTGTTAAGGTGACAAGAACCAACCCTGGCACTTTGTAGATGGGGTCACCATCACTTTTCTGTTATTTGGATTTGTAGTTTCAGAGCCTAAGTGTTCTAAGGGCTTTGCTTTGCAGATGAAGAAACTCAAAGCCAGGGAGCTTCCGTGTTTGAGGTCATATGAGCAACTTGGACACATGACTCTGATCCCTGACGATGCCTAAGTAAGAGGGCTTGAGAGAAGAGAGCTGTGTGACTGTGACTAGACCATCCAGACCTTGATGACAAATGGCTAGGAATGTTAGGAGCAGAAGTGGACTCTGAGAAGGCACTTGGGGGGGAGTATCTTCCATATGCAGGGTGTGAAGGGCCACGTCACCTGCCAAGGGCCTCAGCAGACAACAGCCGGGGTCAGCTGTGATGCACTCTGTGGCTCCCATCTGGACTGGGGTTGCCGCAGATGAGTCTACACTGGTCTTCATTCTCAGGCCGACTTGGTTATTTTGTTGCTTTGTGTGTTTAACAATGGCTCTTGCTTACGTTCTAAGAAATGAGGGGACAGGGAAGGGTTGGGGCAATGGCTCCTTGAGTAAAGTTCCTGACATGCAAGCATGAGAACCTGAGTTCAATCCCCAGCACCCACATAAAATCTGTGAAGCAGCATATGCCTGTAGTCCCAGGACTGGAAAGGATGACCCAGGTAGACTCCTTGGGTTTGCTGGCTATCCAGTCTAGGCAAGTTGGTAAGCTCTAGGTTTAGTGAGACACCCTGTCTCAAAAAATAAAGTGGAGAGTGCTTGAGGAAGACACCCAATGTTGACCTCTTGTCTCCAAACACACACACACACACACACACACACACACACACACACACACACACAGTCCTCTGAGAAGTTCTGGGGTAAGATATGAATACCTTACTGCTCACAGACACTCATCTGTTGTCCCCTAGGAAAAGGTCAGCCTCATGCCAACACAAGCTTTATTACAATGTGCCAGGGCATTTTGCAGGTGATAGCTTGCAGAGTCACCAGTGAGATACATGATTTGGAGTCCGTCAAGCATCACTAACCAATCTCAGGATTTGCTGAGTGTGTTGGTTATTTTTGTTGTTTTGGGGTCATGGTAAAACACCATGACCAAAATGACCTGTAGAATGAGGCAGGCTTAGAGTCCATTCTGGTTTGGAGGCCAGAGAATCAGTAGGAATGGGGGCTGGGAGCAGAGACTGAGAGATCTCATCCCCAAACACAAGCAGGAAAGAGAGAGAGTGAATCAAAAGTGGGGGCAAACTATATCTCCCAAAGCTCTTCCTAGTGACGAACCCCCTCCAGCAAGATTGAACCTCCCGAACCTTCTCAAACAGCACTACCAACTGGGGAGCAAATATTTAAATGCCGGAGCCCATGGGGGACACTCTCACTCAGACCAATATCAGGAAGAGTGTGGCAGACTGAAGAGAACCAACACTTGGGTGGTAGGTGAATGAATTTTCCCAGAGCAAGTCCAGGGCTGAGGTGGCTTGGAGCTCAGGGGCCTGGGACAAAGCTGGTGCTCTGAGAACTATACAAACTTCTGATTCTCACAGAAACTGATACACGGACCCATGTCTTTGGTAGTCTGTGATTTACTTAGTTCAACACATGCCCCTTGATGAGGTATCTGTGTGAACACTTTGATTCCTATTTAAAAACTGTCCCCCAAAAGTGTTCTCACTGAGGCTAGACACAGATTCTCCTATTGAACTTAATTGTGACGGGTTGACCAGAGAACCCACGTGTGGGTACATTGGTACACTCATGAACAAGGATGGGTTTCTTGGTGAACTGGGAACTTTGGGGAAAGATTCTATAAGGAAGATTTGTCTAATTAAATGAGACAGAGAATTTAGACCCCTGGGTCCTTCTGTAGGTGGCAGTAGTACCCAGTGAGTCTTGAAACCGTGGGCAAGAAGGAAGCAAAGGCTCACATGAGTGGCAGACAGGAGACCTTCAGGTGCTCTTTCTATTCAGAACATAAACCATCTGTGGTGGGAACCTTGGATGAAGAGGTTGTTTTTGACGAGGCTAGTGGTTCCTGGAGAGGTTCATTGACTGGGTGCACAGGGTGGGGACGTTCGCATGGCTGGGACTGATTGCCTGAAGTGGCAGGTTCTTGCTCTGAGAGTTGATTTCCCTTTTCTTTTTCCTAATATTTAAGGCCAGGGCCCTGGGCTGTAAGCTGTAGAGTGTAGCAAGAGGTGAGAGGGTTTAGTCACCCCTGCTGTGTTTAGAAAAGTGTACCTCATCCATGACACAACAATACCCACCCCCTCTCAAATAGCCAGCTAGATATCTTGGAAATGAAAATACAGTTGCTGAAATAAATAAACCATGACCTCATGGAGACCTTTGTGTATTATCTTGACCACTACCCTGCAGCTCATGGGATGTTTATTTTGAACCTTTTCTAGTCGCCACCTTCAGCCACGTGGTTGATAGTGAAAGTCAAAGGCCATCAGAACAGCCATCAGAACCACACATGCTCGAGGCATCTCAGCATCTGCCATCTTCCCCATGGGGTATCCACCGAAACTGTAGACAGCCCCAATGGGGATACCCTTGCCTTATCCTAGGAGATACTCTGATTCTTGGGTCCATTTCTCCCTTTTCTTGTTTGCTGTGGTAGGTGTGCTCTTGGTAACATCTCCAGATCAGGTAGGTGGAGATATGAGGAGGAGGGTGGGATGGGACCTAAGAATAAGGATAAGCCGATGTCACCAGAGGGTAGAGCTGCATGGGTGGATAGGTACATAGAAATAAGTTCCTACTTTCCTGCTGAGCCTGCCCCAGTGTTCTGCCTAGCTCTTTCACGCTGAAGACCAAGGTTGGCTTTGTTTATCAAGTGTCCCTGAGTGTAAGTCTAGGAAGTGGAAAAGATGAGATACTTCTAGAGTCTATCCTTGGGCTTCCTTGGGTCTGAGGGGGGACTGAGTCTTCATGCCAGGGATCACAGTTGGCTTCCTGTTGCTTGTCTTCTACATCTTCCTCTCAGTTGTCTCAACTCTGACAGAGTGAAGCATGACTCCTAGGACCTTCTAGGGACAGGGACAATACATCTGCCCGATGCATATATGGACAGCTCAGAGATGCCCAGAAATCTCCCTTCCATGTTGTGCTGATGTGCCATGGGCCAGGCTGAGGAAGTTCCTGCTATGAACATGTGTCAGGGAGCCAGAGTCAGAGACCAGAGCTTTCCAGATGTGACCTTACCTTCAGCCTGAAAGGACAGAGCTGAGATTCAGTGCTGTTCCTCCCTCCAGTGTGACTGGATTGCTGGGGCCTGTTGGCTTGAGCCATACCTTACAGTGTTCGGGAGGGGCGCACATGCCAGCCTGCAGCCTGGTCAACCTGGTGTGCCCATTTAGACAGCAATCCCAGAGCAACCAGGGAGACCCTTCAAAATGCATTTCCTGCTCCCATGCCGTCTGTGTTTGCCTTTTGCAAACTCACTGGTGTTTCTCCTGACCAGGCGGCATCAGTGACCTTGCTGGGCAGGGAGGAGGTGAATGTACTGCCGGCTGCCGCTCGTGGGGATTGTGTGAGGAAGCGGGATGTCCAATAGGCAAGCAGGGAAGATGGATGACTGCTTAGAAAAAGCTGGAATGCTCTGATCTCCGATCGGAGTGCTGGCAATTTGCATTCATTAGCAAAGCAGGACGATTACAGTTATGATTTAGGGTGCAAATCAGAAGCAGCATCTGCATCTCAGGCCTGGAATGAACGCTCAGGCAGAGAGAAGGATCTGGAGCCCTCAGGGGTCTCACTCAGCAGGAGGTTGTGTCTCCAGGGCTGTTGCTTTACTTATTTATTTTAGCCTAGTTGGTGTTTTGTTTCTTGATGTGGAGTTTTGTTAAGTAGTACAGTATGGTCTCAAGCTTGCCATCCCCCTGCCTCATGCTGGGATTGCAGATTTGTGGCACCTTATCAAACTTAGGTCTGCTTTCTGAGTCAGGGAGAACTTGTAGGGAGCCCAGAGTATCTGCAGAGCTAGGAACCGCTCAGCAGATGAGGCAGCCCAGTGCCAGTTCTAAGGTCTACCCAGTAACATTTTGCATCTTTGGGTAAAGCGGAAAACAGTAATAATACAAACCCACAGTCGTCTCTGAGGCTGTGTTGCTTCCTGGTGAGTTTTTCTTCCACTTCCTACACAAGTGATTCTCACTTTGCGACCACCTGGGGGTCCTGGGAGATTCCCTGGAAGCTCAGTTCCCACACCGGGTAAATGTTCTCTTTAAAGGGTAGGCTGACCAGAAGAAGGGGGGATGCTCTTCCTTCTCCCGTCAGTGCTGTGGCTGAAGCTGTCAAAAAAAGTGTCCCAGCCATGTATGTCCAAGTGTAGTTTTATTGGAAATCAACTTAAAAGTAAAAGCAAGCTGAAGTCTAGCTTGAGTTGGTGCTTTTGAACACAAGCATTATCTGACTCATTCATTTCTAATAGATGTTGTTTCCCAAGTATCAACCAGTGAAGGTAGCTGTTCCAAGGTCAGGCTCATAGCAGGGTGGCAGACCCGTCTGGCCCACGGCAGGCCAGTAAACCCTTCAGGGCCTCCAGTTCATTTTCTCATAGGAAAGCCCTATTGGTTTTTTTTTTTTTTTTTTTTTTTTTTTTTTTTTGGCTGTGAATGTGCCCGATGGTGTCTCTTCATGGATCAGCAGGGCGATTTTACCCAGAATGTGGGACAGAGTACTGCTGACATTATATTGGAACAGAGAGATGCCTCTTGAAGTTTGAGGGTTGGGGGAGTGGTGAGGCCCACTGGAGAAGTGAGGAGAGTAATTAATCAGAAAATTAGCATTTCAAAGGGATGTGGAAGCAGGCTGAGTTTGAGGCGTGAACTTGCTGAATAGATGAATAATGAGGTGTGACAGATTTCTGCTGCCCTAATGACTTTATGCCCTCAAACAGCTAGGGCCTCCACTTTGTCCATAGGAACTGCCTTTGGAGGCTAGGCTCTCCCAGAAAGCACCAGCACACTGACCAGCAACCCAGATCGGTAGGCAGGGTAGGGCTTGCTTGTTGGGTAGGGGAGGAATAGCTCTATGAGTTTGGGGGTGGTAACTGGAGACTGGGGGTATCACAGAGCATCTGGAGCCCTGTCTGCTTCTGACCTCTGCACCACAGGCCTGACCAGTTGGCCAAGGAGTCCACACGCCAAACTGGACACAGGGTTCGCTCCATGGCGAGATTGGCTTCAGGTTGACTGTAGACAACCCTTCCTTGCCTTGGTGGAGGCTTCAGTTAATCTCAGTCTCCCAGATGGTGGGTTAATTTTTCCTGGTCCCCAAATGAGCGACTGCTTCAAAGGAAGCCACTTAAAACTCTAAACAGCCTCTGTTGTGAATTTCAAGTTTGGAAACGGGACAAACGGCGGGTGGCTGGTTTGTTGTTTTGTGTGTGAAATTATTCTCATACATCCACTTGCCATGTGTCACCAGCAGACCAAATCTTTGCCTCAACAGCTGCTCAAGAGCCGGCTGGGAGCTGGGAGGCAGCAGCTCTCATGGATCTGAACATGTTTCCTTTCCACCTTCTCCTGGTGGGTAGGGTGGGGGGATGGAGGGGTTTCTCTGCCGGAGTCTGGCAGTGAGAACAAATACTTGCTCTGTGAGTTACTGAGGCCATATCTCACTGAAGGTGGCTCTTCTATCTGTGTGATGGTTTGTATATGCTTGGCCCAGGGAGTGGCACTATTAGGAGATGTGGCCTTGTTGAAAGTGTGTCACTGTGGAGTATGGCTTCCCCTCTTCTTTACCTGTCTGGACTGCCCTCCCTGTGTCTCTGAGTTAGTCTTTATTTCTCTGTGTAACTAGAGGGGTCCACAGGCTTCAGCACACAGCCCAGCCCCTGACTTAGGCCTCCTTTCTGCTCCTCTGAAGAGGTGTTTCTGCCACCCCAAACCCAAGGAGGATGCCCCTGCAGGGCACACTTCTGCTCAGTTTGGTGGAGCCCACCCTTATCCTACCCTGCACACTCGAGCATCTCATGGGTCACCTAGTTGCCTGTCTTTAGGTTGCCCTGCATTTAACCACAGGAGAATGCAAAGGCCTGCCTTCTGAGGACAGTTTAGGGAACACTTGGTACCTGTGATTAGTAGTGGCACTTGTGGACTGAAGATGGGTTGGGAACACCATTTAGAAGATAGAGCTCAGAGGGAAGTGACCTGGAAATGGGGGTGGGGCAGCCAAGGGTTCCTGCAAGCTCCTAGCAGGGAGTCACGCTACACACAACAGCACAAGTGTTCATCTGAGAGAGAGAGAGAGAGAGAGAGAGAGAGAGAGAGAGAGAGAGAGAGAGAGAGA
>JANHMN010000012.1:14620353-14682719 GCA_030674055.1 Rhabdomys pumilio
AGAGAGAGAGAGAGAGAGAGAGAGAGAGAGAGAGAGAGAGAGAGAGATGGATGGGCAGGGTGTGGAGCAGGGAAGTGGCAGTTCCACGCTGCAGCCCAAGTGAGGAGAGCTTGCTGATTCTTCTGCCCACTAGAGGACACTACATTGATCCTGAGTCTCATATGCAGGCCAGGTAACTTAGAGGCTGAAGTTGGTCTGGTTACGAGGCTGGAAGAAATCTGGAACTCTTTTTCTAAATCCATTACAAATATGCACTTGGCCAAGTCCACATGAATTCAAGGGAGGAGGGAGGGCAAGGACTGAGAAACTTGTCATTCCTCAGTGGCAAATGGAAGCCAGTGCAATGCCTGCAAAGTGCTCAGTTGGCTGCCCTTCATGCTCAGGGAAAAAGCCAGACACGCATGAGAGGGACAACATAGTCATGCGTGGAGGGGACAGCATGCGGGAGTCAGTAGGAAGGAGAGCACAGGAGCTGGATTTCTCAGAAATAGCAATGGAGCAGTGAGTGCTCTCAGGACATTTGAGTAATAAGACTGATTAAGGAAAATTTGTTCTTGTTGAGTATATGTGTGTAAAACCCCACAAAGAAAGTGGAAAGTAAGACAATTCTACCACGGGAGTTCCCCGAGTAAACCTTAATATAGCTAAGCTGAGTCAGGGGCGACCAGGCTAGGAGCCAGGCCTGAAGGTCATGGAGGCTGAGTGGAGACCAGCATCAGGTTAGAGGCAAATACAGTAGTTGAGCCACATGAGAGACTGAGGCCCATCTCAACTGAAGAAAATGAGAAATAAAAGTATTAAGATTCCAGAAATGCAGATAAATCAGGGCTTGGAGGAAATCTTGTAGCTTTAAGTGCTGCTGGTAGAAAAGAAAGATTGTTTAAAATTGGTAATTTAAGTTTCAGCATAAACACATGGAGAATGAAAAAAAAATCCAAACTTAAAGAGAGAAAATAAATAAAATATGAGCCAAGGGTGGATGATACATAGAAAAACACTCCACAGAAAAATAAAAGGACCACAATAGGAAAAAATGCATGGAAATGTTAGGGAAATTTATAAAGGTCCATAGAGACGAGAGGTTTCTGAGATCAAGTGCATTGTCCATTAAAGAAACAAATGAACCCTCCGCCCAGACCCTTGGGATTGTGTGGGTGAATTTAAAAGAGAAAGACTTGGAATGAGTGACCCTGATTCCACAGAGGAAGGAAGGATGCATCTAATTGTCCTTTGGGATTATCAAAACTTTTGGTACCCCATCAAAGACAGAGAGAAAATTCCAGGGTGATGGGAGGAATTAATTATCTATCACTTATCCAGGAAGTCAGAGTGGGCTCAATGCTTAAAAACTAGTAGCTCAGACTGTCCAGGAATTCTTCAAGAATGAGCCCCTGAGTTTGATGTCTAACACCCCCAAAAAGCCAGGCATTGCAGCACTGGGTACAAAGATAGGTATATTCTGAGAGCTCACTGGCCAGATAGCATAGCCAAATGGCAAGCTTCTGGTTCAGTGAGAGACCCTGCCTTAAACCAAAATGGGTAGAGCCATAGGGGAAGACTCTTGGTAGCCTACGCTGCAACCTCATCTGGCCTTTGCATGACTATACATTTAAGTGCATGAAACGCACACCTGTGTTTACACCCCCCCAAGAATATCCCACATAAAACTAGCAAGCCATTCATCTCAGTAACAGAGTACAGGAGAGGAGAAATTTATTTTTATTAATAACTATAGAAAAAGAATTGGACAGCCGGGCAGTGGTGGCGCATGCCTTTCATCCCAGCACTTGGGAGGCAGAGGCAGGTGGATTTCTGAGTTCGAGGCCAGCCTGGTCTACAGAGTGAGTTCCAGGATAGCCAGGGCTACACAGAGAAACCCTGTCTCAAAAAACCAAAAAAAAAAAAAAAAAAAAAAAAAAAAGAATTGGACAAAGTCAAATTCATACACACACAGAACCTCTCAGCACTAAGTAGAACTTTAGCCTACTACAAACTAGTGGGGTCTCCCAGTTAATATCAGGCTTGTGGCCATGACTGGTGCCTCCCCAAGAACTGGGAATCTGCAAGTCCCAAGCACAAAAGCTAAGCAAGAAATGCAACCATGTCAAGAGGAAGAGGGTGGCAGGTCATCTTCATGTCACAAGGTCAAGTTGCAAAACTCACAGGGCTTCTATATGACAAAGATGAATAAGCAGGCTATGGATTGTTTTTTTTGTTTTTTTTGTTTTTTTTTAAGAATCCATGTGTAATCACAGAAAAATGCTTAGGAATTGATTCTGTGAAAGTCACTTAACTTCTCTGCACTAAATGCCCTAACATTTGCCAGAGCGAGGTGCAGTAGGATGTAAGGAAGACCTGTGGGATGATGCTTCTCTTTTGAATGTGTTTCCCTCAGTTTGCATCTACTTTTGGAAAGCAAAAATTGAGCTGCTATTAAGACAATAATGGTTGTGACAGAGATCTACAATGGCCAGGTGGCAGAGTTGGAGAGACCACTCAGTGGTTAAAATCTTTCTCAGAGGACCTGAGTATAGTTTTTAGAACCTGCATCAGGGGATTTGTCGCCCTCTTCTGGCCTCTTCACGCACCTGCACCCAGGAGCAGAGCACATCCTTACACATAGCCACATACATACATACATACATACATACATACATACATACATACATATATATATATAAAAAATCCTATCTAATCTATATCTATCTATATATATCAAAACTTCTTAAAAGAGCATATCAGCTTGTGTGTGTGTGTGTGTCTGTCTGTCTGTCTGTCTTCTTCTCCTTCTCCCTCTTTCTCTGTGTGTATATACACAGTCATATGCAACATGTTACATATATGGAGGCCAGAGGGAAACTTGTCAAAGCCGGTTCTCTCCATCCACCTGGTGGGGCCCGGGTATTGAACTTGAATCATTAGATTTCACATTAATAGTCTTTACCTCCTGAGCTAATCCCTTGGGCCCAGGAGATTTTTATTTTCTTCTTTCTTTCTTTCTTTCTTTCTTTCTTTCTTTCTTTCTTTTTTTTTGACATTTTCTTTATTTACATTTCAAATGTTATCCCCTTTCCGGTCCCCCCCAGAAGCCCCCTATCACAGCCTACTTCCTCTGCTTCTATGAGGGTGTTCCCCTACCTACTCCCAACTGCCCGCTCTTGGATTCCCCTACACTGGGGCATTGAGCCTTCACAGGACCAAGGACCTCTCCTCCCATTGATGCCTGACAAGGCCATCGTCTGCTACATATGCGGCTGGAGCCATAGGTCCCTCCATGTGTACTCCTTGGTTGGTGGTTTAGTCCCTGGGAGCTCTGGGGGCGGGGTCTGGTTGGTTGATATTGTTGTTTTTCCTACGAGGTTGCAAACCCCTTCGGCTCCTTCAGTCCTTTCTCTAACTCCTCTATTGGAGACCTCATGCTCAGTACAATGGTTAGCTGCAAGCGTCCACCTCTGTCCTGGTGAGCTGACACTGTTGGTCTTCCTATGGGGTTGGTCTCCACTTCAGCTCTTTCAATCTTTCTCCCAACTCTTCCATAGGGGGCCCCCCCCCCGACATCAGTCCAATGGTTGGCTCTAAGTATCTGCATCTGTCTCAGTCAGCTGCTGGTAGAGCCTCTCAGAGGACAGCCATGCTAGGCTCCTGTCTGCAAACACAACATGACATCAGTAATGGTGTCAGGGTTTGGTGCTCGCACATGGGATGGATCCCAAGTTGGGACCCAGGTGAGTTTGAAAGGCCAAAGTACTCCTATGTCAGCCCTGAGACTATTCACATATTGTGCTCAGGTTCTGTGTGTATATAACATAGCGTTTCTTTCTTTAATAAAAATATAATTGCATTATTTCCCTATCCCCCATGTCCCCTCTTTCTCAATTTAAAGCCTTCTCTAACCACTGTTGTTATATATGAATATTAAAGATTGACATGTAAATAAAATGTCCCGAGTCTACTCATTGTCACCCACATGAACATACGGGGCTGACCATTTGGTACTAGATAGCCAATAAACTATCAGGACTCATTCCTGGGGAAGATTAATTGCTTGCTTTGTCTCAGTTTTGAAAAATCCACTCTGTTATGATTCCAGGACCGAGTCTCCCTAGGCCTGCTCTGGGGCTTACCAGAGGGAAGCTGGCACAGAGTCATGGGCCCCTGTGTCGGGCTTGTGAGTATGGTGGCTCCCTTGTGGATTACTGCAATGGTGGGTCAGGACTTCTAGAGGCTTCTTTACTTCAGTGCCACTATTTCAAGTATGTCATAAACCCCAAAATGACATTTCAGCCATTACTGGATGTGTGCACAAAGGCAGTCCTATCAGGTTATGCCTGGCAGTGTCATGGTTTCCCTTGTATGTGTGAGTTCTTCGGCATCCTCCGGTGGAATAAATCACTGAGTGTTTCTCTGTGTCTCTGTTAAGTGACGTATATTGTATGTGCTCTGAGAGTCACTCAGAAAGTGAGTCGAGGGCCCTGTGAGAAGCTTTCAGAGTTGGGATGGAACAAGCTATGGCTCCAGTATAAGGCAGGGGATGCAGTGTCCTGGTGCTCACCTCTGTTGAGAGGAGCAGAGGGCATGGTGGACATGCAGATGGTTTCTTCCTTGGAACCTAATGAAGAATTGTGCATTTATTAAGAGCCTATTATCTCCATGGATACCAGTCTATATCACACACAGGCTACCCTTGCCTGTGTGTTCCTCTCTCTGGGTTCTGCCTCATGCTGTCTCTAAGATCACTCTGCACTGTCTTAGTCCCCTAACTTTAGAACTCCTCAGCATCCAGACATTTATGAATCATAAGGAACGCTGGAAAACTGTTTCCCCGTGTCCATGCACCCAAGCCTCAGCTCTCTTCCTGTGAATGGGGGAGAGCTCATCGCAATACCTCCTCAACTCTCTGAGGGTTGACTGGGAAAGTCAGGTTTTGTGTGTGAGGTTCCTAGAGAGAAGTCAGGGGTCCGTGAGGTCCTGGAATATTTTCCATCAGGTAGTCTCCCCACTGGTCTATGCTGGATACTTACTGAACCTGGGGCACGGTTAAGGAGCACTATCAGGCAACTGTGGGATGAAGGAGCCACCTGGGGATGACGGAGACACCTGCATTTATTTTTATTAATTTGACAGAGGAATGTGCAAAGGAAGCATGGCTACTAGTGTGAACCATTCTACATGACAGGATAAGTGTGTCAAGGAAGAGGGCCTCCAGACTTTGGAGAGAAGCTGTGAAGAATGTGTAGAAGAAGAAGGCAAGGAGAGGAGGTGAGAGGGAGGGAGCACAAGAGGAAGGGAGGAGTGAGAGAAGAGAGGAGGGAAGGAGAGGAGAAGGAGGAGAAAGAGGAGGAAGGCTTAATTGACTGCCTTCAGCTGCAGTGTTGACAGGAGCCTACAGACATCTCGGCCATTACTGGATATGCACCAGGGCAGTTCCATCAAGTTATGCACAGACATAAGTGCAGACACTTCCCCTTGTCCACACTGTGGAGCAGAGGCCAGGGAAGCCTGCCCCTCGCTGTCCCACAGAAGGATGGACTCAGATGAAAGAGTTCATAACTGAGCAGGCCTTGATGCAAGTGAGTCCAAGAGAATATGATGGGACATTGTCATTAGACATTCTCTTGTGGACTGGATGGAAGCTCTTAACTCACTACCTCCTGTGTGTGAAATAGTTAACCAGCGTTACACTATTGTGAGTGACAGACTGGTGGATACTAGTGTGACAGGGCAAGCGGAGAATGACTTCATGGCATAAGTGGTGAGCGTAACCCCAACAGTCTCAGATGAGCCAGTGAAAAGCTCTGGCCAGCGTCCTAATTGGGCCAATGCTGTCATGTTACTGCTTTGTTGGAAAATTAGTTGAGTATGGAATTTCTGTCAAACTCGTCCCAGGCCACTTGTCATATCTTTCTCACCCATGAAAGTCACTGTTTGTCGTGGCTAATGAAGCCAAGATCATCAGGAGGCTGATGCCAGACTGGCTAGCCCAGAGGCAGAGCCGCATGTATATGAAAACACACATGTGTGTATGTATGAGTGGCTGCTGATTTTATGGGTTATCCTTGTTCTGACATTCGGTGGCCAGCAATGTGTCTCTATCTAATACTAATTCAGGGGTTGCAGAGAAGGCCTTGCTTAGCTGTACTCCACTGTACTGTCAGCTGGCCTTTTCCAGATATTTTCAATCATTTGATGGGCTGCACCCTGTCAGTTGAGGAGAGAGTCAACGACTTTAGCAGAATTCCATTTGGAGGCTATGTGTACTAGGGGACCCTGCCTGAACTTCCCACCTGCTGGCTTGCCCTAGAGCCTGTGACTACATAAGCTGCTGTCTTCAAGTGCATGGTTCCACAGACACACGCAGACATACGCACACACACACAGGCATATATAGACACACAAAGACATAGAGACACAGACAAACACAACCACACACACAGACACACAGACAAAGAAACAGACATACAGACACAGATACACAGACACACACAGACACACAGACACACAGACACACACACACACACACACACACACACACACACACACACGAACAACTTCCACAGAGACTTTGAGAACATCTTGGAAGCTGTCTACCCAAAACGTGTGCTTAGCCTTGAGCACAAAGTTTTCACAGCAATTTGGGTGATTGAGAGGAAATCTGATACTGGAAAAGAAGAGAGTGATTTAAAAGTTGAACCCAGCCACTCACTCCTAACAGGCTGGCAAGGAGCAGCTCACACCATGGTGCACCAGCCGTCATGCCTGATGAGATGCTTGAATCCAAGTCTCAGAGCAGGAGATGAAAAGTGAATGGAGGAGACCCAGAAACTATACATTTTTGCACAATTTCCCCAGAGGGAATTAAGGTAAAAGCTGAGACTGAATTTATTATTGTTTTCCAAGAAGAAGAAGGAGAAGAGGGAAGGATGCCTGTGTGCTTGCTTTCTGCCGTGAAATTAGGTTGCCAGAAGGATGGAGAAGCAACGTCTCAGGCATTTTCCATCAAGAAGAATCCTGAGAGATTCCCTCCCAGACCCCGGAGGAGTCTCCCCATCCTTCTCTGGGTTCACTTTTTCTCGAAATGATTAAGAAAACAATCACACCATATAAACAACCAACCGCAAAAAGATGGAAGGCATGCGTCTAAAACCTGTTTTAAATAATCGAGACATCATTGAATAAAAAGCTGAGTTCTACATTTATTTTTCCCTTTGCGTCTTCGAAAGGAACGCTGCTTTAAAATGCTAGCCATGTTTTATTAATGCTAGCAAGGCTGGGGAGAGAAGAAATTGTCATTTATACGAGGGTAGGAATGTCAAGTGAAGCAAAGAGCTGAAGACTGAGATAATGAAACAGTCAAATTTGTAAAATAGTACAAACTGGGTATTTTCAGACACGTACGTTCAGAACCTGGTTCTTCACGGGCACGGGTAGGAAATCGCCAATTCGAGGGCTGAAAGTTTCCATGTACAAGGTACATGAGAGACTGGTGGCTACCAGCACATAGGTGTGACCATGAGCCATACAGCACCAGCAGAGACGGAGGAGACTTGGTGAACTTTCCAGCTTGGTTAGCCCTGTTACTGTGTACACAGTAATGTTCTTATTATGTGGGGACTCAGCTCGGTACAGTGCCAGTACTGAGCTAAAGGTTAGACTTCAGGGAGTCATGCTGAGAAGCTATAATTCTAGAACATTCATTTTCTCTATGGCCAGACTCGTCACTTGTAGTAGTTTTGGGGTTGATCTGCACTCTCTGCAACCACAAAGTGGTTTCTATGCCTTTCCTTTATTTTGTATGCACAGGCAGTGGCTGGGAGCTCTCATGAACACGAGGACATCCCTGCAGGCTGTGGTGCTTCTTTAAGCACTGTCTGTACTTTGCAAACTTTCCTGACTCAGGCCTTTCTATCCTCAGGGATGTAAGTCTCATGGGAGGGCAGATGGTAAAGAAATGATGGACTTTAAAGACAGTGGATCATGTCAGTGTTCCACAGTGGAGGTCTTTGAGTAGAAGGTCACCTTGCTTATTGCTTACAAGCAGGAAGCGGTGCCAGTGGGTGAAGGTGGGAGCTGTGAGATTAGTGTTGGGCTTTACCTCCCCGCCTTTCTGGGGACAAGTAGCCCAGAGGGAGTTAGCCCCAACACCTAAGGAGGCATATTGTTCTTGAAGCCTACCAACAAACCAACCAATGTGTGCATTCCACCAGTCTTATCACCCTATGCTTGTTTGGTTCTGAGAGTCATCAGTGATCCGAGCCTACACTGGGTTCTGTATGGTATACAGCACTGTATATGACAGGCACATCCTCTGAGCTGGTTTAGGATAGTGCATTTGTTTCTATAGCTGAAAGAGAGAGGGAACATGTGTTTTCCTCAACACAGTATCTGTTAGGATAGATACCTGTGGGATTTTTTTTCTCATACCACCATCCTCTGAACATTTTGAATCTACAAGCCACTGAGTCTGGCTGGAAGTTGTCAGAGCAGAGGAAGAACAATAAGAGAGAAGACTGGTCTGACTGGGATGAGCGTCAGCCTTAGCTCAGGACCAGGTATCTGGAAGTAGTTTTGTTTGGATCACCTTGGGCTTGTTTTAGAATAGTTGCTCTCAACCTTCCTAATGCTACGACCCTTTAATACAGTTCCCCACATTATCCTGACCCCCAACCATAATTCTTTTGTTGCTACTTCATAACTGTAATTTTGCTACTATCATTAATTGTGATGGAAATATCTATGTTTGCCGATGGTCTTAGGTAACCCCTGTGAAGGGGTCATTTGACCCGCAAAGGTGTCTCGATTTACTGGTTGAGGACTTCTGTTTTAGAACAAGGGATCTCAAGGTGAGTTAATTTCTGTGTCTGGCTGAATTGGCGAGCAGAGAATTCCAATCTCAGCTGACCAATCATGACATAGCCCAAAGAACTGGGTATGGTCTTGTTGAAAGGTCCATGGAGGGAATGTCTATGTGTCATCTGTCATAGGTCCATAGGTCCATAGATCCATAGGTCCATAGATCCATAGATCCATAGGTCCATAGATCCATAGGTCCTTAGGTCCATAGGTCCATAGGTTCACAGGTCTATAGGAGAATTATAGGTGAGTCCTACAGTATGACAAGAGGGGCAGAGAGTCCACCTAAGGCACCATCAGGAGCAGTTTTGTAGATTGGGCTATTTGTTGAGACATAACTGGTCACTGCTTTCAGGAGCATGAAAGCATGAGACCATGGGGCTCTAGTCCCCCAGTGTCAGGACTAATCTTTTGTGTGCTGAGATCATGACACCTTCTGCACTTTGGCTGCCTACCAGCTCACTGCCGGCTGTACCCTGTCCTGCTATACAGGAGGGCAGTGCTGTCGACATGACAGACTGTAGCCAGTGAGGAAGAATGGCATTCAGGAGCTGGGTACTTGTTACTGTGGGTGAAGGCAGGCTCTTCTCGTTAGAGCCTCTGCCTTAACAGAATCGTGTCAGCACCAGCTTTTCAGTAGCTATTTTTTTTAAAGGCTGTTGGAGTAATTTGAAGAGCATGTTTATCTTGTAAATTCTGAGCCTTCCAGTGCGTACATAGATGGTGTGTACGTCTCTCTAACTATAGATTTTGTTTAATCTTCTTGCCCACGTTTTGTTGCCTTTGGAAGAGGTAATGTGGATAGCTTTCACTGACGTTATTGCCAAGTATTTTTCTGCAATTGTAGATATTTCAAATCTTACAAAGCTTCCCTGGATATCTAAGGACTTGCCAAAATGATCCTGTCTCTGCATCCTGTCCCATCTGTCCCCCTCCTACCTATCTCTGTGTGACTCATTCTCTTGTCCAGCTGTGAGCT
The DNA here is from genome assembly GCA_030674055.1 of Rhabdomys pumilio. Taxonomy (NCBI): domain Eukaryota; kingdom Metazoa; phylum Chordata; class Mammalia; order Rodentia; family Muridae; genus Rhabdomys; species Rhabdomys pumilio. The sequence goes on from JANHMN010000012.1 coordinate 14,630,183, forward strand.
GGCTCTGCTTCTCACTTCCCTTTCTCTCCTTCTCTAACACTAATCATCTTGTCTGACCCCAGGACAGTGAAAAAGAGACAACTGGCCCCCTGTGTAAGGATCAGGGATCTTTGGCTTCTGAACCCCATCCCAACCACACTGTACTGGGGTGTGAGGTGTTCCAGGTGCAGATGGGAACCCATAGCTTGTGTTGATCTGAAAGCTTCTTCCATAATGCTGGCATGCAGCCACTCTGAAGGAGCCACTCTTGTCCGTTCCTGCTGCTTTTCTGAGATGCTGAGCACTAGGTAGGTCATTGGATCATGCAGATCCCAAGTTCAAGTTGCTGCTAGGATTTTAAATCCTGAGTCAACAAACTTCCTCTAGGTCAGGTACGTCTATTACATATGTGGCTCAGGTTTGAGTACCAAAGTGTTACCACAGAGAGGTAAGACTGGGAATGCAGAGCTCACCTCTCCCTCCTGCCCAGTTGCCCAGAGTCTCCATGTTGGTGCAGGTGTATCTTCCATAGTTCCTTCTCTTAGCTGCATGCTGTGAGCTTCCTGGTTTACAACGCTGCCATAATTCATGGTGTTTTTAGACAGGCATACATATATTTACTCGTAGACATTTTCACACACGCACACAATGCATGAGACCATTCTCACTCCCAGCTCCCTGCTACACCCAAGAGCCCCCACCACCAATTTTTTCCTCATGTTCATGAATATTTGTGTTGTTTGGCGATTCAGTGAGATTAACCACGGACTAAGTAACCATGAATTATCTGTTGGAGTCTGGTTGGCTCAGCCATAGGCATACAACGAAAGACAGTGGTTCCCCTTCTCCAAGGAACTATCAAAAGCTTGTAGTTCTGAGGTAAAGGATAGACCCTGTGGGCCCCACCCCCACCTCCTTGATTGTTGATAGGGTAGGTCTTATGTTAATGATTGCAGTGGTCATATTGAGTCTTTATGTCCTAGAGTAATCAGATTAGCCACCTTGACTTTGCAGCTGGAGTTAATTATCACTGTTTTTGTTCCGTTACCTGCCATACACAGCTCTCCTTTGTGGTGGGCTGACTGTCAGAACATTCTCAGAATTTTAAGATTTGTTCTCCTTGCCAAGGTCCACTGGCATTCCTTTATTTTTTTCCACACACTGTGAGGCATGGATTCCATTTCATCTAGAAGAATTCTGTTTGAGACATGCTTACGGCAGGCAAAATGGGCTTTGTTAAGAAAATTTTACTTTCTTTCTTTTTTTTTTTTTATTAAGGGTTTACTTCTAAAAAAAATGGGCAAATATTGGATTATATCAAGTGCTGTTTTGCCCATGCTAGGATAATTATACTGCTTATTCCCCTTTACTAGATGAATTTACTGAGTGATAATTATGTAATTTTTTTCTTATGTAAACCAACTCATGAGTTCCTTGGGTAGAATGAACAGTTGCAGTAATGCTGAAATAGATTACTGGGTTATTTTCTGTTAATGTTCTTGGTCAGAGATTTTACTGTTGGCTTTTTACCTTTAAAATTATATTAGCTAACAGGATTTGGAGGCATGTGATTTATTTTCTAGTCTTTTAAAGGTTTGTCATGAATACAGAAGACTGAAGAATTTATCTCTAAAACTATCTAGATCTGGTATTTTTAAGAAGACATTAAAGGTTTTTTTGTTTGTTTTTTTAAATATGCATGTATGGGTGTTTTGCCTGCACATATATCTTAAATCACTGTTTGCAATGCCTGTGGAGGCCAGAAGGAGATGTTGAATCCCCTAAAACTAGGATTACAGGTGGTTGTGAGCCACTGTGTGAGTGCTAGAAGCCGAACCCTGGTCCCTTGAAGAGCATCCAGTGCTCTTAACTGCTGAGCTGTCTCTCTAGCCCTAAACATTCTAAGATCAGTATTTTCAAAGCTACCAGAATTTCTAACGTTTTTTGAGCTAGTTTTGTCTTTGTGAAAAGTATGAAAAATCTGTGGGGATTTTTTTGTTTGCTTGTTTGTTTTGGAGTTGGGGTCCCTTGTAGTTCAGGCTGACCTTGAACTTCTGATCTTTCTGCCTCTACCTCCTTTGCTGGATTACAATCATGCACCAACCCACTTGGTCAATGCAGTGTTGGGGACAAGCCCTAGGCTTGTTAGCTAAGCACTGCACCAACCAACTCATACCCAAGCTCTGGAAACTGCTGAGGGTTTACAAATAGATTCTACCAAGCTGTCCACATGCTGACCTTCCTGACTTCCCATCAGCTGCATCAGCTGCCCTCCCCCAATTCCTTTCTTCAGACCAATGGATTTCCATCTCCCTTTCTGCTTTGTCAAATCTCAAAGCTATTTATCTCCTCAGTGTGTTCACCACACCAGCGTTGCTATGCCGACCCTCCTTGACTCATGGACTTTGACCTTGTAAACTCATCGCAGAGTTAAGTTGAAAACATCCTGAGAGCCACTACCCAGCGAAACATCCTACACAGCAGCTGTGGAGAGTCATCTGGTCCCCTTGAGATGATGGGGCTGACTGAGGTTGTATGTCAGTTCACTGTCAGTGCCAAGCAGAGAGGGGTGGTGTACCACATGATCCAGGAAGAGGGCAAAGGTACAACTGTGTCACATTGTGAGGATAGCTTTTGTACGACAGTGAACAATCAAAAAATCAAAATGGCGTTCATTTACCTAATCTTCCGTCAGGAGTGCCTGTACCCTTCTGTGTTATTCTTTGAGGTGTGTTGTTCTTTCCTGGTGTCTTTGGCACATTTCAGTTTAGTGGTTTTTTTATTTCTATTTTTTTTTTTTTTTTTTTTATAATTTCTGCATCTTCATTTTCTCTATTTTAGTTCTCTATTTTTATTCAACACTCTTTCTCAGAATAGCCCATTGTCTTGACTCTTACCCACACATGTTACTTCTAAGCACTTTCGAATTATGTCTTCCTCAAGCTATGCTTAATCTAGGAAAGTTATTATCTAAGATACAGGCTTGGGTGTTTTCGAAAGTTCCATCTGTGGCCTGAATTGGGTTGGTTTCTGGTAGTGTGGGTTCCCTGCCTTAGTTGTGACACTGAGGGCTTTCTCCTCCTCTGCCTTAGCTTGCTTGCTTGCTTTCTTTTCTTTCTTTCTTTCTTTCTTTCTTTCTTTCTTTCTTTCTTTCTTTCTTCCTTCCTTCCTTTCTTTCTTTCTCTCTTTCTTTCCTTTCTTCCTTCTTTCTTTCCTTTGTTTTTTGGTTTTAGTTTTTCGAGAAAGGGTTTCTCTGTGTAGCTCTGGCTGTCCTGGAACTCACTCTGTAGACCAGGCTGGCCTCAGAAATCCACCTGTCTCTGCCTCCCAAGTGCTGGGATTAAGGGCGTGCACCACCACTGCCCGGCTTGCCTTAGCTTTCTATCCCCTGTGCCCAAACACATTCCTGACTCTGACAATTGTACTTTTCACATATGAGGGCGACTTTCCCACAATTCTGTTCATTCTTGCTAAGTGATCTTACGCTTTATTTTTGAAGTAGACGTGCATGGGGTTAGTTTGGGTCTTGGTGTGTCTGCACTGCACAGATTAAATTTACCTGTGATTCCTCAAGAATATTGTTCATAAAGGTTTCACAGAGGGTATTTTTGGCATGGGTGTGACTTTATTTTCATTGAAAAAGTTTATGTGTATGGGTGTCTTTCTGCATAAATGTCTGTGTGTGCATTACCTGAGGAAGCCAAAAGAGAGCATTGTATCCCCAGAACTGGTGTTACAGGCAGTTGTGAGCCACCAGGGAGTCAAACCTGGGTCCTCTGTAAGAGCAGCTCAGGCTATCAACTGCCGAGCCATCTCTCCTGCCTCTGGATGCTTAGTTTTGACCATTGCATTTTTGGAGCATCTCGGATGATTCTTTTCTAGGGCAGTCATGTGTATTTGGGCAGCCCAGTGTCTCCTGGATTAGAACTTTCTGGTGTGCCCTTTCCTTCCTTTTGGGCCCGAGCTTCTTTTATGATCGCAGAGCTGTCCTCGGGTGGCCACTCTCCACTTGACCACAGTGACCTGTTCTGCATCAGCCAGTACCTTCTATTTTGACCCCTGTCTACCCCATCTTGACTCCTGTCCAACCTCCATGACTTCAAAGTCCTTAAAATCACCAGCGTTTTCTGTGGGGTCTGAGACCCTGTGACTTTCCTATTATGTAAGTGCCCGGCTACATTGTGATGTGTCAGAATCATAGAAAGAGGTCGTGAGAGCTTATATTCCTCATAAATTTGGTCCCTGTGTGGGGCCATATGTGGTAGTAGCCTTCTTGTTTGCAGTATCTTCAGGCAGCAGATGTGTGTGTGTGTGTGTGTGTGTGTGTGTGTGTTGTGTTCCTTCTGCTTGCTTTATCTCTTATGAGGTCACCGATATTTGACCTTGGTGACTTCATCCAGTCATAATCTCCTTATAAAAATTCCACCTATGGACAGCATAGCTAGATTGCCTCTGCTTTCTCTGCACAACAATCAACTCACAAAGCCCTGGGGGTGGAGTCATAGAAATCATCTTCAAATTTCACAATATCTGTTACAATCCACGTGTTCTGGCTTCCGTCTACCATCTTTTCCTCCCTCCTACTTTCTCTTCTTCTCTTCCCTCTGCCTCTACATCCTCTAATTCTTCCTCTTCTCTACCCTTTTTCCATCCTCCTCCTTGCCTCACACAGGGTCTACCATGACCACCTTGGTTCACTCTTCCTGCACATGGACCCAGGTCCTGGATGGTTCATTCAGTTAAAGAGGCTGATGGCATCAGACTGAATAAATGAAAGGATGGATGAATGGACTCAGTCCTGTCCAGCTATTTTCCATCACTGTCTTTAGCAGACTTAAGATCACATGAGGACCAGGTTGCAAATGACAGGAAGGCTATCGACAGAGATTATTTCTGTGGTGTTGCTTAACTCTTGGATTTATCTTGTATCCAGATGTGTGTCATATCTTTGTTTATCAGGAGGTAGCAGTTCAGCTGTTGTCTAAATTAACTAAATTCCTTATCAGTAGAATTAAGTTTTGATCTGACTCACACATACCTTTGAGGTTATTGATCTAACAGCCAATTAATTCTGGCTGGCTATTCTTGTGGAGAAGGTACCATGATACAGGCTTTTAATAGAAGCAGGATGAGGTGATGTGTGATCATGGGACCTCACAACAGGTGTCAAAGTTGTTCCAAGTCCACCTAAAGGGCATGCTCCAAGTATCACGGGCTGAATCCAAGAATATGTTGATGTCCTAATGCCAAGCTCCTGGGAGCACAACCATGTTTGAAAATGGGTTTTTGCGGGTTTGTGGAGCTGACACCGTTGCAAACATAAGAGGTGCTGACCAGTGACTGACTTCTTCAAAGAGAAGAAAGACACAGAGAAGCCATTGAAGACATAGGAAGTGGGGTGATGTACTTATGAACTGAGAGGTTTTGGTAACCACTAGCAACAGGAGGAGGAAGAAGGAAGGGATCCTAACCCTTCAGTTCTCCAAAGAGGGCATAATTAACCACATCTCATCTTAACTTCTCGCCTCCAGCTCAGTGAAAGTGCACCATTCTTGCTTTTTAAACCTCCTGGTTTGTGGTACTCTGTACTTGCAGCCTAGGACACCTCTCCCAGGTTGGACTTTGACATACCTTACCTCGTGTCTGTGCATATGGTGCTAGTGACACTATGATCTTAAAGATGCCAGCCAGGCCCCATTTGTCCTGACATGAGTATGTGGGGTCTGTCCGGTCCCTTGTTGGACAGCTATCTTTGTTTCTTATCTGTGAGCCAGGACCATGCCTGCTTGCCATACAAAAGCTCTAGGTGAGGATGTAATCTTTGCCCAGTGTTCTGCAGACGTCCCTTCAAGCCTTGGGGAAGCCTCCATGTTTTCCCTTGGGGAGGCTGTGCATGTGTATCTGTAGCTTTGGAGCTGAGAGAACCACATGGGTTCTTATCAGGCTGACGACCAGCACTGGCTAACTGGCTCAGCCCACAAGGATGGTGCTAGAGCACAACATAACCAGCCATGGTGATAGCCAGATCCTGCAAACTTGGCCCCAGAGACACACCCTCAGCATTGTCACATATTGACTGAAGTACCAGATGGACTCTGGCAAGCTGTTCCACCACACTCCCGCCTCTGTGTCCTCAGCAGCAAAACAGAGACAGTTGTGTTATAATCTCCAGCTTGTTTGTGATAGATTAAGTCAGAAAATTGTCCACAGTGTGATGGAGTCTCCTGGCCTGAGGCAGCTCTCAGTAAATGACCCTTTTTATTACAGCATCTGCCCTGTGCAAACACATCTGGGCTTTGTCTTAATGTCATTAATCAAGAATGACAGGGGTGATAATTCTAACCCCACTGGGGATGAAAGGATGTAATTGTGGGGTTTGGAATTGCCTGAGCGAGGGTCAAGTGACCCATTCCCTGATCAAGCTTCTGGCCCAGTCTCTGGAGCCCTGATTCAGGACCATCATTATTGTGGACTGAAGGTTGGTGTCTTCAGATACATGTGTTGAAATACTAAGTCCTGTCATGATGGGATTAGGAAGTAGATAATTTAGGGTCCTGAGGATGGAGTGAGTGCTTTGAATAGGAGGATCATAATTCCTTCTCCTTAAACCATTTACGGACTCAGAAGATGTTAGCTATAAACCAGAAAATGGCCCATACCGAACACCCAGTGGTCCAACAGTTTGATCTTGGACCACCAGCCTCAAGGGCTGTTGTTTTAGTTATCAACTCTATGGAACCTTTATTATAGTAACCTGGAATGACTAAGACATGGGGGTTCACTAGTCCACTTCAACCCTTGTGGGTCAATGACAAGGCAACAGAACCATCCGGGAAGCAGAGTCCTTAGGCACCTGAGGACAGGGTGTCCACACAGAGTTTATCTTCTGCTGTGGCTGGCTTCTAGGGCAGCTTCTGACTCCTTTACTGTGCTCCCCATCATGTTTCCCTGAGCAGAAGATGAAGCTGTACCACCCATCCCTGGCCACGTGTGGATGGCTGCCACAGAGTAGCATGAGAGAGAGTGTGTGGCAGAAGCATGTTCAGCAGTGGAGTCTGGGCTCCACACAACAAGTGCTCAGTATGGAAGTGAGATTGCTATGGGTGGCAGGTTCCTGTTAGTTTAAGCTTCAGGCCTTTCTGAGACCAGAGCTAGCTATACACTAGCAGGGAAAAAAAACCTGTTATCTTTCTCCTTCTCCATGTCTTCACTTGATTCTGTACTCTAAGTCATAGGAGAAAAAGGAAATGCTTACAATAGGATAGCCGATCCCTCAAATCACTCTAAAGCTCTCTACAAAAACCTCCTTACAATGCCCTTCTCTGGATCTGAGCAAAACTCTTGTCATTTCTGGAATGAAGGTTTTGTCCTCTTGAGGTAGAGTTGGGCTCGGGGTGATCTATCTATCAAAGGACAATCCGGGTGAGCAATAGGTGGACCCTTATAGCTGCATCAACAGCAGTCTGCTTATAAAGGAACAGCACTATTTTTATTCTGCAGCCTGTCCATCTGAAGAGAGCGCCAAGCACAGAGCCCTTGCATGTTTTCGGAGTAATATTGGCCTCGGTACAAAGAGATCCATGATGCAGAAAATGACTTGGAAGGCAGCCTCTCCTGTCTCCCAACGCCATTTAGCACATCACTTAAATTCACAGTGCCTGGACTTCATGGTCACACTTTGCAGCTTTCTTGACCTTGCTGTTCCAAAGTCATTAGCCCCCTTGGAGTCCGTGTCTCCTACATGCTGTGTTTCCAAAACTTCAAAATTCTCTGCCAGGAAGCCTGCTGCCAACCCAGTCATCACCTACTACCCGGTGTGACATCCTTTCTCACCCTCTGTGGCTCAGGGACAGTGGGTCCCATAAGCTGACTGGCTGGTGGAGCATCCAGGTTTGGGTCACTTAAGATATCATACGGTAGCACTGTGGCAGGATGTGTTTGCTCCAGGCTGTGACTGGGGCAGTGCTGAGCAGCCCAGGTCCTCCTTTGTAGACGTGTCATCAACACATGCCCACAACTTTTCTGGTCAGTTCAAGTGCAATGCCGGGCTGGTTTCCACTCCACTCAGAACCTCAGTCTGCTTCAGTCTGCTAGCTTTGGAGAGCCCATTTGTGCTGTGGAAGCAATTGACCATGCACCTGCTGTTTCTGTCCTGTCCAGGACTGTGCTGCAATGAGGCTTCTGCTTCAGTGACTGGGCAAGAACCTTTTTTTTTTTTCTTTCGCTGTAGCTTCAGGGACCCAGGTATGCAGCCGAAGTGGTGGGAGAGCTCAGAGAACAGCACTTAAGGCCTCTGCTGCAGTTTCATGGACCATTAGCAATTTGCTAATATTGTTTTAGCTTGCAAATTAGTGCAGCTCCGTGGGTAAGGAGAGGCTCCGTAGCTGTCATCAATCAGATGGAAACTCTTCATGCATGAGATGAAAAACGAGTTCTGGCCTTTGAGGCTCAGACAGCAATTACTGTAACCAGGAATGGGCGGGGGATGGGGAAATGTGTCCTGCGGAGTCTGTTCGCCATTCCATTAATGGCATTTCCTGATGCAGAAGGATGAAGTTGCAAAGCTTCCTGGCAATGAGAGCTTGGTTTTCTCAGTTACTAACAAACCAACTATCCTAAACCAGCCCTCTAATTGACTGCTTCAGAAGGCTCAGACAACAATTACTGTAACCAGGAATGGGAGGAGGGTGAGAGAGACCTGGAGTATGGCAAGGACTGCTGGCAAGAAAGGCCTTGAGAGGGTTCTTGTGAGCTCCTGTCCAGCAGTCTCTGCAGTCTCTGCCTGGCAGATGCCACAGTCGGTGCCAAGAAAAGGAGCTCCATGTAGGCCTTCTTTGTAGAAAGCCAGGAAGTCTCCTACACATTCTTCCCAAGTTTAACAGCAATTTGTCTGAGCCTTGCGATGGTTAATTTCAGTTGTCAACTTAACAGGACCTAGAAGTACCGGGGAGTCTCCACAAGGATCTGACTGGATTGTGTTGGCCCATGGGAGTATCTGTGGAGGATTTTCTTAATTGGGTTAACTGAAGTGGGAAGAGCCACCCTGAATGTTAGCAGTGCTCTGTCATGGGGTGGGCGCTGGACTGAATGGGGAGATAGAGAGCTGAGCATCAGTAGGCAGCATCCATTGCTCTCTGTTCCTGGTTGAGGATGTACAGGACCCGCCGCCGCTATGGTTTCCTTACCATGGTGGACTCTAGTGTGGGGTTGTGAGTAAAATAACCTGCCTCTCCTTCACATTGCTTTGTGAAGGTGTTTTACCACAGCAACAGGGAAAAAAACAAAGCAAAACCAAAATTCATCAGACTGTCAGTTCTTACCAAGTTTCTATCTTTGGCGATTGGAAGCTTGTTGGTGCAAGCAGCCAGACACTGCACGACTGAATCTTGTTCTCAGATTCATTAGAGCAGGTCATAGTGATGAGGCCAGACATCCTTCAGAAACTAGACTGTGCCTACAGTGACAACTGTGACAACTCTTGCACCTCCAGCCCCAGCTTGGTGCTTTACGGATGCAGGACTCCAAAGTTCTGCTGAGGATTGACAGTGTGACATCATTGAGAGTCACCTTACATGACCACTTGTCATGAGCTGAGCCTCTCAAAGTCACATGTTGTGGTCTTAGACTCTAACAACTCAGGGTGTGATGTCATGGCTGAGCCTTCATTGCTGTATTCACACGCTCAACCAAAGGACGATTAGAATTGTTTTTTTTCTTTTATTGAAAATACATTTTTCCACACAATATATTTTGATTAAGGTCCCCCCCGACTCCTCCCAATCTCCACCTCTTCCCTTTCCATCCAGATTCACACTCTTCCTGTCTTTTGTTAGAAAACAAACAGGCATCTAAGGAATAATAAAAAATACAATAAAAATAAATAAGAAACAAACAATTCAGAATATGTCAAAAACAACTAAACAAGAAAAAGAACCAAAGAAAAGGCATAAGAAATGCATACAAATGCAGAAACATGCACGTGTAAACACACACACACACACACACACATGCACATACACACATCCCATAGAAATCCCAACCTGGAAGTCAAAATATATACAAAAAAGTCCTGACTTAACATTATGAGACAAAGAGACTCCAAACATGCTGTTGAGTTCATTTTGTGCTCGCCATCTATTGTGGGGCATGGGACCTACTCCCTGAAGTGTGCTTTGTTTTCTTAGTGAGACGTCCTTGCAAGGACACTGTTTTCCTTTGCAAGTGGCTATTACTTGGAATACTGTCTTTTGGATTAGGAATGGGGTGTCAAGTTCCTGGCCAAAGGGGTCCCATAGGAACCCCCAGACAACCTAGGTTATTGCCAAGGCTATAGGTAGCTCTCCAAAACCTGATAAGTTCTTATTGCTAAAAGGGCCTACACAACCCATTGAACACAGAGAAGCTGAGGCACCAACAGAGAGCTTCACCCCTACAGACTAGTCTTCTTGGTACTGGAAGGTACTCTGTACACCATTAAAAGAGAAAGATAAATGCCAGCTCAACTGCAAACCCTTCCATCTATAAGAGTGACCAGCCTGTAAGATATGCTGGTACAGTGGTGGCACAGAGACTACAGGAGTAACCAACCAATATCTGATTTGAGATGGAACCCATACCCAACACTGCTTGGGTGGATTGATAGGCCAGGGGCCTAGGTGAAAGCCAAATACTACTGTTCTGTTAAAGGAAGACAAACAAATGCCCCCAGTGACATTCTGCCATACTCATAGATTCAGAGAAGCAGATGGGAACAAATACATGACTCACAGCCAGACGATATGTAGAGAGTGAAAGATGTTGGAATACTCAGTCATGGAAGATATTTCTCCATCAAACCCATCCTCTCAGGGCTCAGAGAACTCTGGAAGAGGAGGCAGAAAAAGTGTAAGAGCCAGAGAGGGTAGAGGACACCTAAGAATCAAGACCTTTTAGACACAAGGCTAGCAAACAGATGAAGTCACAGAGAATGTGGCACCATGCACAGGGCCTGTACCAGCTGGGGTCTTAGAGCTGGATGTTTTCTTTAACATGGATATGGATGTTTTCTTTAACATGGGACCTGGTAGTCTAGTGGTACAGGTCTATGATCCTAGCTATCTGGAAGGCTGCAGGAGGATCTCAAGTTCAAGGCCTTCATGAGCTACAGTTTAAGTCCAAAAGCAGCATGATGTTGTGTGACAAGACTTTTCCTTGGAATACACAACACACATTACTCATCAGAGATGAATGGAGCACATGGCAGGCCAAAAGAACGGATACCACCAAAATTAAACATGGCGAACCAATGAGTTTTATTGGGGTTACTTACAGGAATATGGGTGAGAGGTTACCAACAGGAGCAAAGACGACTCAAGGTCAGCTGAATTACCAAAGTCCACCCCAGCATGGATGACAGTTTACAAAAGCTAGGAATTAGAAACACACTGCAGGCAGCTCAGCGAGTTGGAGAGTGTTCCTTTTCAAGTCATCCAGCAGCCCTTCTGGTTTCTGCTTCTTCCGGGCAGGTGGTCTGGTCTCAGAGTCTTTTTCTGTAGCTTTGTTCATCTGAGAGTGAAAGTCTCTGTTCACTCTGTAAGGGAGGGGACTAGTGAACCTGGTCAGTTTCAGGGACTTCGGGAAGCTATTTTGGGCTGTCTTCTGGCTGAAGGCGCCTCCCTGCAGGATGGAATGTTTCAGTCTGGGAGGAAACTGATGCACAACACTTGGATAATTTAGTAACATTGTCTCAAACTTTAAAAGGGGATGTTTAAAAGGGAACTTTTCAAAGCTCAGTAGTAGCGTGCTGGCCTAGCAGTGTGAGTGCCTGATTCAGTTCCCAGTACTGAAAAACCGTGAGTGTTTTTGTAACCTGTAGTGGTTGAATCATTTTGACCCTCACAGACTCATCTCATGTGCTTTAGTGCTTGGCCCACAGGGAGGGACACTATCAGGAGGTATGTTCTTGTTAGAAAAGTTGTGGCCTTGTTGGAGAACGTGTGTTACTGTGGTGGTGAGATTTGAGGTCCTACACCTAAGCTCTGCCCAGGGCAGAAGAGACCCATCTTCCTAGCTGTCTTGGGGGAATAATCTGGTTGTCTTCAGATGAAGATGCAGAATTCTCAGCTTCTCCAGCACCATGTCTGCCTCGACGTTGCCATGCTTCCTGCCATAAAGATAAAGGACTGAACCTCTGAAACTATAAGCTAGCCCCAATTCAATGTTTTCTTTTATGAGTTGCTTTGGTCATAGTGTCTCTTCAAAGCAATGGAAACACTAAGACAACACCCTATCGACATAGTATAACAGTCGTTTGCATAGTATTTATATCATATTAGGTGTTGTAAGCAACACAGAGCTGATTTAAGGTTTACAGGAGGATATGCAGATGCCATGCCCCTCCCCATGCCATCCACATGAAGGACACATGCATCTGAGAATTTTTACATCAAGTGGGGAGTCTTGAAACCCATTTCCAAGTGTACCAAAGGATCATAGAACTTGTAGACATAAGCTTTAAGGGGATAACTAAGTTTAAAGGAGGTCACGTGGGCAGGATAGCCTAATATAGACATGACTGGTATCATTAAGGACAAAGAGGAGATCAGGACACACACACACACACACACACACACACACACACACACACACACACACAAAGGGACCACTGAGTGAGAAACCAAGGAAAAGACAGTGTCTTCAAGCAGAGGGAAGTCCTCAGAAGTAATCAGCCCTGCCCACTCTTTGCTTTACATGTCCCCGACACCTCTGAGACTCTATGGATAAACAGCTATTGTCTAAGCTGTCCACGTCTTGGCATTTTGTTCTAGCTGGCCTAGCAATTCAGTACCTGTATTTGTTTGGGTTTTACTGCTGTGAACAGACACCATGACCAAGGCAACTTTTATAAGTTATAAGGATGACATTTAATTGGGGCTGGCTTACAGGTTCAGAGTTTCAGTCTGTTATCATCAAAGTGAGAGCATGGCAGCCTCCAGGCAGGCATGGTGCAGAAGGAGCTGAGAGTTCTCCATATTTATCCAAAGGTAAACAGGGAAAGACTAGCTTACAGGCAGGTAGGAAGAGTGTCTTAAAGCCCCCACACACAGTGACACACCTACTCCAAGCCTACACCTCCAAATAGTGCCACTCCCTGGGGCAAACATATTCAAACCACTACAGTACCCCAGTTGATTAGGCATCACAGGGAAAAATCTAGAGAGAGAAGCCATGTTGGGGTTATGAGTTCAGCTTATGTGGGTCTGAGCACCAGAAGAGGGGATCCAGAACTTGCCTGTAGGTCTGAGCATCAGAATAGGGGTCCAGAACTTGCCTGAGACACCACTGCAGTATGAGTGTGTGCACTTGGCGAACACTGAGGCCAATTCCCATCGCCAGACCCCCTTTCATCCTCCTGGTATCTCTGACAGCCCAATATGGTCTGAACAGTGCAGTATGCATCCTATACTTTTCTGCTGTCCCACAGGGGACAGAGTCTCTTTCTTGAAGACCTAGAAGGATCTGTTTCTCCAAAATTCCCATGAGTAACCTAGAAAGACCACTTACGGAGCATCTGTTCTGTTGGACCACATTTAGTACTATGGCATTCCACTTGGAGATGGGCTGTTCAGGTGATGAAGGACAGCTCTTAGCAAATCCCAGGGGATCTCATCTTATAGGGCAACCAAGGAGAGTATCAACACCAGCTAGAGACAGACACACATTTTGGATTCCTAGCCCCAGCCTCATGAAGGTTGGTTCCTATCTGCCTACTTCTAGCCTTCTCTGCATCACCTATTAAGAATCCATTGCTCCTTCACTTTGTCTCTGTGCCATTGAGCTTGGGTCGATGTTCATACTCTTATTCTCTTTCTTTAGAGATTTTCCTGTTCCAGTTAGTGTCTATGAACTTGACACAACCCAGAATCACTTGGGAAAATGAAACCTAATTAAATCTTTTTGATCAGACTGGCCCAGCCACATTTGTGAGAGATTGTCTTGAATGGTGATTGATTGATGCGTAGATTCTAGCCTCATAAGTGACACCATCTCTAGGCAGATGGGCTTTGACTATATAAGAAAGATAGATGATCAAGTCAGAAACCAAGCCAGTGAGCAGGGCTCCTCTGTGTGTTCTGCTTACAGTTCCTGCTTAAGTTCCAGTCCTGGATTCCTTCAGGGATGGATTGTGACCTAAAAGCATAAGTCAAAAATAAACATTTTCCTCCCCTGAGTTTCTTTTGTTGTTTTTCATGGCACAAAAAAGGATAATGACAGAAATTGGTACCAAGAGTGGGATGCTTCTGTAATGAACTTGACTATGTTTTGGGGGAGGATTGTGGGTATTTTTTGGAGCTTTGAACTTATTTGAGCTGTTGTTGCAGAATCCTGGAAGATAAGAATGTTGAGAAAGGTCTAGACAATAGAGTTCTAATTTTGAAGTTTCAGAGAGAAGCTAAGACTTTATTGGGGCTACTCATATGATAAGTTGGATTAAGAATATGTAGTTGATGCTCAACTGGGGCTGAAAAAATTACCTGAGATTAATAAGAGACCAACATCATTGAGGTGAAATCTTCTGGGAAGTATTTTCTCAGGATCAGCACACAGAAGCTGTGGTCCTGTGTGTGTGTGTGTGTGTGTGTGTGTGTGTGTGTGTGTGTGTGTGTGGCTGTGTCTGTGTAGGCTGCATCTTAAGCTAGCGGCTGAACTTGATAAAATGTGAGAGCTTCCCACTTGAAACTAGTCTTAAAGGCACGGGAGTTGGAAGATCAAGGGTGTTACAGAGAGCAGCTATGATTTTAGACCATGTCTCAGAGTCAGAGTCCCCAAAGAGACCAGGAAAAACTATTGGTGAAGGTGCAGGCTCAGTTACGGTGTAGACACCAGGATTTTGGAGATGCCAGACTTTTGGAAGTCTGCCAGTCGCAAGTGTGGAGAGGAGTCAGTCTGAACCTCGGAAACTAGCTGTATGTGCTGCAGACTGTAGAGCTGAAGAAGTGGGAATTCCCCAGCCCCACGAGGCCCAGGAAATCATGACCGAGTACGAGATATTGGGCAGTGAGCTGCACCATTTGAATCTTCACTGCTGGACTTCAGTTTCACATCTGTAAGATTCTTTGTATACCTAGTTCTTCCCTCTTGCAGTGAGAAAGTATGTAACTTGCTTTTGATTTTAGAGGGGTTCACAGCTAAAGAGACTTTGGACTTTTAGAGACAGGTTGAATTTTTTTTAAATTTATTCTTCTTTCATTTAATGCATCCTGCCTGCACTCTTTGCTCTCTCCACTCTTCCCAATTCTCCCCCCCCCCCCCCGCTCTCTTCCTTGGGTTCACTTCTCCTTTTCCCTTCAGAAAAGAGAAGGCTTCCCAGTGATATCAACCAAACATGGCCCAACAAGTTAAAATAAGACTAGGCACTTACCCCTGTATCAAGTTTGGATGAGGCAGCCCAGTAGGAGAAGAAGGGTCCTAAAAGGAGGAAAAAGAGTCAGATACACCCCTTCACTTCCACTTTTAGGACTCCCACTAAAATCCCAAGCTGAAAAAGCACCACGTATATGCAGAGGACCTAGCACAGACCCCTGAAGGACCCATGATTGCTGCTTCAGTCTCTGTGAGTCCCTATGAGCCTTGCTTAGTTGATTCTGTGAGCCATGTTCTCCTGGCGTCTTGGCCACTCTGACTCTTACAATCCTTTCTTCAAGTCGTCTTTGGGATTCCTTGAGTTCCACCTAATGTTTGGCTGTGTGTCTCTGCATCTGCTCAAATCTAATTTCCAAAGCATCAGAATTTTTAAAAGACTGGGGTACTTTTAAAGTTTTGTATTTTATATTATGATACTAACATGAGATCTTGGGGACAAACAAGAAAGGAAAGATTATAGTTTAATAGTGATTTGTTTTTGTGTCACTGTAACAAGGGTTAGATTGTGCTGGTTACCTTTTATTAACTTGACACGACCAGGAGTTACCTGGGAAGAGGGAATGTAAGCTGAAAAATCTGTCACACTAAGAGTATGAAACCAGAGTGTTTGTTTACATACATGACTCGTGTGTTTTCAATCTGTGTTTACGCTGACTGAGGAACTCCCACATAAATCTAAGTTCTTTGGTCCCACAGAAGGCAGTTTGTTTACAGCTTGTAATCAATACTTCTATTGTGTCTGGTATCCTTTATATAGTTTTTTTTTTCTCATTGGGAGGCTAAGTGATATTTGAAAGTTAAAAATAAAAAGACTGTAAGTTCTAGTTTTATTGCTATTAATTTGACAAACCATGACCAAAGGGGAGTGTCTTCGTTAGGGTTTTACTGCTGTGAATAGATACCATGACCAAGTCATATCTTATAAAGGACAACATTTAATTTGGGCTGGTTTACAGGTTCAGAGGTTCAGTCCTTTATCATCAAGGCACGAACATGGCAGCATCCAGGCAAGCATGGTATAGGAGGAGCTGAGAGTTCTACATCTTCATCTGAAGGCTGCTAGCAGAATACTGGCTTCTAGGCAGCTAGGATGAGGGTCTTAAAGCCCATGCCCACAGTGACACACCTATTCCAACAAGGCCATACCTAATCCAACAGGGCCTTCTAATAGTGCCACTCCCTAGGCAGAGCATATACAAACTATCACAGGAAGAAAGGATTTATTAGTTTTTGATTCCAGGTCATAGATCATCATTGAGGAAATTCATGGCAGGCACTTAAGGCAGAAACTATGGAGTTGTTTCTAACTTGTTAAGCTAGCTTTCATACACAGCCCAGGACCTATCTAGAGTTGGTACTGCCCATAGTGGATTGTGATATCCTCTATTAATTAATAATGAAAACAACCCCCCCCCAGACAGGCCTACAGGACAATCTGGTCTAGGCAATTCCTCACTTGAGACTCTCCCATCAGATGACTACAGGCTGCATCAAATTGCCACTTAAAACTAACTAGGACACTGTCTGCATAAAAATGGCAATAAATACTCTGTTTTATTTTAGTTTTTTTTTCTTTTTACAGTGAGATGTTGACCTTAGGGGATCTCATTTGCACTGAGGAGAATTTTCCCTTGACTGCTTAGCCAAGTGGCCAGAGATCTGAACAAAGAACATGTGTTTAAGATTGTTATAGCACCATGACCTTCTAATCATGACAACCCAAACCCCTTGTACTCAATCATTTGTTTGACTGCACAGAATGTAGTGGCTGCCCTTTAGTCACCCAAGAAACAGCTCCTTGCCAAGTATATGCTTTACCTGCCCCTCTGAGCCCCATGCAGCTGGGTAAGACTGAGTGGACTCCACACTGTGCGTGTGTGCAGAAACAGCCTACAGTGGCTGGCTCCTGAGCTTTCAGGATTCCAGCACTGTTTGCTTCTTATCCTGGGAAAAGATATATTAAATTTTATATATATATTAAGCATAATATTACATATAATCCGCACAACACATAGCTTTTAAAACTTTGCTCAATAGTTATGTGTCATATATATTTATGTACACCCTATCTCTATGTATACATAATGTATCTCACATAATGGATGTCTAGTAATGCTTACTAGAGATACATTCTACAGAAGATTAGCTACAGGGCCTGGAGAAATGTGTTTAAAAACACTCTCTTCTCTTGCAGATGCCTGAAATTCCATTCCCATAACACGTGTCAAGTGGCGTATAACCAGTGGTGACTTCAGCTTTGGCAAATTCAACACCTTTCCTGGCCTTCTCAAGTGCCAGCATTCATGTGCGCACGCACACACACACACACACACACACACACACACACACACACACACACAACTGTCTTAGGATTTATACTGCTGTGACAAAACACCATGACCAACGAGCAAGTTGGGGAGAAAAGGGTTTGTTTGGCTTACACTTCCACAGCACTGTTCATCATGGAAGGAACAGGGCAGGATCCTGAAGGTAGAAACTGATTCAGAAGTCTTGGAGAGGTACTGCTAACTGGCTTGTTCCCCATGGCTTGCTCAGCCTGCTTTCTTATAGAACCCAGAACCACCAACCCAGGGATGGCACCACCTACAATGGTCTGGACCCTTCCCCATTGGTCATTAATTGAGAAAATGCCTTACAGCTGGATCTCATGGAGGTATTTCCTCAACTAAGGCTCCTTCCTCTCTGGTGACTCTAACTTATGTCAAATTGACATAAAAATTTAAAAGAGTGTTATATATGTAAAACAATATACCTAGATATATAAAAATGTGTAAAGTATATTCATAGAAAACATGGCATAGAATATTTATATTCTCACAAAAGTACATGTAAATATTTGTGGGAATTAAAGAAAACTTCTTCAAAATGGGTGGGAGTTGACTCCTAAGGTTTCTGTGAATATCAAAGGCTGAGCCATACAGCTTGGGCAGGTCACCTGTCATTGTACCAGATACAGGGTATGAGATGGGTGCATTAGGTTGTCAGATAGAATGGGCTCCCTGTCTGCTCTTGGGTACCGTGATTATGTCAGTCACACAGAAGGCAGGCAGTGATGCTGGCTCAGGTTTTGAACATTTCAGTTCATGGTCGCTCGACCCTGTTGCTTTGAACCAGTGACAGTAGATTGAGAGTAAAGAGATCCATTTGCTCTTCTCTTGACTAAGTGGTAATGAGGCAAAAGAGGGAGGGTCTGGAGTCCCACCATACTCTTCAAGGCAATGACTTTGGTGATCTAAGACCTTCTAATAAACTCATTAAGACTCCTATCCTCTGAACAAGTTCAGCGTTTACCACATAGGCACTTGGGAACGTTAAGATGTAGGCTATGTGGTGTCCCTAGCAGAATGTGGATTTGTCTGGAGTTTAGAATTGTGGAGCATAGCTGGTGTCAGTGACCAGTGGTCTGAGCAGGACAAGATCACCTAAGAGATGAATACTGCCTGTCACTTAATAGCCAGGCCTGAGAGAAGCTGACAATGGCTAACTCCATCATTGATTAGAGATCGATGTGGGAATGCATTGTACCTCACAGACAAATTAGATATGTATAATTTAATACTCTCGAATTGGAATTTATTGATAAAATTGCCTCAAAATTCTCTAAAGGCAAAACTATAATCAGGAAGATTGCCGTAGCTGAAAGAACTATTAATCATCTTTATTGAGAAAGAAAAATATAGAAAGTGCGTGCCAGTGATCATGTGTCAGTTATCCTGAAATAAAAATATCAGAAAAACTGTTTTATTTACCCATGTATTGATATTTGATCAAATACATAACCTGGATTAATAACATAAAAACTCAGATTCAGTGGAGGCTTAACATGTTTAGACTGATTTCTGTTAAAATATTTTTATTAAAATAACTTTCTGGGTGATGTGCCTGTTGCTTGGTGGTACCCTGAAGGGCAGCATTGTTTCTTGGAGAGTGAGAACGTTATAGGCAGTGACCTGAAGGAGCACAGAGGGCAGAGTATCTGAAGCAATCTGAGGCAATTAAGAGCATTAAGATAACTCAGAACAGAAGTGAATATGAATCTCTCGACTTTGGTGTGAACTCAGAACCACGAGGAGACACAGGATAGGTCCTCAGAGTGCCATGTTCACAGGTAGCAGGACATTTTATTACAGCCATAAAAGTAACAGATCAATGGGGGGGGGTTTAAATTTGAAGGGAGATTTCTTCGTCATTTTGTTTAATAATTATAATTATTCATCTTAATCTTTTATTATCTTAACTTTCTAGCTTGAAGAGGTTTCAGGTTTACAGGAAAGTTGCAGATGTTTGTCTGGGAGTCACCGCCAGGTGCCTGTGCTCAACCACTGCCCTCTAAACAGCAATATCTTACAGAGTTAAAATACTGAGACTCAGAGCACAGTGCTCTTTCCAGTCTGTGGCATCTACAGGGGCCCAGTGCCGTTCATGATCTTTTCCTGTATGTAACTCAATCTGGCTGTGATGGCTCATTGCTTCTTTCACAATTAGCCATTAGAGTTATAGTGTAAGAAAGAGATGCTTCTAACTTAACATTCACTACCAATTAACTAATCAATTATCTATACATTTATAACCTATCATCAACCTGCAATCTATCTATCTATCTATCTATCTATCTATCTATCTATCTATCATCTATCTGTCTATGTATCTATGTATCTATCTATCTATCTATCATCATCATCACCATCTATCATCTATTTATTCAACTATCTGTCTATTTATTAATCTATCCATCTATCTATGTATCTATATATCTATGTACCTATGTATTTATGTATCTATCATCTCTCTATTTATCTATCTATCATCTATCTATCAGTTTTCTATCATCATCTAACTCTTATCTAGTTATCTGACTTCTATCTACCTATTTATCATCTATTTATTGTGTCTCACCTTAGGCTCATGAGGATTTATTTTACATAATGTGGTGTAATCTATTATTAGCATACAAGGTGGTGTTAATTATTTTTACTTGTAATAGGGCTCAGACTTTACTCATTGGGTCATATCTTCTTCATAGAAAGGCATCATGCTGGGGTTCATTCTGGAGCCCAGCTGCACACTGGGGACTCTTGTGGTGAATCCAGTTAGGGATGGTATACAGACCCTCAGCCCTGGATCTAGCCTTGAGCCTAGACTGTCTTCCCTGGGTCTGTCCACAGATGAGGTGTGACTCTACTTGGGTCTGTCCACAGGTGAAAGTGGCTTTTCCATCTGGCTCTGTCCATAGGTGAGTGTGGTTTTCTGTTTGGCTCTATCCATAGGTGGGGCTTGACTCTCTATTTAGTGGCTTTCTACTAGATCTATTCACAGGTATATATGGAATGTACAACAGAATCTGTCAACAGACTAGATCAGAGCCTGTGACAGAGGTGACCTTGGGGACCTAGATCCCTGGCTAAATATCTCACCACTCTGCATAGATCAATATCTGAACGGAGCCGGGTGGTGCTGGCTTGGGGGCTTTGTGTGCCTCATGCACCTTCAGAATTGACTAATTTTAGAGCTTGTAGCAAGATAAACCCATACACACAAGGCAAGCTCACTTGATTTTCCTTAAATAAACCTTTTGCAACATATAATTATAGTGTGTTCTTACTGTGAACACTTGAAAAATCCACACAAACAGAAAATCAAAAGCTGCCATCCACAGCTGCCTCCCCTGGGGATAGGTCTCTACAGAAGGTTGGGTCAATAGTTTGAGCATTGAGTTTCATATTCTGTACCTTTGAGTACAAACAATACCTAAGCATGCCCGTCTACTCTTACGTTTAATGGACTAAGCCTTTCACCACAACTTTCCCTGTAATTAATTGATTTGTCCTACTCTAACCACAGCTCTCTCAAACTTGATGGCTTAGGAGTTGCTCCTGGATTCTGCAATGCCCTGCTCTTATAGCAAATGGGTCATGAAGATGGCTGTAGTTAATCTCCTGTGCACCCGCTCCTGCTGGGATCCTTGGGGCTCCTTCCATGTCTCTAGTGCCTTGAGTATCTCTTGAGCAGCACAATGTGAGGTGGTGGTGTGCAGCTGGCTTTCTTCTCTGCAGCTTGGCTTGTTGATGTTGATTCAGCTCAGGGGGACAAACCCAGGTGGCTGGCAGAGAATGAAGGGCCATGGCAAGCAGATCTGGACCCTCACAGCTACCCTGACACCTGCCAGCTGTGAGCAGCACAGCTCAGCTGCCTACTTGCTGCAGACCTGAGGAAACCAGAAGTTCCGGCTCTGCCTCCAAGTTCAGAGTGAGCAACAGCAAGGTGCAGCCACCAACCTGTAGAAATCAGGAGTATCCTGTAGAGTTCAGGGTGGTTTTTGATACATGGATAGCTAACTGTTAAGGCTACTCACAGTTTTCTGAGGCCCTGGGTGAGTCTTGGGAATCTCCTGGTTTCTCATCTGTGTAGAACCAATGGGATATGGTTCACAACATTGCCACAGGGTTACCCAGTGGGTAGCATAAGGTATGGAGGATAACCAGAGGCTTTCTGAGCCTAGACACTATCCGTAATCCTTTTACCTACAGCACCTTTATTGAACTTCCAATCTTCAGTTTGGATTCAGAGATTGTTCTTGGCATATTCTCTTGGCTTGAATGAATCCATTCCCTGTCTTGATGCATTAGCCACGTGTGGATGACACCTCTGAAGGAGTAGAACTCTGAGTAGAGCCCCAGAACCATGAAGACACTAGCCTCACACTGACCACACAAGTGTTATCTGGGATATGTCTCTGGCTCCTTGCCTCTGCTGGGCTCCACTCAGGCAGTGAGGTGTCACTATTCAATCCACTTTAAATAAGCCTATGTTGAGACATTGCTGTCCCCTGATGTTCCAAATGCCATGGAAGGCTGCATAGCAGCTAAAGAGCTGATTCTTGACATCTGTTAGGCCTATGTTAGACCCCCTGTCTCTGGGCAAGGAGAGGCTCCAAGGTGGAACCGTGACTGTGGTATTGGGCAGCACCAGTTCTCACTGGCCAGTGTTAGTTCTTCTCTGTTACAGGTCTTCTGCACACCTGTCTACTTTCTAGTTGCCTGCGAAGACAAAATATGCCAACTCACAAAGTCTCTAGGGAAGGAGAAGCACTGGATATTTGCAAACCTGAGCCTGGTGAGGATGGGAGAGCAGGAAGGACTGCCCAATCTGTGGGAATCCATGGCCTCAGCATCCTGAGAATGGAGTTCAAGGCACGACCAGATTGACAGCTTGTAAGATTGCCTGTTCATAGCATGGAGGTGCTCACTCTGCTTCCAAATACTGGGAGTCTTCACTCTCAGTATTCAACTATAGAACATGGCAGAATCAGCAGCTCCTCCTGCATATTGAAATTGGTACAGGCTGGGCAGTGGTGGCACATGCCTTTAGTCCCAGCACTTGGGAGGCAAAGGAAGGCGGATTTCTGAGTTCAAGGCCAGCCTGGTCTACCTAGTGAGTTCCAGGACAGCCAAGGCTATATAGAGAAACCCTGTCTCAAACCCCCCCCCCCAAAAAAAGAAAATGGTACAGGATGGTAATTCAGACTTTTGAGGTTAAAGGACAGCTGGCCTAACTTTGGGTGTAAGTAAGAATTCACAAAGGGCATACTACATTTGACACACTGGGCAACTGGGCTGATAATGGGTTGCATCCTGACTTCAAAGGCAAACTTTCCTCCAAATAAATCCAGGCATTCTATATATTTCATTAAAATGTGCACAACTGACAATATCATCTTCAATAAGGGTGGGGATTTTCCATATTTCCTGAGTGAGTTACAGGCTCCAGTAAAATAGACAGTATGTTCTGGATCCCAGAACATCTGAATCGGGGTTCCTACTCCTGAGAGGATGGCATTGCTAGGCTCAGTTTCCCTATCCGTGTAGTGTGAAGCTCACAGGGATGCCGGTTCTGAGGGTTCCCCAGGGAGTATCACCCCAAAAGGAGAGTCCCAGGATCGGGGGCCCAGAACTTGCTCCTCCCTAGATGCTGAGGCACAGAGGGCAGTTTTGGTGGTTCAGTGTGGACCCAGGCACCAAGAGCAGCGGTGTGTCTGAAACTGAGCTGAGGTCCAGGTGATGGTTAGTCCAGATAAAAGCAAACTGTTCTGTGAATGCCATCAATCAATAGATTTTAAATAAGCCTAACTTGAGACATCCATCTTCCCCACAATACTGAGGGGAGAGCATATCTAGAATATTCCAAATGCCGTGAAAAACAGCATAGTGACCGAACAGCCGTGGGTGAACCGGCTTCCGCATTTTGTCCCTTCCAGTCTGAGCCTCATGATATAGCCATCAGTCAAAGCAGTCACCGTTCACTGCTGTATCTTTCTATTTAAAGGACATTTTATTCACTGCTCAACAAAGGAGTTATGAGCTCAGTTCCAAGCCTCACTCTTGGGTTTAGCAGCAGCAGGAGGAGCTAGGGACCCTGTCACCTGCCCTAGCTGCCACAATCCATCCCTCAGTTTTCTCAGCAGGCCTGTGGGAGGTCCAATGGGTGGGTAGAGTGTTTGTCGGAAGAAGCCTCCTTCCCTTTGCCTGATTTTCCATGATGTACCATGACCAATATTTTCTGATGCATTTATAGGAGCAAATAGATTTAAAAAAATGCTAAAAATATGAACAATAGGATAGATTTCCAGTCTGTGAAGATTTCACAGTTGAATTTGTAAAAGAATTAGTTCAGAGGCTGCTGACTCAGCTGTAGAAAGCACAAACCTGTAGCATTGGGTCTTGACTCATGAGAAAACAGAAGCAGGTTTGTTAAGCTTGGGAAAGAACCAGCCCTAACCTCTGTCACTCTACATGTCAGTTGATGGCTGGCAGTGTCTAGAAAACATCACCCAAGCAAACCCACTCTGGAGAGAACTGACTCTGGCCAACCAGCTGTGGACAGCTTAGAAAGCCTGTTCTGGTTCTCTTCTTTGTGCCCAGACCACTCAGGCCCAGTCCTGCTGAGCACTCTCTAGAGTCTCCATCACAACTGGCCTCACGGGTGGCACATATGAGCAGAGATCTCCTTAGGACCTCCTTGCATTTTGGTGATATGGTTTTATCTCACTCCAGCCCTCAGACTCAACGGCAAAGCCTGCCCTGCTTGTTCCTGCCCTATGTCCTCAGTGTTACATCTGTGACAGAGTCACTGAAACACCCTCCCCCTATTTTCTCTTTTTGTATGGTGTGGGCACATGTGAGGTGTAAGATGTGTTCTCTCTCTCTCTCTCTCTCTCTCTCTCTCTCTCTCTCTCTCTCTCTCTCTGTGTGTGTGTGTGTGTGTGTGTGTAAGGAATAAAGGGCTAGAAATCTGTGATTTTTGCTGTGGTGTATAATGTGTACACATATGGTGTGATTCTGTGGGTGTGTGTGTGTATGGTATATATGTGTGTGGTACATATGGTATGCGCTTTTGTCCTATACCATGTGTGTCCTGTGTGTTGTGTAGTGTGTGGCCCATCTTCCTGACTACAGGTTTCCTTTGCCCACACCGCACAGCTGTGACAACACACATCAAAGCCTGCAAAGCAAGTTTCAGGAATCCAGGTGTTTCTAGTAATGCAAAGTTTTCACCTGCACCCTCGTTCTCCCAGGGGAAGCTACAGCACAGGATTTCTCACGGATTGAAGCAGAAGCAGACAGAAGCTTCCAGAACTCCTGCACTAAGCCAGGCTTCAAGAAAGCTCAAAAGCACAGAATGGTGCCTTGCTCACCTCTCACCATTTTGCTTTGGAAAACGTTATCACTGTCCAGGAAAAACAGACCAGTAGCAAATTGTGACGGACATTTTGGCTCTGGAAGGTGAGTGACTAATAATAGCCTGACTTCCCGTTTCGATTTCTAGTACGATGAATTTTGGTGGACATGATTCTTGCAGTCACTAAGTGGAGAACGTTTCTGAAGAACGATGGCTGTGAACAGCAAGAGCTCATGCATTTGAACATCACGCAAAAGGAGCAGAGCTACATGTTTGCTCATATGATTGGCTCCTGTGCTCCTGGGTTCCCCAGGGACACAGCTTCATGGTGAGCCCTTCTTCATGTAATAGGCACCGTACTCTAATGAGCAAATGTGATTCTGTGGCCACTGAGAGCACATACCTCTGGTACATGCTTGTATACAAGAGTAGGCTCGATGCCTGACTGCCCGCTGCTTCCTGTTCACACCCCTCAGCAGGAATTAGAATGTTTTCTAAGGCCTTTCTTGCTAACACTGCCCCTGAGAGTCTGGACCATGAAAGATCCTGTCTTCTGCCTGTGTTCTCTTCTACTACCACTGCCTCTAGCTAAAGGGAGCTCCAAGTCTTAATGACACAGTGGTAGTTCTATGGAGACACCCGCCAACAATCCATCTGGAAACTGAGGCATCCGGCAACAACTGGCTTTAGTGTGCTGACCAGGGTAGTCAGGTGCCCAGCCTCAGAGTAGAGCTGCTTGCCAGGCAGATGTGTTCTAGTGCTGCTGTGAGCTTGGGTCAGTCAGTGTCCAGGGCCCAGAAGGAAGCTGACTAACTTTCTATACCAAATGGTAGCAGCTGGACTCTGCTTAACATCTAATGGGCCCCAGGGCAACTTTGCACCCACTGTCCTGACTGCTCTCCTTTGTTTCTGGCACCTGAATGCTTCTTTTTGTCTCTGTTGAGCTTAAGTGTGTGTGTGTGTGTGTGTGTGTGTGTGTGTGTGTGTGTGTGTGTATGTGTGTGTGTGTGTATGTGTGTATATATATGTGTGAGTGTGTGTGTGTGTGTGAGAGAGAGAGAGAGAGAGAGAAAGAGAGAGAGAAAGAAAGAGAGAACATCAAGATCATGACTCTGAATTAATAATATTTTGGAGCAGATGTGGAGGTGGGGGACTCACCCCAATGGGTTATGCCCTACAGGGCTCTCCCATCTCACCAATAATGAAGTGCATTTTCTTCTGTCCACACAACGGAATTTGCTTTAAACATGACCAGGCAGCTTGCATCCTTCATCCACTACAAACGATCTTTCAGCTGGGCAGCAGGTTGTGTAGGAGCAGGGAAGCTGGCATTAGGGGCAGGCTCCTGGTACCAGCCTTGGCTCTGCAGATCAGGGACTTTCTGATCTGACACTGCACAAATCTAGGTGTGTTCTCAAATCTAGGTGCCTTTCCTCAGCTGCAAACACGAACATAACTCAGTCAAACGGTTCCATTTTCTGCTTTGCTGGGGGAATTACAAAAATATACTCTTAAATTTGAGGGATAGTTAAGCTGATGAATGTCAAAATATGTGCCTGAAATCTCGTGGCACACAGTGGTGGAAATCACAAGTTATCAACTCAGCCCACACTGCCCCCAAGCAGGGGAGCCAAGAAACATTGACATTTAGGGGCATAAATTTGAGGGTGCAGTAATCTTATGTCTGACAACTGGGCAGGTGAGAGTTGGACATGTTTCATTCATGGCTCAGGTTATTAAATATTTTAAAGGTACATCGTTCCAAAGTCCCCCCACAATGAGTGTGTCTATTACTGATGCACAGAACATATAACTTCTTCCCCTGATGGCTGTGGGATCAAAGTCACCAAGCAGGGTTCAATGTGGATGGGTCAGGTGTTAATCCCTCTGTGACTTGCTCAGAGGGAGAGAGTGGCATGTGACCATAGGATCCTTGAACAGATGTGAACTCTCCCAGGTTCCTACATTACTTATATGTGGTGAAGTTATCTGCTGTGAGGTACTAAGCCAACAAGAAGCAGGCAGCACACCCTGCACTGCTGATGGTCCCATGAACAACAAATGGACTCACACTTCTGATGGCAAACGATTAAAAATTCAGGAGCAAACATCTATGTTTACTGGAAACTGGTTGTCAGCAAAATGTTCAAGAGACTGAATGGGAAAGTTGAGAACTCCTTCAAGAGATGCCTAGACAGCTAGGAACTTACAAGTTACAAACAAGGTAGCCCTTGTTGTATGCCACGCACTAAAGCGAACTCAGGTGACCCCCTATGTCTAAATGTCAGAGCTAAAATCACAAATGTTCCTGAGACTTGGGGTTAGTCAGGATTTTTGTATAGGTTGCCAGAAACATTGAGTTAGAACATAAAACAAGTTTAAATGTCAACACCAGAAAAGTAAAAATCTTTGTCATACAAATGATAAAATCAAATCTATGAAAGGATAACCCATACAGCAGGAGGAAATACTTGCAGATACGGTACATGCTGAGGTTTGGCATGCTGAGGTTTGGAGAGGTTTCCTGGAACATCCAGAGCCACGGGAGACCAGCAGTTAGATGATTAACACCCCAGGTGGCCAGAAGACTTTAACTAAACATGGTGTGAGCATCAGTGATTGTTCTGAGAATTGTCAGGATCTCAGCGAGGTGTCACTAGCCTTCCAGAGACCAGGCCAGAACCAGAAAGCAACTGTCTTGTATTGGGGAAGCCAGGGGAAGTAGGAGGGTATGGTCTTGGATGTTCAAAGTGAGTGGTTCACCAAAACAGTTGGGTGGTTCACCAAAAAGTTAAACACACCTATCCACCCCTTCCCGGAAAGTCTACTTCTAGATGCTCTAAGAAGCATGGGTGTGTCCGCATCCAATATGAAGACTTAGATGTGAGAGCGTTATTATGATGTCCAAATATGGGAAACAACAATACAAACACTCACAGCGGAAACGAGTGTGACTTGAATGTGGGCAGCGTCTTACAGTATAGTTAGTGTGCACTGGTTTTTAAACAGTGTAGAGAGAGGAAGAACTGGGGTATGGTACAGTATGTCTGTCTTAGTTAGGGCTTCATTTCTGTGAAAAGACACCATGACCAAGACAACTCTTAAAAAGAATAAACATTTGATTGGGGTTGGTTTACAGATCAAAGGTTCAGTCCATTATCATCATGGTGGGAAGCATAGCAGAAAGCAGGCAGACCTGGTGCTGGAGAAGGAGCTGAGAGTTCTACATCTTGATCTGCAGGCAGCAGCAGGAGAGACTATATGTTCCACAGTGAATGGAGTTTGAACGTAGGAGACCTTAAAGCCCGCCCCCACAGTGACATACTTACTCCAACAAGGGTATACCTATTTCAACAAGACCACACCTCCTAATGGTGCTACTCCCTACGGGCCAAGCACACAAACACATGAGTCCATGGGGGTCATTCCTTTACAAATCACCACAATACCTAAAAGTTAGGGAGTGTTATATGAATGTAAGCAGCTGGCCATCAACCACGCTTAGCCTTGTGCTGGAAGTGGAAAGGCAGACATAATCTTCTAATATACAGACAAAGAATTTCAACCTATACATTCATATCAAGTGAAAATAACTTGTAAAAAAATCAAAAAAAGATACAGACTTGTTTAGCAAAACATTAAGTTTGTCAATATGATAAGCAAATACTACACAGTTTGTATAACGGAGTATCTCTGAGCAAAAAAGTCACCGAATGGAGTTCTTAAACAATAATAGAGTCAGAAGCCAAGATCTGTGAGAGAAAGGGAAACTTCTGGAAAAAGCGAGCACTGCTGTTTTGAGAGATATCCTCTCTCCACCTCACACCCACGCACATCGAGTCATCCTGAACAGATAGGCATGCTGCTGTGGCAGTAATTATTCAAAACAGAAGCTGCCACAGAGCACCTTACATCATGGCTGGGGGTACTGGGTCACACACACAGGATCAGAGGTGATGACACAGGCTGTGTGGATGTGAGGTCCTTCTGTGCTGTTACTGTGAGATGAAGATGTTGAAAGAGCTTTCCTGACTCTCAAAGCTGCTATGCAGACAACATAAGGAGGAGCTAAGCTGCCAGTCAAAAGCGATTACATAAAGTACTAAATAGAAAAATGTCCCTACCATAATGCAGAATAAAGAACCAACTGAATTAGTTTTTAACAAAATTTAAAATGAAAAGCAATTGCTCTTTTATAACAAGCATTAAATCATCACCTATAAATAACAGACTAAGCATCATCCGATGGAAAAGTAAACGCCATGAGGCTGAATCAAAGCAGAAATGATGAATTGATAGATGCTTCTTGTGAGAAACAATCTTTAATGACAAGGACGCTGTGAGGATGGAAGGGGAGATAGATGGGAAAGCTCGCACACACGCTGGCTCGCTTGCCGAGCAAAGAGAGAGAGAGCCAGGAACCTAACAAGTATGGGACACTGGAGTGCCTGTGACATTTTTGGTTTTATCAGATTCCATGAAGGGGACACGGTGATTAAATGACAAAGTCCCCAAGAGATGTGGTGCTCTTTAGCTTTTAAATCAGGTAGCAGTGTAGATTCACGATACATGATACAAAACAGATAAAGAGGGGGATACTGGCTCCATAATAATCATCTTTTTGGGAGTTGTGTTGCCAGCCATTAATTACTTGGTGGTATAGCCAAAAGTATTTGTTAGTGGAGTTTTGGAAACACTGTGTTCTACTCAAAACACAGAGACACTACAGTCAGCAAGTGTAGAGTGGGAATTTGCCAGTGTGCAGCACACTTTCTGCAGACTGCATGGGTGTAAGAATGCATACTAAGGGGTTAAAACATAGACTCTATTCCCCTGTCATATTGATTTTTAAAGGGGAAGTAATTAACAATGGGACAATGACCCATAAATATTATAAATGAAACAACACAGCATTAAGCAATCCATGGATCAAAGAAGTCTTCATTCAGGGACTGGGAATGTCTTGAACAGAATAAAATCCCAGTGTGTTAGTGGCATGTGGATAATACAGTATTCAGAGGGGACTTTATAGTTTAACGTGTGTGGGAAATAAAACCTCTATAACTAAAATATGCTCTCGTATTGAGGAGGTGACATGACTTTTATGAGTATAAGGCATAAGAACTAAGTGGCTGGAGGGACAGTTTGGAAGTTAGGAACACTGGCTGCTTTTCCAGAGGACCTGGGTTTAGTTCCAAGCACCCACATGGTTGTTCATCTTTTCTGGTCTCTGTAGGCATCACATACATACATACATACATACATACATACATACATACATACATGCAGGCAAACACTTCTACACCTAACAAAAAAAAATGTGTTATTACTGTGTTGACGCAGGTGCTGTCTATGTCATCCCTACTACTTCGGAGCTTATCATATAGTCCAGGCTCATCTCAACTCACAGAAATCTCCTGCCTCTGCCTCCAGAGGGTTGGGATTAAAGGTGTGTGCCGAGCTGTGAATAAATCGTTTAGAAAACGAACCAAGATTTAAAATTTTCCATCACAGAATATAGACAGAAAATCAAACAAAACAACAGATACTTATTGGAAAGACTGATAATGTAAAATGTTTTATTATTATTATTATTATTATTATTATTATTATTATTATTATTATTATTATTTGTGTGTGTGTGTGTGTGTGTGTGTGTGTGTGTGTGTGTGATATGTGTGTATCAAGGTGGGCAGTCAAAATTGAACCATGGTGTATGTGGGGGTCAGAGGCCAATTTTGTGGAGCTGATTCTCTCCATTCATCTTTGCAGATTGTCAGAGACTGAACTCAGGCCATCAAGCTTTTGTGGTAAGTGGTTAATTTAAACCTTCTGAACTAGTTTGTGACATCTTCTTTAATTACTATTATTGCACACATACACACACACTTACACCCAAACACACACTATAATATATATAGAAATATATATTTATAAATATTTATTTTATATAAAATAATATATAAATAAATATAATACATGTGATATTCAACATATAACATATAATAAATATATTTACATAATACACACACAGAGAGACTATTCTATTCTATGTATATATTCTATTCTTTGTATAGAATCTCCTGCCGCCTAGGAGATTCTATTTGTAACTACCTACTTGTAACTAGGTAGCCATCAGGGGGCTTGTCCCTGGAGACAGCTGATGGCACCAATTCTTTCTTAGTAACCATTAATTGCCTGTAGCTCTTTATATAGATGGGGTCTGTAGAAAATCATGCCTGGTGCTGCATATCAACCACCCATGGCTCGTGGTCATGACCCCTATAGGGAAACCCCCATTGCCTCTTTTCTAAACCAATATAATTCTTAACTGTTTCCCAAATATTTATCCTTACACCCACAGGTAAGTGTAGCTCTCATCCTTCACCAAAGAAGTTTCTTTTTCTAGCAGATGTAGCCCATTATAGAAAGCATTTAAAAATTAACTTTATTTGTGTGTCTGTGTTTGTCTTGTGTGTACCCACATGTGGGTATATGCAAGAGAGTGCAGTTTCAGTGGAGGCCAAAGGAGGGCACTATATCTCTTAGATCTGGAGTTAGATAGTTTTGAGCTGACATACGGTAACTGGAGATTAGAACTGGGTCCTCTGTAAAAGCAGACAATACTCTTAGCCACCAAGGCACCTCTCTAGTTCCAAGCTGACACATTTTAAACAGAATTATTACACCCAAGGCTTGGGGAATACCACAGAAGAGGTGGCAGAAAGATAAAGAGCCAGGGGACAAGAGTGGGACATCTATGAGATAATGTCTTTTGCATCCAGCAAGGAGGATGCCCTAATGCAGTCTCAACAATATGGTTACCTAAACAAGTCTCTCACAGTGACAGCACTAGTCCCCACCCTGGGATGAGCGAGGATGGGGTTATCTTATGCGACACAGTAAAAACAAATGGTCAAGTCCCTCACCTTGTCATGGTAAAGACCCTATTGCAACAAGAGAAATAAGTTTGCAAAAACCTTACAGAGAACATTCATGGAAAGCCCCACAGCTGTAATCCCAGGACTTGGGAATGAATTGTAAGTTCTAGACCATCCAGGGCTACATAGGAGGACCCCAGTGGAAGAAAAATCTATCGAAATAACAGACAAAAGTGTAGCAATTTATTGGTAAAACATTAAACATTTTTCCCCATGAGAGCAGAGACGCAGCTGAGATAGCCTTTTATTCCAGTTCTTCTGAAAATTATATGGAAGATATTTCTAATGCATTAAGAATAAAAAGAAATGGATGAAAAATGGCACGGAAGATGCCAAATGCTTTTAGCTGCAGGTAATTTGAGTCTACACAGGAAGTCTACCACTGAGCACAGTGGATTTATTTAGAAAGGTCACCGGATGTCAGTCTATTATAGGGCCTAGCAATTGCACTGTGTGCCACCATAAAGACTTGTGTAAGAAATGTTTACAGGGCTGCTGTTCATAATCAAACCAAACTGAAAATAACCGAAAGAGCCTGGTTATGGGACACAAGATAGACAAATTGAATATGGGCTAAGGACACAATGGATGCTGTAATTGAGCCGACCATGGAGTATTACTTGGCAGGTTAAAAAAAATGAGCCATTAACATATCCAACATAGTGGATACAACGGAAAACTTCTCTACTTAGGGATCTAGGGCAAAGGCATACATGCTTCATGTCTTTATCTGTATGAAATCCAAATGCAGTCTGTGGTGAAGGCCATCAGTCATGGATTGGGGGTCAGAGGAGACAAGGAAACAATAAGAGAGCTAGCTCTCCGGATGCGGACCCCCTTTCTAGACTGCTCAGTGCTAAATCTCATCAAATAGTTAAGATCTTTGTATTTCTGTGTGCCACTTAGATAGTGATTTAAAGCAAACATGTGAAAGTTTACCATAGTCACAGAATAAACTAGGAGGAAATGGACATTTTAGTCCTCAGAGAAGCTTTTGAAGACACTAATACTCACTGAAGAGAAGAAATTAGCTGACTGTGATGGGTGTGAGGGGGTGATTCCTTGATGTGGCAGTAGGCCCCACTTGGTAAAATAAAAGCACACACACATATGGAAGATTTGCTTTTTCTTTTTAATAATGTATATGTATATGTGTTTGTGTATGTCAATGCATGTGAATGCAAGGTCTAGTGGAAGCCATAGGCAGGCACTGGATTTTCCTGGAGCAGGGGTTAGAGATGGTTGTCAGCCCCCCAAGGAGGGTGCTGGAAAATGGACTAGAGTCTTCTGTGAGAACAGTTCTCACTCTTAACCATTGAACGTCTTTACAGTCCGGAAATAAAGGCATCCTCACACCCAAGAAAACACCATTGTTGCCTCATTGCTGTGCTGGCTTGGGGACCTAAGCCTGTGCCCCAAGGCTCTGGGAATGTAATGCGTGAGACAGAATAAGAGGAACGTGTTATTTGGATGCACAAGGTCATAGGATAATTATTAGAATGGATAAGTTACATTGATCACGATGACCAGGACAAGGTGAATATCAAGTTTGTTTTAAAAAAATGAAATTAAAAACCGTTACATAAATAGTATCAGAAGAGCATATGAGAAGTGTGCAGTCGCTGGTCAGCTGAAACTGAGGCTGGGAGGAGTTAGAGGCTGCGCATTGTAACTGAAGAGGTCCACACAGAAGCCAGCAGGCTGGCAGCCACAGCCGGGTGTGCTAGAACCTGCGTTTGTTAACTTTCTTTTAAAAATAAAGTAAGACAGTATAAAAACTAATATATCTGAGTAGGTTAAAACAAAACAAAACAAAGCAAAGCAAAGCAAAGCAAAGCAAAGCAAAGCAAAGCAAAACAAAACAAAAAACAAAAAACAAAACAAAGCACAAAGGAAAGAGCCCAAGCAAAGGCATAAGAAACATACAGATGCAGAGTCTCACTTGTTTGCACATTCAGGTATCCCATAAGAACACTAAACTTTAAGCCACAGTATATATGCAAAGGATACTCTTACTCTCTCCTCTTCTGCAGGGTCCCCTGAGCCCCAAGGGGAGGGATTTGATAGAGACATTCCATTTAGGGCCAAGTGTTCAAATGTCTCTCATTCTCTGTATGATAGCTGGCTGTGAGTCTCTATATTAGTTTCCATCTGCTGAAGGAGGAAGCTTTTCTAATGATGGCCGAGGAACACACTGAAATGTGGCCATATCAGAATGTCATTAAGAGTCATTTTACTGCTGTTTTTTTTAAGTGTCAGTATTTGGTTTTTCCCCAGGTCCCTGGGCTATCTAATCTCAGGGTCTCGGTCACTCAAGCACAGTTGGGCGTGGGTTCCGTATCGTGGAGTGAGCTTTACGTCAAATCAGACAGTGGTTGGTTACTCCCACATGCTTTGTTCCACCTTTGCACCATCATATCTTGCACTACTGTAGACCAAAAGGTTTGTGAGGGGTCAGTGTTTACGTTTCTCCTTTGGTGGCATGTAGAGTAACTTCTTGTACCAAGGATGCTAGAACACAGGGGTGAAGACTCTATGTCAGCACCAGCTGAACTTCTCCATATTCAGTGATTTGTGTAGGTGATGTCTTCAGCAATCTCGATGCCATTTTGTGGAGAGCAACCTATAATACTGGCAACAGCCTGGGTTGTGTAGGGGTTCCCATGGGACTGCTTTCACCAACAACTCAATTAGATGTACTGAAAGCTTTATTGGGTGACAAGAGACTTACAGTTGTGCCACTGTCTTCTCCCTCTATTTGAAGATTTCATTTAGATTGCCTTCATATATGTATTCGTTTTATGAAGCTTCTGCTACATTAGGATTTTATACTGTCTCTCAAATGGTCCTTAATTTTATCTCTCCCTCCCTGTGTTCTCTCCCTCATTCCCTCCCCACTCTCTCTCCCTATTTGATCCTCCTGTTCCAGCCCCCCCCATCCATACATAACTATCCATTCTATTTCCCTTTCCTAGGGAACTACATCTGCAGTCACCTCTAGCTCCTTACTTTCTACCTAACGTCTGTGGTCTATAGATTGTAGCTAGATCACCATTGACTTAACACCTACTATCCTCACATAAGTGAATACATACCATAATTGACTTTCTGGATCTGGGTTTCTTCACTCTGGATGATTTTTTTCTTTCTTCTTCTTTTTTTATTATTTCATTTTTTTTTTAAATTGCAGAGTAATATTCCACTGTGTAAATGTACCACATTTTCTTCTGTTGAAGGACATCTAGGTTGTTCCCAGTTTCTGGTTCTCATGAACGTGATTGAGCAAGCATCTCTGTAGTAGGATGAAGCATTCTTTGGGTATATGTCTAAGAATGGTAGAACTGGATCTTGGGATTTATCTAGTCCCACCTTTCTGAGGAACGTCTATACTGATTTCCATAGTGATTGTACAAGCTTGCAGTTGCACTAGCAATGGATGAACGTTCCCTTTACTCCCCATCATTGCCAGCATAAGATGTCATTAGTTGTATTGGTCTTGGCCATTCTGATGGTGTAAGATGAGATCTCAAAGTAGATTTGATTTGTGGTTAAGGATGATTACTATCACTTTTTATTGGTTATTTTATTTATTTACATTTCAAATGTTACCCCTCTTCCTGGTTTCCCATTCACAAACCCCCTATCTCATCACTCCTTCCCCCTGCTTCTATGAGAGTGCTCTCTCACCCACCCACCCACTCCCACCAAGGACCAAGGACCTCCCCTTCCACTGATGCCAGATAAGACCATCCTCTAAAACATGTGTTGCTGGAGCCATGAGTCCCTCCATGTGTACTCTTTGGTTGGTGGTTTAGTCCTTGGGAGTTCTGTGGGTCTGGTTGGTTGATATTGTTGTTCTCCTATGGGGTTGCAAACTCCTTCAGTTCCTTCAGTTCTTCCTCTAACTCCTTCATTGGAGTCCCCATGCTCAGTCCGATGGTTGGTTGCAAGAACCCACATCTATATTGATCAGGCTCTGGCAAAGTCTCTCAGGAGACAGCTATGTCAGGCTCCTGTCCATATCCGAAGTTTAGGCATGGCATCTGGTTGAGGGATGCAGCCACCCACCCATCTCAAAAATTTTAACCCAGAATTACTCCTGTCTAAAGGAAATCAGGGATAAAAAGTGGAGCAGAGACCGAAGGAAAGGCTATCGAGAGACTGCCCCACCCAGGAATCCATCCCACATGCAGCCACCAAACCCAGACACTAGTGATAACGGACAACACTTTAGTGTTTCTCAGATGTTTGTGTTTCGCTGTTTGAGAATTTTCTGTTTAGATCTGTATTCTATTTTAAAAATTAGGCTACTTTTTTTTGCTATCTAGTTTTTTGAGTTCTTTATGTATTTTGGATATTAGCCCTCTGTTGGATGTATAGTTGGCAAAAATATTTTTCATTCTGTAGGCTGCCCACTTTCTCAAAATGATGGTATCTTTTGCTGTGCAGAAGTTTTCGGTTTCACAAGGTCCAATTTCTGTTAATTGTTGATTTTAGTGCCTGTGCTATTGGTGTTCTGTTCAAAAAGTCATTTTTTCCTGAGCCAATGTGTCCAAGACTATTGCCCATCTTTACTTCTATCAGGTTCAGCGTGTCTGGGCTTAGTTTAAAGCCTTCGATCTATTTGGAGTTGAGTTTTATATAAGGTGGAAAGTATGGATCTATTTGGATTTTCTACATGCAGCCATGCAGTTTAACCAGCACCAATTGTTGAAGACGTTTTTTTTTTTTTTTTTTTTTTTTTTTTTTTTTTTTTTTTTTTTTTTCTTTCAGTGTTATAAAAAATCATGTCTGGATCTTTAGCTCAATTCCTTTGATTGATGTGACTACTTTTGTGGCAATACCATATTGTTTTTTATTATTATTTTTATGTAATACCATTTGAGGTTGGGGATGATGATACCTTCAGAGATTTCTTTTATTATTCGCATTTTTTAAAGCTAAACTGTCTTCTTTTGTGTTTCTACATGAAGCAGAAAATTGTCCTTACAAGATCTGAGAAGAATTGTGTTGGAATTTTGTTGGTGGATTGCACTGAATCTGTTGATTGCTTTTGGTAGGATGGCTATTTTTACTATACTAACCCTACTGATCCATGAGCGCGGAGATTTTCTCATCTTCTATTATCTTCTTCAATCTTTTTCTTCAATGTCTTAAAAGCTTTTATCAAACAAGTCTTTCACTTGCTCGGTTAGAGTTACTCCAAGATGTTTTATATTATTTGAGGTTATTGTGAAAGGTACTATTTTCTTGATTTCTTTCTCAGTGTTTGCTGTTTGTATGTATGAAGGCTACTGAGTTTTGAGAGTTAATTTTGCTTTCATCTGCTTTTCTGGAAGTGTTCATTCAGATGTAGGAATTTTTCCAGTAGGATTTTTAGGGTCTGTCTCCAAACAAAGGCTCCTCTATACCAGTTGTCCTGAACCAGCGGACAATTGTTTCAGGGTTTTCTCTCACCCAAATTCCACCTAATAAAGTTCTGAGAGCATGAAATTTTTTTCAGGTCACTTATGTATACAATATCATATCATCTGCAAATAAAGATACTTTAAATTCATTCTTTCCAGTTTGTATCCCCCGATTTCCTTCAGTTGCCTTATCTTTATGGGTAAGACTTCAAATACTATATTGAATACATATGGAAGAGTAAAAAATCTTGTCTTGTTCCTGATTTTACTGGAATGACATTAATCTTCATTTAATTTAATTGGGATTTTAAGTTTTAATTTAAGTTGGCTATGGGATTGTTGTACATTGTCTTTATTATGTTGAGGTATGTCCTTTTATTCTTAATCTCTCCAGGTCTTTAGGGGGTGTTGAATTTTGTCGAAGATCCTTTCTGCATTTACTAAGAAGATCATGCAAGATTTTTGTCTTTGAACAATGGGTGACATTTATTGATTTTTTTTCTGTATGTTGAACCATCCCTGCATCCCTGGGATGCAGCCAGTTTGATCAGTGAGGATGATTGTTTCGATGTGTCCTTGTATTTGGCTTGCACTTATTTTGTTGAGCTCTTTTGCACCTACATTCATATTAATTCTTTTTCTTTGTTGGATCTTTATGTGGTTTGAGTATCAGGGTAACTGAAGTTGTGACTTGACAAATGAAATTTATAAATATTCCTTCTGTTTCTATCTGTGGAATAGCTTTAGAAGTTTTGGTATTTGCTCTCCTTTGGAAGTCTGGCAGAGAATTCTGTACAAAAACCATCTGCCCCTGGGACATTTTAGATAGGATACTTTTAATTACAGATTTTATTTCACTAGGAGTTTTTTGGTTAGGAGACTTTTAAGTACAGATTCTATTTCACCATGGGTTATAAAGTCATAAGTCTGTTTAATTTGCTTATTTGGTCTTGATTAAACTTTGATAACTGATATATATCAAGAAAATTATCCATTTTTTTTTTTTTTTAGGTTTTCCAATTTGATGGAGTATAGATTTGAAAAGTATGTCCTTGTGATTCTCTGGATTTCCTTGGTGTGTGTCATTATGTCTCCTTTTTCATCTTTAATTTTGTTAATTTGGATTTTCTCTCTCTGCCTTTAGTTAATTTGGATTAGGATTTGTCAATTTTATTGATTTCCTCAAAAACCCAACTCTTTGTCTCATTGATTCTTCATATTGTTTTTTTTTGTTGTTGTTGTTTTATTGATTTAAGCCCTGAGTTTGTTTATTTCTGTTCATTTACTTCTTTTGGGTTTAATTTCTTCTTTTTGATCTCTTCAGTTTTTTTCCCATATAGGCACTTAGTGCTATGAACTTGCCTCTTAGGTTAGCTTTCACGGTGTGCCAGAAGGCTGCAAGTGTTGTGTATTCATTTTCATCCAGTTCTAAAAATCTTTTATTTTTGTCTTGCTCCACTTTTCATTCATCAGTGAGTTGTTTAGTTCTCATGACTTTCTAAGCTTCCTCTTGTTTCTGTTGTTGATATTTAATTTTAATTCATGGGCTCAGGCTGTTATTTCAGTTTTCTTGTACCCGTTGAGAATTGCTTTGTGAGTATGTGGTCAATTTTGGAGGAAGTTCCATGAGGTCCTAAGAAGAGGATACCTTCTTTTATGTTTGAGTGAAATGATTTGTAAATACCTTTTAGGTTCACCTGGTTTATAACATTAGTTAGCTCCAGTATTTCTCTGTTTAGTTTTTGTCTTGATGACCTGTCTACGGGGAAGAATTGGGTATTGAAGTTTCCCACCATCGATTGTGTGAGGGTCAGTATGTGATTTAAAGTGTAATGGTGTTTGTATATGAACTTGGGTGCCCTTGTGTGATTTAAGCTCTAATGGTGTTTATATATGAACTTGGGTGCCCTTGTGTTTAGTGCATGGATGTTAAGAGTTGCAATGTCCTCTTGGTGCGTTTTTCCCCCCTTTGATGACTATATAGTGTTCTTCCTGATCTCTTCTGTTTAGTTTTGGTCTGAACTATATTTAATCAGTCATTAAAATGGCCACACTAGCTTGCTTATTGAGTTTTTTCAGTCTTTATCTTGGGGGTGATATCTATCTTTAACGTTAAGGTGTGTTTCTTGGATGATCCAGATTTCATGTCTATTCTGTCAGCTGTGTCTTTTTATTGGAGGAATTGAGACCATTGATGTTGAGAGATATCAATGAGCAGTGTTTGTTGATTCCTGTTATTTCGTTGTGTTGTGTTGTGCTGTGTGTGTGTGTGTTTACGCTTTTTGATGTCCTGGTCTGGCATTATTTATTCCTTGTGTTTTAATGGGTGTGGTTAACCTCTTTAGGTTGGAGGCTTTCTTCTAGAGCCTTCTATATGGCTAGATTTATAGATAGATAGCTTAAATTTGGTTTTATCATGGAATGCCTTTTTTTCCTCTCCGTCCATTGTGTTTGAGTTTTTCTGAGTGTGGTAGTCTTGGATGGCACCTGTGGTCTCCCATGGTCTGTAGAACATCTGTCCAGGTCCACCTGTGGTCTCCCATAGTGTGTAGAACATCTGTCCAGGTCCTTCTAGTTTTTGCAGTCTCCACTGAGAAGTCAGGGGTTATTGTAATATGTCTGCCTTTATTTGTTACTTGGTCTTTATTCCTTTTAGCTTTTAATATTATTTCTTTGTTTTGTACATTTTGTGCTATTATTAGGTGCTATAGGGAATTTCTTTTTTGGTTCAGTCTATTTAGTGTTCTGTATGCTTCTTGTACCTTAATGGATATATTCTTTAGGGAAATTTTATTTCTATGATTTTGTTGAAAATATTTTTCAGTAAAAAAAATTTTGATCTGAGTTTCTTCCCCTTCCTCTATTCCTATTATTCTCAGATTTTTATCTTTTTCCACATTTCCTGGGTGTTGTGTGCCAGAATTCTTTTAGATTTAACCTCTCCTTTGTCTGAGGTATCCATTTCTT
The DNA here is from genome assembly GCA_030674055.1 of Rhabdomys pumilio. Classification (NCBI taxonomy): domain Eukaryota; kingdom Metazoa; phylum Chordata; class Mammalia; order Rodentia; family Muridae; genus Rhabdomys; species Rhabdomys pumilio. Next base: position 14,670,576 of record JANHMN010000012.1, read on the forward strand.
CTATCATGTCTTCAGTGCCTGAGAGTCTCTCTTTCATCTCGTGAATTCTGTTGATGAAGGTTGCCTCTTCGCTGTCAATGTGCCACAGCCTTAAACCACCTGGAAAAAGGATCTCACTAAGGAGATCAAACTGGCTGAAGGAATTTCTCTGAGAGGTGAAACTAGGTGACACCATTCCTTGATTGGGGGTCCTGGATTGCATGAGAATAGGGAAAGTTCGTGGTGAGCAAGCTGCTGCCATCTCTGTTTCTGACCATGGATGTGATGTGACCCCCACCCACATTTAAAATACCTGCCTTGACTTCTCTCTTACAATGGACTTCAACTCAGAATTGCAAGCTAAAACAAACCTTTATTTTCCCTTAGTTTTTGTCAGGGTATTTTATCAGAGCCACAGAAATGAAACCAGGATAAGGGCTTTGGGAGGAGCAGGACTGGTTCTGCTTCTGCATTTGGGGTGTTCTGGCACTGGGTTCAAAGGATCTTGCTTTCTTGATTAAGGGGGTTGGGGTGGAGAGCTTTCTCCAAGACTTTTTATTTTTTAAAAGATTTATTTTATGTATATGAGAACACTATCGCTGTCTTCAGACACACCAGAAGAGGGCCTCAGATCCCATTACAGATGGTTGTAAGCTGCCATGTGGTTGCTGGGAATTGAACTTAGAACCTCTTAACTGTTAGTGCTCTTAACTGCTGAGCCATCTCTCCAGTCCCACCTTTCCAAGACTTTTTACTGTTACAACTCTCTTTATTTGGGAATAATAAGGAATGTGGAAACCTTGGGGAGTATTTAGGATTTTATGAGGTTAGTGTATATCGTTGCCTGAGGTACTGGGAGTGCTTTATTTCCATGAAGACACATTCCAAAGGCTTGTTGGACAGATGTAATTTTGCCGTTAGGCTATATGAGTACCTCAGTGGGTAGAGGTGGGGGTTGTAGGACTACCTGCTCTGGAACATGAAAGCCCAGAACAGGGAGGGAGCCATCTTTACTCCTGTCAGTGTCAAGATGAGATTTTTGGGATTTGAACACAGCTTGACCTCACTCTTGTTCCGGCTCTGTCTGACCCCACTTCTCCCACCTCCCAACTTGCTCCACAGGGAAGGGCCATGAAGGTCAAGGTAAAGTGATGTCTCTCAGGATGAAGTCTAATTGACCCATAGAACAAGGTCCATCCTAGATCTATGGTATAGAGGGAAGAGATGGAGAGAAGGTCCACTAAGGAGAGGTCACACTTGGTTATTTGTTCACTGTGCTTTCTATGAGGATGTGTTGGGATCCAAAACTATAAACCTCTGGTCATTCAAGAGAACACACAAATAATTAAGATAATCTTAGTTTGTGATGAGTGATATAGAGGCAAAAGAAAGAAGCTATGGAGGGAAGCAGAGGCCTGAACAAGAAGCTGAGAGCCACCTAGGGACCATGACTTGTTCAGTCCAGCAGAGGGACAGGAGGCTGTGTTGGCAGCAGAAGTGATTGGGTGGGATAGATATGTTCTGCCTCACAGGCTGGACATTTTGAAAAACAAAATAACAATAAAGTATTGCCAGTGTTTAATGTCAGGATGCCTGTGTTTGTAAGCTTTCTATGATTTTAACGAATACCTGAGATGATCAGCTTAAAAACACAGATGGTTAATTTTGCCGTATAGTTTTGGAGGTTTCAGTCTAAGATCAGTGAACCCCTTGGCTTGGGGTCCGTTGTGAGGAAGGAAATCACAGAAAATCTCTTTCCCTCATAACTGGAACAATGAGAAGAGGTAGAGGAGAAGAATAAGTTCCCATGAGTCCTATCAAGGGACTTTCAGTGACCTTAAACTTGCCACTGGATCCCACCTCTTGGAGCTTCCACCACCTTTTAATAACACCATGGGGAGATGTTTGGTGGTGGGGAGATGTGAAGTTAGTATCTACTCCACACTGGCCTAGCCAACAGCCTAAAAAACACCTCATATCTTGATTAGTTCATTAGGAATTATTTAGGAAGGCCCTGCTCAGAGTTCCTGCTGTATCTACCTGCAAGTGTGAGGCAGAACCAATGCTCAGAGAAATAGGAATGTCAAGGCATCGAGTGGATCACAGGTTCAGACAACAGGAGACTCTGGGAAAGCTGCATGTTTCAGTGAGCTCTATCCTCCCCCTTGCAGGAGGCTTTGAGGGCCCAGCAAAGCTGCCCCATTGGTGGGAAGAAGGGATTGTTTAGCTGCAGTCTGGTGCACAGAGCAGTTGAATGGCAGCTTGCTGTAAGATGTAGTTTCTGTGGGTAAGATTTTCAGGGCCAGGGTCACTGTAAGTATGCATCAGGGATGAAACAACACATGAGCCTTTGGAGAAGCCTTATTTAAATCACAGCAATAGAGCGTCACAGTACTTACCAACTTACCTACAGAAGATAACCTGTATGTATGCATGCATAGCTTGGCTATTTCTGGGGTGAAGTGGCCAGATAAGATTTATGTCACCCAGCACCAGGGTGAGCAAGAGGACACAAGTGAAGGGGGAGGGAGGGATTGTGGGAGAAAGTAGGTATGACCAGAGGAAGGAGGCAATTAGGTCTCATGGGGTAGTGTGTGTATTGGAAGATGTGTGTGTTGGGGACTAGCTAGGATTGTTGGACTTAATCACAAATCAGTAAAGAGTCACAGTATAGTGATCAGGGAGGCTTGAACCAACAGTTTCTGAGCCAGAAATTTCATGGTGATCTAGGAAATTGGATGACAGTCAAGACAGAGGTATGGCCCATGTGGCTGAAGGGCACTTCCTAGTTGTTCTGACCTCTTCCCTTGTAGTTCTATGATGGGGCTCAGAGCTCAGACCACTAGCTTGATCGTGGTCTTTGAGGGAACCCTAGAGGTTACTTCCTCTGTTGAGTCTACAATGCTTTCCATTCTCAGCTGCCCTGTACTCTTTGGAGTCAGAAAGTACCACCCTGTGTTACTTTGGAATGCTTGCCCTCAGCCAGCATGGATTCTTCAGTAGGGAGCATGTGTTGACAAGGGCTATGTCTGCTCCCTGGGCTTGAGAGGAGGACTTGAGTTTCGGTTCCATGTGCTCAATTATTCAGCACACTGTTTATCTGAACACGTAGGAAGGATTTGCAGTTTGCTGTGTCGCAGATGCCGACTGCGAAGTGTTTCGAGTCCCTTGAGTCCTTTTTGCAACTGACAAAATGAGGGTATGAAATAACTTTTGTTCCCTGTTAATAATGTTGGGGGGAATGCAGAGTCAATACTTTTAAATATTTCAAGGATTTTCATTCTGAGATGGGTAAACAAAAGAGAAGCAAATGGCAAGACTCCCCTGTGAGAGGCCACACTGTGACTTATCAGGGCAGACAGGCACTCTCCCAGTGAGATCTTTGCCGGAAGATTGTGGCAGGCTGTAAACTAAGACACTAAGAAGGGGCATCAGTGATCCTACTAAGTTCTCCCCTGTAACAGAGGGAGAAAAGGCAGAGACAGCTCTGCAAACAGTGGAAGCCACCCATTGCTATTCCCAATGCTTTTCTCCTCTCCTCTCCTCTCCTCCTCTCCTCTCCTCTCCTCTCCTCTCCTCTCCTCTCCTCTCCTCTCCTCTCCTCTCCTCCTCTCCTCTTCTCTTTTCCTCTCTTTTTCCTTCTTTTCCCATCCTTCCCCTTCCCTTCTGTCTTTCTTTTCCTTCCTTATGCTATTCTCCCCTTCCTTCCCTCTCTTTCACCCTCTCATCCCTCTTTCCTTTCTCTTTCTTTCCCTTTCCCTGTCTCAGGACAGCAAGCTTCTGTTCCCTTTCCTGTCACCGTCAGTTGTCTCCTCTGTGCATTACAGATCTCTTTCACCACTCTCCACAACCACTTATCTCGCATTTGCTGTGCTTCTTCTCAACAAACTTAAACATCTATAACTTCTCTCACTTCAGAAAAGAATTAATTAGGACATAAATAGAAGCAGAAAAGTCTCCTACTACAAATTCTATGTCCTTCCCTGTGTACCCAGCCCTGAAGAGCAGAAGCCATTGTCTTCCTATCCCCGGACCCCAATTGCCATCTGACCTGCCATATTCTGGGAGACACTGCTAAGCTCAGTTGCTGCACTGGCATCTGCTTCGGTATTCCATCTTTGAACCCCTGCAGAAAGGGAGATGCCCTCAGCTCTCGCATCCATTTGGAAAGAGTTAGGGAGAAAGGGCAGAGTCCTAAGCCCACACTGCAACTCACACACTTAAAAATAGCTCATGGTTTCATAGAGTCACAAGCATCCTGTGGCTTCCTGCAGGATACTTGATGCGTCTAGGGGGGATGCTCTAAGGCAGACCTAGAGGGTCATTCATATGGAGGAAGGAAAATGGTTAAAGGATTTCCATGCTAACAGTGATAGACCTGCGCAGTATCTCTCATACACGCTTTAAAACCTTTGACAGATAGGTTTTTATTTTGCTTTGCACCGACTCAACCTACTTTATTATTCGGTTAAACAATACTGCCAGCAACCACTAACTTAATGCCAATAACATGGGACTTATAAGAGAAAATATGCAATATCCAACAGGGGTGCAATCTCATTTTACATTAGCCACATTTACACATGGGATGGGGCATCCATAAGGCATCACGTTCTGATGAATGGCTTCTCTTGTATGGGGATTCAGTTGGCTGGCACCTAAGTAAGTCACTAAGTTAAAGACACAGCGGCCTTGTTACAATGCCTGCAATGTTTGTTCGCTTTTGCTACTTGCTGAATTGAGGGAAAAGAAGTCAACGAGTCCAAGCAGACCCAGAGGGAATAAACTAGAAGGAACAAACCAAAAGAAGTAAAAGCCATACAGATTGCTGAGACACCGGGGCCACCCCAATCATGGCTTCCTCTCCTCTTCCTCTTCCCTCCCTCTATTTCTCCATTTCTTTACCTTCTCCCAGCAGCCAGGTCGGTGCAAACACAAGCCAAAGAGAGCTGCAGCAGCCGCACTCATTCCAAGCAAAACACACTTGAAAGCAAAAGGGAGAGAAAGGTGGATGTTTAGCAGTGACAAACAACACTGAATGTATGTGTGCTTAATGATATGGTTTCAATTATATGAACAAAATTATCAAACCAAAAAGGAGCCTAATGCTACACAATCCACTGGAGTTCTTTATTTTTCATTCATTCATTCATTCATTCATTCATTCATTCATTCATTCATTATTTACTTTACATCCTGATCGAAGTTCCCCTCTTTCCTCTCCTCCCAGTCTCACCCCTGTAAGTCCCTCCCCCATTACCCCATCCCCTCCTCAGAGAATGGGAAGCTCCCCCCTTGGGTGCGACCCCACCCTGGAACATCAAGACTCATGGCAGCAGGACTGAGCCCACCCTCTCATACTGGACACGGCAGTCCAGCCAGGGGAAGGGTAGCGTATCTTTCACTAATACTATCAGAATGATACTCTGAACTTAGAAAACATGATTTTTGCCAGTTTTTAAGCTTCAATACAATATTTATAAAAACAAACTATCCAGTGGGCCATATACAGCTGATCTTCTTTTAGTAGAATTGAATTAAATTAGAAATCAATTACAAAAGGATTATGAGGGGAAAAAAAGAAGCCCAAATATCAGAGAATTCAGGATCACAGTTTAGACTCCCTAAAGATTAGTAGGGAGGAAAGATGGGAAATTAGAAATGCTTTAATTTAATAAAATTAAACAGACTACAACAGATTTAAACTTGTAGGACACAGTGAATCAATACTTAGAGAAAATCACAGTTTTTAGTGAATATTTATAAAGCAATCATTTGTTTAAAGGGTATTGGAGCAGAAGTATAGCAGCCCAAAGAAGCAAAATAAGGATGTACTCATAACAGCAAAGCCCAGGGAGGTGAAAAGAGGCGTACCTCAGTAAAGTCAGACTAGTGTGTTCTTCAGAAAGATTGATTACTTTATTTCTTAGGAAGGTTAATATTTTAAAAAAATAAAGAAAATATTATCAGCATTATTTATAAAATAATAACCATTGATATCAGTAGACATCAACAGGTTACAAAAGGATGTGATGAGTCACTTTACCCATACATAACTATTTTATATTTATTTACGTCTATGGATGTTTTGCCTGCATGTATGTCTGTGCACAGTGTGTATGTAGTGCTTCTGGTGGCCAGAGAGGGTGACGGATCCTTTGAAACTAGAGTTACAGATGGCTGTAAAGTCCTGAGCTAGGAACCAAACCTAATTTTTCTGCAAGAGCAGCAAATGCTCATAACTACTGAGACACCAGCATCTCTCTCTCTCTCTCTCTCTCTCTCTCTCTCTCTCTCTCTCTTTCTCTCTCTCTCTGTCTCTATCTATATCATCTCTATCTATATCTATATAATCTATATCATCTCTATCTATATATCTATATGTATACCTATATCTATATTGAATCTATATCTACATCTTTATCTATGCCTAAATCTATATCATCTATCTACATCTCTCTCTCTCTCTATATATATATATATATATATGACAAATTATTCTCTAATAAAAGAGATATTTTCTAAATCTGAGAAAATATTCTTGAAAGATCTTGAATCCTCTATTACCAACTTCATTCAAAAAATAAAAATAAATATAAAGCAAATAGGTCTAGACATAGATGTGTCTGTTGGAGAATTCTTTCAAAGACCTGAAGATGAAATGACATTGTTCTTCTACAAAATGGTTTAGAGAATAACACAAATTATTTTCATATTTAATGACATGCTGAGTTTCAGGTCTGGAACCACCACTATGATATTGAGGGAAAGGCAGGCCATGGGAAAAAACAAACAGGCAGCATGTAATGTGCATGTAGACTCAGTGAGATTCTGTCCCAACACAGGCTTCAGGATGAGATGCTCTGTGCTCCTGGGGCTCCTCACCAGCCACGCCTCAAGGGAGGTCCCCCATGGCTTTTGCCACACTTCACACTTTCAGAGCTGCTTTCCAGCCCTGAAGACAGGGTGTCAGATGGAGGCATCTATCTATCATGGCTCTACAGGAAAGCCAGAGTGAAGAAGCCACAGGGTCCAGCCACATCACCTTTCTGAGCTCACTGAACTGTGTGGTATCCACACCAGCTCCTAAGCCACATTCTCACTGTAAGGCAGGCGAATCTTGTCTTTGTATCCAGACACTGTTATTTATTTTCCAGAGCCCACAGGTCACGACCTTCTCAGGTTGGCTCCACCAGGTTGCTGTCTTGCAGGTCACTTGTCTCTCCTTCATAGCCTTCTTGCTGTGGCCCATTCACTTGTTTCCTCTCAGCTTCCCATGTCAGTACCATGGACAGAGCAGGCAGCTTGGCTGCCTCATTCCTCCAGTCCCTCTGAGAACCTCATTGGTTACAATTGTCTATCTTCAGCCACAGTATCTTTACTCCAGAGGGTAGCCTAGGACAACCTCTTTATATGTTTCTCTGTACTGGCCCAACTATGTTGGTGTCTTGCACACCTGTTACTCTCTATGGGAAACTGGGGTATCTCAGTGCTGTTCCACTGATCCCAATCCTGTGGACTTGTTACTAGCTGAAGGTTGTTTCTTCCTCATGGCTGCCAGCCTTCTGGAATGCTTACTTCATCTGTTCTGTTGCTCACTTTGCGGTGTAGATGTCACCAGCACCTTCTCTGTGTTGTTTCCTCTCCCTGTGCCCTCCCCTCCCCCACCAGACACAAATCCATGTCTGTCTTACAGGCTTGATGCATGCTTAGCATACAGCAACCCTATATACATACATGACAAGTTTTAGGGGTTCAAAGCTGGCCCCTCATGGGAGATTTTTCAGAAACTTGGGCAGGGAAGTTTTAAAGCCTTGTCAATGTCTGAGGAAAGCTGGGGCCAAAAGTAGTTATCTTCACTACTTCAAGGGGTACCAAGAATCTAGATAATGAACCTTCAGGGTCAGGATGGCAAGAACACTGCTGTGTCCTACTGGGGTTCCTGCCTGGCCAGTGATTGCACCCATTTTACTCCCTCCCCCAGGTACTCCAGCTGTCAACCAAACCCCTTTCTGACAAGGTTAGAGGCCAGCATATGTGGGCTAGTCCGTTCAAAGGTACCAGCATTTGCTGGACAGCAAGCATCTATCTCCATGGCCTTAGCTAAGCTTCTAGATAGGATGCATGTCTAATTAATGTGGACTGGTGTGGAGTCTTGATTCACATGCAAGGCAAGGTCTGCATCTCTAGCTGCACAGCCTCGACCTTCAGACCATCATGAGCTCCTGCCAGGCAGTGGCCCTGAGCCAGCCCCACCACTGAAGCATGAAGGGTGTTCATGGAGGGCTCTGATGAAATGTGAATCAGTCCAGGAAATTAATTCTCTCTGAGTATTAAAAGAACACACCATCCGTACCTGCCTGTATGGCACAAAAGGACAGAAGCCCAGGTGTGAAAAGGCGCAAGTGCACAGAGAGTGTCTGTGATGGACTAAAAGTTGCTGGGATTCCAACAGTTGTCCCAGAGACTATGTCATATGCAAATGAATAAGTAAGTGGGTATTGTTTAGGAAGAAGAGCAACATGTCCACGGCTGTCTGGCCAGGCATGAAACAGAGCCAGGCCTCATTTATTCACCAAGTAAAACCCCCTTCATCTCGATTAGCAGATGATCTCGCACTGAAGATCAGAGAGAAGGGAGCTGCGTTGCCTGCTGCTTTAGGGAAACAATATGCTTTGAAACACGGCGTCTGCTTTTCCGTCTCCAATGAGAAGGCTTGCATTATTAAACAATCCGCTTAATAATTTAGGCTGAAATAAACTTGCAACACAGAGGGGGAAGTTCTCTATCTGCCAGCCAATGCCATTGCACTTGAGTTTGAGGGACGGGGGCGTCCAGTTAAACTAAAGGATGACTCCCTGGCTGTCACTGGGAAAGAGTTGATGACTAATGTCTTCTGCGAGTCACCCCAGCACACCTCCAGAGCTCAGGGAGCTGAGAACATAAGCTACATTTCCGAGTCTCTTCCAGGCAGCCCCTGGGGAATCCTCCATCCTGTACCCAGGGACCTCAATGCCACAGCTCAGAAGGAGCCATAGCATGCCGTCTCAGCACTTCTTGTTGGACAGAGGCTCCTTGGAGCCTTATCTCTGATCTGCACATCTATTCTCAGATGGTATGATACCTAAGCCCTTAACTCTCTGCCTGTAGTCCCATGGCTGTTCTCCATCTATATATGTGGTTGAAACAACCCTCTGGGGATGATGGATTACTTGAAGGTAGAATAGCCTCTCTATTTCCAGGCAAAACCCACATAGTCTCTAGCCATACACCATCTCCCTCAAGTACCCTCACTCTGAGAACTAGAAACTTGCAAGCCTACACCCTCCATGAGTATCTTCTGGCTTCAGAAGCTACCCTAGGTGTCCCCAGCCTGGACCCTTCATAAACTCTGCTGCGCTTGAGTGTGTGGGTCTCATACTCTATCTTCCCCTTCCCCTTCATTCTTCCTGTGTCTTATACCGAAAGAAAAATGCACCTCTATTCTTGCTGCTTTTGAGCTCTGATATCTTCACAAGGCTGGCCTATCCTCTTCTAGACTCTCTAGTCAGTCTACCAATTCCAAGGTGATATTGAATACAGTGCAGGCTCTTGTCCCTCTAGAACTGAAACAGGACCCTAAGCAGAGATGGATTTCATAGGTTCCTGTCTTTCAGGAACCCCATGGAAGAGATCTTAGGGTGTGATGACCCTCCAGCTTTGTGCTGCTTGACACAGCTAATGGATGGGTGGTACTCTTTACATAAATATGTGTTCATTCCACCCTGGAAACCACCTGACTCCATCCCAGCGAGCAATGGTTGCGTTCATTCAGCCTCCCTGTGGCAGCTTGCAATCACATTGATCGCCAGCTTCAGGGGACTCCTGGAATCTTTCTTTGAGCTCTGTCTATCCACTTGATAGTCAGTGAAGAGTGACAAGTGGGAATATGATACTTCCCGTGAAGGGACATTGAGGTGTGGTATGGAGTCCTCTAATGGTGTCTCTAAAGACTAGAGCCTCAGAGACAGAGTCTTCTGAGCAGAGGGTCAGCAGACATAGGACAAAAGATCCGAGGGGGGAAAGTTCTAGTTTTCTCAGCTAAAACTAGGAGGCCATACAGGTGTTATCCAGTTGGGTGTCAGGACCACATGAGTGACTCTTTGTGATGCTCATGGGTAGGACAATCCATTTGAAATGAAATCCGGGTCAGAAGCTAATGAGTGTCTCAGTGATATAAAAGAACTAACTCCAGGCAGCATGGTGCTGAGAGCATCTTGGAGAGCTGGGCAATGATGTATTATTCCTGGGACTTCTAGAGCCAGTGCACATAAGAGATGATGGGTCAAGTCATTATACGTAGGGTAACATCTATGGCAACCTCTTGATTTTCAAAGCAGATGCACTAGACATTGTCAGATGTTCTTGGTTGTAAGAACTCAGTAGATCTTTCACAGTTCACATAGGTGTCCCTATGGAGGGCCCTGCTTTGCTCATGATAACTCAAGGAAGCTAGTGTTGAAAGCTAGATTTGAACACAGAGCATTCCATACTAACTTCCACTAGTCTTTACCTCTTCTGTACTCTTGGGAGCTGTCTGTGTGAGCTGAGCTCAGTTTGGGCACAGGAAGTAGGAACAAAAGTTGCAGGTACTGGACAGAGTGACTCCACAGCTCTATGTGTAGTCATGGAAGTTTCAAGAGGGTCGTTTGTGCACTGCATAATGTGCCTAGGTTTCTTAGAATGTCTTGGAAGCTGGTATTGACCTTGCTTCCCAGAGCCCTGTCTTCCCTCTTATGCTGCGATATCCTACTCAGTAGCAGTGAGTTACTCATATTTATCTTAAATGGTTCTCACTGTATCTTTTGGGACCGAGGTGGAGCATTCATTATGGGGTCTTTCCCCAATTTTTCTACAGTGAGCTACCTCCTGCCTCAATGTCTATTAAAAATACCAACTGAGGCTGGAAAGTTGACTCAGTGGTTAAGATATTTGCTGCTTTTGCAGAGGCCTGGGCTTAGTTTTCCAGCACCCAGGTGAGATGGTTCACAATCACCCAGTAACTCCAATTCCAGGGTGCCAGCATCCCCTTCTGGCTTTCTGTGGGACTTGTGTTCACATGTACATTTGCACACAGATACACACAAATGTACAGAATTAGGAAGAAAGAGAATCTTTTATTTTTTGTTTGTTTGTTTTTTTTTTTTTTTTTGAGACAGAGTCTCCCTACAGAGCTCTGACTGTCCCAGAACTCAATATGTAGAGTAGGCTGGACTCACGGAGATCTGCCTGATTTGGCTGTATGCTGGGATTAAAGGTGTGTGTCATTACATCTAGCAGGAAGTAAATCTGAGGTGACAAATCTTTTAAGTTCAGACTCCATTTTAGAGAACCTGACCTAAGTTTGAACTCAGGTAAATTAACAGGCTGGTACCTAGCATTAGTTTCCAAGTTGTCCCCCAACGAAGCCTGAGCCTATCTCCAGTCTCTAGGTTAATCCCCAACAAGACCAGCGTTTCCAGGTTATATCCTCAACAAGACCTGGTGTCTCCAGGTTATTCCCCCAACAAACCTGTACCCCCAGGTTACAAGCCCATCCCCTGCCTAATGACCACCAATGCAGAGGAGAGAAGAAGTTAAGTTTATGATATGACTCCCAGCACCAGCCAATTGTGTTAAAGGCCACAATAGCTTTCCAATTAGATGCTTGCACATGTACTCCCTGCTTGCTGTTTAGTATAAAGCCTTGCCCCGATAGACATTTGGGGCTCCCTCACCACCAAAACTGTCCTGCACGATAGTGGTGCATTTTGGGGGTACAAGCTAGTTCAAATAGAATAAAGACCCTGCTGTGAGTTCCATCAGATCAGCTCCTCTGATTTTTTGGGGGAGATCACTAATATTTCACTGGCCCAACATTTTTTTTTTAAGATTCATTTACTTATATATTTTAGGGCTTTGTCTGCATGGGTGTCTATATACCACAAGTCAGCATCAGATCCCATAATAGATGGTTGTGAACTGCCACGTGGATGCTGGGAATTGAACTCAGAACCTCTGGAAGAGTAGCCAGTGCTCTTAACCATTGAGTCATCTCTCCAGCCATGAATCTTTCTTCTTCCTTCTTCTTCTTCCTTCTTTCTTCTTCTTCTTCTTCTTCTTCTTCTTCTTCTTCTTCTTCTTCTT
>JANHMN010000012.1:14688768-14709420 GCA_030674055.1 Rhabdomys pumilio
TCTCTCTCTCTCTCTCTCTCTCTCTCTCTCTCTCTCTCTCTCTCTCTTTGTGTGTGTGTGTGTGTGTGTGTGTGTGTGTGTGTGTGTGTGTTTCAGAGGAATCTGGGCATAGTGTACTCACTTATTATCCCAGTACTGAAGCGACAGAGACAGGAGAATCACTGGAACTTTCTGGCTAGACAGCTTAGAAGAATAGGTAAGCTCCATGTCCAAAAATAAATAAATAAATAAATAAATAAATAAATAAATAAATAAATCTAAGAGGGATCAAGGGAGGAACATCAACACGTGCCTGCACACACATAGGTGTATACCTGAATGTGGACATATGTGTGCATCATACATATACAATAAAATGTTTTAAAGAAAAAGAAAAGTACAACGCATATAATTAAATAACCAGCATGGGATACAGTCAGGTAGTTTGAATAAAACTGTAAAACACGATGAACCCTGTTAGACATAGAACACACTAACAAAAGAACAGAGGTGTCTTCAAGTGGCAACCTTGCAGGAAGTCAGAATATGGGGCTGCTAAGAGGTCACGAGGCTGACATACCCTGACATGAGGAGCTCCTCATGGGGCCACTCAGGGCAAGGACCTAGAGAGGGTGAACTGTGGCAGCTGGACCTTCAGCTGTCCTCCTGTGGGTTCCAAGCACACCCCACCTTCCATAGAGTCAGGCTCCAAGCCTTGGGTTCTTGGGTCCTTATAAAACCTTAGGGAGGTGCTGCACTCTTACAGAAGCAGGGTGGGTGTAATGGTTTGGATGATGAATGTCCACCACAGTCTAGAGCATTTGAGTAGCTGATCCACAGTTTGGGGAGTGTATTACTGATGCAGCTTTGAGAATTTTAAAGTTGGCATGATTTCTAGTTTACTCCCTCTGTTTCAAGTTTGCGGTTCGAGATATGAGCCCTCAACTTCTTGCCTCTGCCACCATGGATGCTTCTTACTGCAGCGTCTCCTTAACCATCTCTCTTGCACTGTATATGCAAATGAACCCTTCCTTCTATAAGTTGCCCCAATCATGGACTTTTATCACTGTGCTAGAGAACTAACTGATACAGTGTGAGTGGATCACTCAGAGTCCCCTAACTTCCTCAGGTATCAAGTCTATCAGGTGCTGTGCCCTTAATGTCTCACTAGAATGAGGCTGGAATTTACTTCTTTTCATGTGTTATTAAGATCTGGGGCTTTGGGGAGGTGATCAAGATTAAATGAGGCTGAGAGCGTAGGACTATGGTCCAAGGGGCTGTTAGAGGATGATGGATCTGCCTTACAGTCTTCCCACACAAAGCCCTGTACTGATAGAATTAAGATGCCACAACAGCCTTACAGCCTGACCTCAATGGATGACTGCCTGTTCCTGTGCTTCTTAGGCCTTCAGAACTATGCCCAGAATATCTTTATTTTATATAAGTTACCTACCTAGCTTGTGGTATTCAGTTGTAGTAATGAGAGACAGACTGAGCCCTAGGGTTAATGGTCATGGGGAGAGGCCTCTGCATGCTGCCACAGAGGATGGCAGACACATCTGAGGTCTGTGCCTGCAGGAAGGAACTGGTCCTCCATTTGTTCTTCTTCACCTAGCATCGTTATGAGTCATCTTACCCTGTTATCCCAGATTTGACTTTTTTTTTCTTTGATAATTTGGACAATTCGTATCTGCTCCCCTCAACCCCATGGCCAATTTCATTTACACATGTTTTGTGTATAAATAACACAGAGTCCCCTCCACTCCCACACCTCAGCCTGTGGACTCTCTGCGTCTCCCATCTCCTTGCTGAGTTGCTGCTTTTAATTAGAATTGACGGGATGTCTCCATTTGATTGGCCTTTTCAGAGTGAAGATTCCTGGACTTAATTATTCCACGGCATCCCACTCCCGAGCCGGTACTCTCTGCTTTTTGAGTTAATTAAATCCTTCTTGCTTTCTGTCGGCTGGAAGTCAGTCTTGTTCTAATTTCTTAAGTTTAATGCTCATCTTACTTTGTATTTTGTTTTAAAGAAGGGGCTAGTTACAAAAGCAATTAAATTTAACCCAAGGAAAGTTTTGATACCATCACCAAATTATCAGATGGGTTATTTTTAATAAATCATAATTACGGCTCTGATTCTGATCTTGAACCAGGATTGAGTAAAGGGAAGTTTCTCTCCTCAGTCCAAGCTTTTGTGTCTGCCTAGGCTTGCTTTTGTTGGCACTGGCTTTTACTGTTAGTTTGACAGAGACCATTCTCTGTGTAACTGAGTTGCAGGTTATTGAACTGTGGTTTGTTTGAACGACAGATATAGCATATTATTTAATTTTCAAAATCTCTCCTGTGCAATTAAAATAAATTCCTCCCTTCTTGATGGCTTAGGACCTTTGCAATTACATTTGTATCTATTAGTTGTAACACGTACAGAAGCACACGGGGTAGAGTGGCCCACGCTGTGGTTTTGTGGATTTATACTCTTCTTGGTTTTGCCTCAAACACTGTATAGGAAGAGGATGGTGCTGGAGCCTGCTCATGCAGAAACAGGCAGTCATAGGGACACAGTCATTCGGGGACACAGGTTACACAGGTCACACAGACAAGAGCTGATGGCAGTGTCTCATCATGGATGTCATAGTCCATGCTGATCTTGATCACTCTGGGTAGACACAGCACTGGTTCCCAATTCTAGCTGGAAAGTTGAAGTCTACAGGGCTCTGGGCTGAGTGCCTAGGAAGACCTTGTCTCATTGACAAGAACCCTTGTACCAGCCTCTGCATTCTGGTGTGTCCTGAAGTCTTACAGTGAACCAATGATTAAACGTTTTTGTAAGTCTCTCCCATTTCAGATAGAAATTAAAAATTCAAATAAACAAACAAAGAAAAGAGGAATGGAAAAACGCACTTAGTAAGATATAATCTGCCACTCCAAAATAACCCAGTACCCAATACAATAAAGTTCATGGTATCTGCTATCTGGAATGAAAAGATGGAAAAACTTTGAGAGTTTATAGCCTTGTTCCACCTCTCTTTCTTCTCTCTCTCTCTCTCTCTCTCTCTCTCTGTGTGTGTGTGTGTGTTGGGAATCACCTAACAACTCAAGCAGTTTAGAAAGGAATCACAGGGCTATCATGACCTGATTTCCGGGTTTCTCACGAGCTCAGGTAAGCTTGACCACGAGACAGAGACATTAACCTAACTAGAGATTAAGGAGTGGATGAACAGCAGCAGCAGAGACGGGCAGACAGAGTAGAGAACTGACACCACAGAGACTGGAAACCAGCTCCTGTCACGAGCACATGGACAAAGCAGGATTAAGGACTGGCCCAGCTGTAATAGAACACATGTCCAGATGAAAGAACACAGACTCTGTTATGAGCAGCACCAGATGGAACACCTCAGTATGAGGTCATTGTGTATGGCGTGAAGTTGGGATTCCTTGCTTTCTAGTTCAGTTTTAGACCCACAATGTGACTTGTCAAAATTATTATTTAAACCGCACCTTAGTAGTAGCTATTGCTTAAGACAATGGAAATTCTTTGCCACACCAAGCCTTCCTATGACCCTGTCTTCCTACTGTGTTATTTTGGTTCTGCCTGTATGTATCTGCTATGGACTAGGGGCTGAGCAACCATCTTTGTCTCCCCCTGGTCTGACACAAGGCATGCTGGCCACTTGGTCCACACTTTTACTTGTAGATGAAGTGCCCATCTCAATAGTTGGTCAGGGATTTCATCATAAATGGTTGTGCCTCTCAATCTTTATTATGAATGTGATTGGATTTGGAGTCACCTAGGAGACACACGATGGTGTGGTTTTTCCTGGGAGGATTAGCTGAAGAAAGAAGACACACACTGAATATGTTGGCTCCATTCTACTGGCTGGTGTCTGTGACTGAATAAAAAGGGGAAAAGGAGAAAGTCAGATATGCACCAGCATTCATTTCTATGCTTTCTGATCCACCTAGAAATCAGAAATTTCCTGCAGCTGCAGCTGTAAGTTGCACCTGGTGTCATACTTCCCCACTATAGTGAGCTGCATCCCCTAAACCACAAGGCAGATTTCCTGCTTCTCCTGTAGTTTGTTTGTTTGTTTTTTTGCTATGTATTTGGTCACAGCAATAAGACATGTATCTAATACAATGACTGTTGAGTTTTCCAATGATTATTTTTGCATCTGCTGAAGATGCCCCAAGCTATCTTAATCTCATTTCTTTTATAAATAGTGGTGATTTTAATGGATTCCTTTTAAATATGAGAAATACTTTGCCTTCTTGGGGAAATCCAACCTAACTGGGACATGTTTTCCCAGGTTACTTGTTTTAAGCTAGAAATCTTCACATGCCACTAAGGGGAAGGAAAGAAGAATCAAGGAGAGAAGCAGGGAGGAGACCCAGTGACTTATCCTTGGGTGGTGACAAAAAGATCTGAATGATATTGAGGTGAGGCTTCAGGCTGGAATAAGGAGACACATATGGAATCTTGGGGGAAAGGCACTTGGGAATTGGGGCAGGATGTTACAGGCTTATATCCTGATCCCTCAGATGTACATGTTGAAATATTAACAAGACTTCCTCCATCCTTGAGAACTCACTGAAGATTTCCACCAGTAGCTATGTGCGCAGAAGTCATCTCATTTCCTTTCACTATGACTAGATTTCTGAACAGTATGGCTGGGGTGTCCTCATTTGTAGAAGAAGCATGAGAGCCTATCCATCTGTCTGTCTGTCTGTCTGTCTGTCTGTCTGTCTGTCTGTCTGTCTGTCGGTCTGTCTGCTTGCCTGTCTGTCTGTGTCTATCTCTCCAACCATTCATCTACTTATCTTTGACTTGACGTTGAGTTCCAGTGGCCCCCTCCAAATCACAGATAATAAAAAGAGTGAGTTATAACCAAGAAATTTACATAAATATATACAAATGTCCAATAAATACATGATATAACCAACCATTATATTAGTAAACATCCTAATTAAAAACTGGGCTTCTGTCAAATGGCAAAATTATACAGGCTTATAAATTTCAGGATCTATCTATCTATCTATCTATCTATCTATCTATCTATCTATCTGGATGACAAGAGGTTGGGGAAATGTGCTTCCCCAGAGGCTGTGTACTCCAGTCGGGCAATCTCTTTGGCTCATTCATTCTGTGAATGTCCCTGTGTACTCAGCGTGCACAGGCCAAAATGAAACAGGGAACACATGATGAAGAGCCTCCCACTGCAATGAAGGTTAAGACCACCACAAACAGGCCAGAGAAGGTTCCATGAAGAAACTAAGATACAAATCTAGAGGAAAGAGAGTTTTTGGAGAAAGGGGATGTATTGGTTGAATATTGATGCATGCAGTCCCTTCCGTCCAGTGGTTTTAGAACCGTCTATAGAATCTTGTGCATGTGTAGAAGACAAGGTGACTGGTGCTCATGGTATGTCACTTGTGATGGTGGCTGTGTGCAAATGACATATCAGGAAGCTGGCTACATAACAATGATACAGCCACAGCTTCCCATTCTCTAGGTAAGTATGTGAGGCAGAGCCTGAGAAAGATGACGTGGAATGTAAAGGTACGGAACAAGCAGCAGCACAGACAAACCTTACGACCTTTGGAAGAGGCATGTGCACGTGTGGGTGCGTGCATGCGTACGTGCGTGCGTGGGTGCGTGCGTGCGTGTGTGTGTGTGTGTGTGTGTGTGTGTGTGTGTGACTGAATGAGGCATTTAAATTAGCACCATTTCTGCTCACTGAGCAACAGGGTAGACAGCAAGAAACTGAGGGGGCTCATATATCAAACCTCAGATGAGAGAAAAGAAAACAGCTAGCTCTCCTCCAGCCCTACAGCCTCTGCACCCCTGTGATGGTTTGTATATGCTTGGCCCAGGGAGTGGCGCTGTTTGGAGGTTTGGCCTTTTTGGAATAGGTGTGTCATTGTGAGTGTAGGCTTTAAGACCCTCATCCTAGCTGCCTTCAGATGAAGATGTAGAACTCTCAGCTTCTCCTGCACCATGCCTGCCTGGATGTTACCATGTTCCCACCTTGATAATAATGGACTGAACCTCTGAACCTGTAAGCCAGCCCCAATTAAATGTTGTCCTTACAAGAAGAGTTCTTGGTCATGTTGTTTGTACATAGCAATGAAAACCCTAATTAAGACAACCTCTAACTACCCATCTGACCATTCTTCTCTCTGTCTGTTTTCCCTGGGGTCACGCCACTCTGGCTGGCCTTGTGAGGGAACTTGTTCTGACTGCCCAGGCGCCTGGATGTTCCTCTATTTTACTCATTACCATTCTCAAGCATTCACTTCTTGGAGCAGTCTCTCATCTACTCTAAGCAGGGAGCCCCTCCAGTTCCCAACTCTCCTCACTCTATTGACCTTTCCATGGTGTGCTCACACCTCTTCATCAATTCACCTTTCTGCCTGTCTCTTGGTTGTGAGTCCTGAGCGGGGCCCCTTCTCTTCAGGGCCCAGAGCAGATGGAGCACAGCTCTGAGTCAGTGCTGCTCTGAGTCAGTGCCGCTCTGTGGACGTTGCTGTCAAGCCCTCGTATGTTCAAGGACTATTCTAGGAGCTTGGGGACACCTGATCCCTGAGCAAGGGTGCTGGGCATGTGGGAGTGAGAGACCAGGAGCAGAGACTAGATACAATCAGAGACATGTGATGGGGTGATGGCGGCAGGTGCTTTAGAGGAGAAAGGTAGCAGTAATATCAGGGGATGTCAGGGTTTTCTTTAACAACTCTGCTTGCTGGGGCAAAAGCCACCTCCTTTCCCTTCGCCAACTTCTGAGGACATCGAATCCCAAACTTTGCCAATATGGCTGATAGCATGGGAGTGCTGGTGGTCTGGAGGTACATCCTCATAGCTAATTCCATTTGTGACTGTCCCTGGTAGGATGTCAGGGTCCTAAAATTATGAGGGATGGGTAGCTGGGGACAGAGGAACATGATCAGGGATCATCTAGACATACCCCATGTACATCATCTGGACCCTATCTTGGAGGCTGGATATCAGGGGTCACTGAGGACAGGTCTGGGTTTACTGATGATACTTATCTTCTCAGCTGGTAGACACCAGCTCCTTCTTCACTTAGTTTCCCTGTGTATATCTATGTCCTGGTTTCCTCTCACAGGACTACCAGTCATATTAGATTAGGGTGTCTTAGCTAGGGTTTGTATTCCTGCACAAAACATCATGACCATGAAGCAAGTTGAGGAGGAAAGGTTTATTCAGCTTACACTTTCACATTGCTGTTCATCACCAAAGGAAGTCAGGACTGAAACTCAAGCAGGTCAGGAAGCAGGAGCTGATGCAGAGGCCATGGAGGGGTGTTACTTACTGGCTTGCTTTTCCTGGCTTGCTCAGTTTGCTTTCTTATAGAATCCAGGACTACCAGCCCAGGGATGGCACCACCCACAATGGGCTAGCCCCACCCCTCTTGATCACTAATTGAGAATACGCCTTACTGCTGGATTTCATGGAGGCATTTCCTCAAGAGAGGCTCCTTTCTCTGTGATAACTCTAGTTTGTGTCAAATTGACACACAAAACCAGCCAGTATATAGAGCCACTTAATTTAACTTAGCCATACTTATATATCCTACCTCCAAATGCATTCTGAGCATCTGGGGTCAGGAGCTTGTGACGGTCATTTTTAATTGTTAACATGATCTAAAATCATCTGAGAAGAGAGTCTTGGTGAGGGTCCCAGGCTATGGTGGACAGAACCACTCTTTAGGCTAGGATCCTAGACTATGAGTGGAGAGAGTGATTGGATTTCTACAGGCAGGCATTCATTTCCTCTCTTTCCTCTTGACTGTGGACTTGATCTGATCAGCTGCTTCCTGTTCTTGCCTTGACTTCCCCATTGTGATCAACTGTGATTTGCCAATATGAGCTAAAACAAGTCTTTCCCTCTGCAAGTTGCTTTTTATCAGAATATTTTATCATAGCAACAGAAAAGGAAACATGGGCAGACCTCGTGTGGATTTGGGAGGACCTCATTCAGCACACCACCAACCTCCTGTCTGAATATTATGTGATTATGTCACTATTACTTAACTGGTGTCATTTTCCACTGGTAGCAAAATTCCAGAAGGCCTGAGCTTTCACAAAAGCACATTCCCTTGCTGCTGAGCATGAGGGCAGCGTTCCTGGAGGAGACAAGAGGATGTCATGACGTCAGTGAGTGTGCAGGTGCTCATAGTTCACCCTGGAAACAGGTCTCTGTGTACAGAGTCCCTTTCCCCACTCTTAACTTGGGAACTCTCCACAACTTCTCCACCATGGAATTCCATCTTATTCAGGCATGTTCTCTTCCCCCTAGTAACCAGACATCTCAATGGGGCTTGCAGACATCTGTCAGGGCTCTGCTCAGGTACCAGCTTGGTTCTGAGCCCCCTGGGCTGGGGAGAAGAGCAACCTGGGCCTCTACCATGAGTCATTATGCTCCCAATTCTCAACACAGGTGCACACAGGCACTCCTCCATCACTGGGGTCTAACAATCAGAGGCAATTGAGTGCTCAATGAGTTGTGTCAATTTCCCACAAGCCACTTGCTCAGTGTCTGTTCCTTAATCATAGCTCTAGAAATCTACATTTTGGTAAATAATTATACGGTTCATGATTTCACTCTGTCTGCCCCATATGGGTGTTAGCAGAGTGTCGATCAGAACGCAGCATGGTAGGACCTGTGGAGGAGGTCAGGGCAGGAGTGGGATAGTCCCAGGCTCACCAGTGAGCAGCTACGAACATACTCTTTGCTTGAGACTAGGTCCCAAACAGACATAAAGCCAGCATCCTCAGCCCTGGTGGTATCAGCTAGACTGGTGGATGCCTTCTGACCAGCAATCCATGGTGCACTCACCTCCCGTACCTTCGGCTTCTCCACCTCCCAAGGCTCTGTGGTGTCCTGATCTCCCAGAGCTCCCAGGCAGGAGGAAGGACGTGTTAAAGATGTAGAAAAGAATCTGAAAATGGAGGAAGAGAATGAGGCAGGACTGGGGAGAGCTGGAGTTTCCCAAGGACCAGGGGACTTTCACATCACATCGATGGTTGTCAGGTAGAGGTAGAATAGCTGAGAGGCATTTAAAAACAGCATTGATAAGGGCTGAAGAGATATAGCTTAGGGGTTAAGAGCACTGGCTGTTCTTCCAGAGGCTGCAGGTTCCATTCCCAGCACTCACACGGTGGCTCACAATGGTCTGTTACTCCAGTCCCAGGGGATTTGATGCCATCTTCTGGCCTCCACAGCCACCGTAAGGTGGTGCACAGAAACATGAGTAAAATAGAAATAAATTAAAAAGACAGCGTTGATATATCAGGGTGAATGCCAATATGAGTAACTGTTGAGGTTATGCTAAAACAACCATACAGAAAGTTTATGATTTTGACTCTTTTATATGCATTCACACTGACAGTTAGTCTAACCACACAGGGTGATTGTCACCACTGCCACCGCCCCTCCTGACTGAGCCCTTTATATCTTCTAACTGCGAAACTGTCTCCATCAAATAACAACTCCCACTGTTCAGCCCCAGGCTTGGGCAGTGCCAGCTCTCCATTCCATCTCTGTTGTTTAATATTCTACGGTTTGGGAAAGAGACTCATGCAGGCCGTCTTTCTATGACTGGCTTAGTCTACTTGCACAATCTCCTCAAGGCTCACTACTCTATAGCAGGATGGGCTGTGTTCTTCCCTGTGGCTGAATCACCATGCTCACCACCTATCTGTCTGCAGATCCCTGAACAGCTTCCATCTCTGGTCACCGGGTCCTCTGTCTAAAGTCATGCTGGACACAGAGGTCTTTGAGTCTCTGCTTAGGGATGGTGCTTTTGAAAGAAGTGTGATGTATAATCACCAACTTCCCTTTCATCAGGGGGTGGGGATGATGTGTCCCTTTGGTCCCAGGAGTTTGGAGGCTATGCTGTAGAGAGCAGAGGATATGGGGTTCAGAGGTGTGTATGAGCTACATCAGAGCCTTGGGAAGCCTAGTTAGCCACCAAGCTCCCTGCTCCTGGCAAGGAAAGAATGGCAGCAGAATCCTCGGCAAGCTTGGCTTCCTGTGAACTACACCTTTGGTTTTCTAGTCTGATTCTTTGGCATGGGGCTCTGCTGATCCTGGACAGCCTCGCTGACCAAACCTTAGCGCTGGCAAATGACTTATTGATGCTCTTCAGACGAGCAGATCCTAGGTATCTTATTTGTCATGCTTCCTACATTGTCCTGTGTGGTCCAGGTGCTCCCTCCGTGTCTTTTCACTGGGAGGTATCTCTCAGTTTTCGGTCTCCCTGTATTTCTTGTTTTCTATTAATGCACTGTCTAATGACATTGTGCCTCTGGTCCCCCTAAGCCTGGAAAGGGATGGGCTTCTCTGGGTCTCCAACAATGAGAATGGCACATTCTTGGAGCTGTTGGCAGGCCTGGATCCTGGCAAGTGAGCTCCTGGAGAGACTGTGTCCTCTTTAAGTTGAAAAGTCCTTTCTGAATGCACTGCTGGAAACTGAGTCTTTGCACCCTCCCTTTGCCTGTGAGCCAGCACCCCTCCCTGCTCTCCAAGCTAGACCATCCCCACTCTTCCGGGCCTTTCTGAGGAGACAGAAACATTTATCACCATGATCCTTTGCTCCCTGCTTCAAGCTGGCTGCTATCCAGTAGCCACCTGCCCTTACTCATCTCACTGCTAATTGAATTGAGATATAACACTAATATGGGCATGAAGTTCTGTAATTAAAATAGACTTGGAAACAAACCTAGACGCAAAGTTCTGCAAGCCAGGCAGTTCCTCTCACTAGCACTTTGTTCTTGCCCAGTTCAGCCACTTAGCTGAGCAGAGGTCTATTACAGTCTACCCTCCAGGCCTTGAATCTGGTCCTCATCTGGCAGAAGTGGGGACGAGTGTTTACATCTCTTGAAGGATGTAGGAAACCAAAGGGATGCTGCATTCTGCCTTCCACCACTGATTCTATTTTAATTCCCACTTCCGAGGATGGGAGCTAAACCCTCCCCTGTCCTGCTTCTGATTATCCATTTACCTGTTGGTCCTGGAGAGAAGCAGAGGACTGGAGAATTTCTGACTATCAAATCCCTAGGGAGGATTTTCTTTCCCTGTGCTTTGAGAGCTGCTCTTCACTGCTTCAGAACCCTTCCTGTGTGGGATGCTATTGCTATCGTCTGATATTTTGACCACCTGATGGCAGAAACGTAAAAGGAGGGGTAAGAAAAACCACGATGTGGCAGTGATACCCGTGCTCCCTAAAATGCAGGTGACAGGTGATCACAACAGGCCTTTTTCTGTGCTGTTGTCCCTGCAGATCAGAGTCAGTGCTGTGGGTGTTGATGGTCCCCAGGGACCCTAGAGATGGGGGAGGGGGAAGAATTTAAGGCATTTTACTGCACAGACTGCTTTTCATATCAACACAGCAAGGCTGCAGGCCATGTGCCCTCTGCGGTGCTGAGTCTGGCAGCTGCTCCACAGGAGCCAGGTAGGATCCTGGGACTCAGCATCCTCACCTGGAACACTTCTAGTCTGGTTCTAGTTGAGTCTTCTTGGGTGGGTTCTTGTGTCCCTGCATGTGTGTGATTCTGGAAGGTTAGGAAGAAGAGCCTGGTTACCTGCGAGGCAAGAATCTGCTCCCTTTCTAGAATCCCAGAGAGATGAGGTAGAGACCAATTTTGTGAAAGTATTTCTCAGGCTTACTTGTGAGAGGCTCTCTTAGTGAGAGGCTCAGGAATGCTGAAATAGGAAACGGCTGCACCCTTTGCAGCAGGGTGGAGAGGCACAGGCCTCAGCTTCTGCCTTCTAATCTACAGGGCCTTTGTGTGCTCTGGGCTGCAGCAGAAAGAAACAGTAGAATGAATGCATACGGTTCTGTGCAGCTGTGGCTGCAGGTTTTTTACACACAGTATATATGGCCCTTTATCACTTCCGGTTTGCACTGACCACAACCAGATGTAGTTTCTCTGCACTGCCTATAGACGTAGCCACAAGGTAGGGGCCCAGGTGACCAAATCCTGTAGTGTGACCCATTAGATTCTACACCACATGGCTCTGATCTTCTCAAGAGATGGAGGTGGATCTACTGGGAATGAGGCTGAATGTTAACCTGGTTACTTTCCATCATTCCTAGTGTCCTTTCCTTTCCGGGTATCCTGAAATGGCTCAGAATGTCCAGCTGCCATCTGCACTGAGCCTAGAGGGGCTCAAGTCACCTGTCCTGATATTTGTACATGCAGTGGTGCTCTACCCTACTGCTTGTACACGCAGAGACAAATATTCCTCTGCCTGCTGTCCAGCCAGAGTGACCTGCCCAGTTACCCCTCATGTTGTCACACTGCCAAGCTTCTGCTCTTCTGGGGAAAATCACACCCATGTTTGTGGTCTGGGCTTTTCCATAAAAGGATTTCCTAAGAGATTCTGATTCTTCAGTGTACACATGGGGTAGAGACTAAATCTGATCTTCAAACAAGGTATGGATGGAGTCGCTCTGTGATCGATTACTAATGTCTGCTACCACTGGACATTTTCTACCTTGACATCATCCCCTCTTCCTGGAATGACCCCCTCCCTACTGGACACACAGTTACTGCCCAGGAAACATTTTGTGCCTATCACTCTAGCTGAGCCAAGGGTCCCAGCCTGGCTTTTCCACGCAGTGGGTGTGTTGCATCAGATGTGCACAACATGACTTCTTGAGTCCCAGCAACTCCTCTTGGTCTCAAGAGAGCTGCTTTGCTGGGTCTGACCTGCAAATCTCCACCCACGGGTGATGCAGGGCAGGGTGTGGTATCTGATTGGCTAGCTGCATAGTCACTGGACAAACAGGAGTGAGCGCCTCAGTCCTTCCAAATGAGGCACATTCTGATCTTTCATTAAAATGTGTTTAATAATCCCATATAATGAGACCATGATAAGCAAAAATAATATCAAAAAGCTGTAGGAGCCATAGATAGCAAAGTACTGGCTGGGTGTTAGCTCCTGGCATGGAGGGTCCCCAGAGGGAGCAGCCATTCTGTCTGTGTGCAGGTCACTTGGTTTACAATATAATGTAAAATGCCAAATACAAACTCAAGATAAATCTGCTGGGTTTAGACGCAGGACACAAAGCCAGCAATTTGTACCAGTCTGAAGCTCCCGGCTCACAGGGATTTCCAAACGACCAGATGCTGATCTGAAGGGCCGGGGTTACTGGGAGGTATTGTTTCAATTTCTTCCCGTCAGGCTGGTACTCTCCTGTTGAGTATAAATAACTGGATGTAATTTCTGATGTGACATCTCATTTTCTAAACAGAAGCACAGCACTCCCACCTGCCCTCCTTGCCTGCAGCCAGCCCTGCCCAATGGAAAAAATGTCCCCGTGGAAGCTCTACTCATATCTCAACCCCAACTTCTTCCTCCAGGGGTCTGAGGACTGCTGGCCCTGCATGCCTCAGGGCCTGGTTCCCGCTCTGTTTGGCTCTGGGAAAGCTCTCTCATGCTCTGTGCCATCCCACACCCTGGAGTCAGAGTTCTTAATAACGTTTTCCCAAAGACCAGAATGCTTTTTTTCTTTCTTTTTCTTTTTCTTTTTTTTTTATGAATGTATGGTGAAAATATGGCCTGACTTTAATATTGCACTATGAGCCTCTGACTAAGGGTTTTAAAAAATATGCTTTATGCATGTATATATAAAGTGGGCATATGTTGCAGCGAAGGCTCACTGCTGTGCATAAAGTGTATTATAATAAAGCTGTAGCATGAGCCCGTGGTGGAGAATGAGAAGAGAAAAGGAGAAGCGCTTCCAGCAGAGGGGAGGCATTCCTTCTGGCTTTGCTAGCAGAGCCATTTGTTCTTGCTGGGATCCTAACAGGTTAGCAAGTTTAGGAGGTGTGAGACTTAGCCAAACCCTGAAGGCCAGGGTGTCCTCCATCCACTATCCCTAGGGCACCTGCAAACTCAGCTCCGAAGAAGGCTAGGATTCTGACCTGAAATCTCTGCTTTACTGAGCTCCTGGAATGTATCCAGAGGCAAGCGTGAGTGATTCCAAGTTTGGGCACCACTATTTCTTCCTATGGCAGATTACTTTGAGAATTGATGTTGGGGTCACTCACATTGCACTTGACGCCGGTGACTGTGTGTTGAACATTTAATTTTCAGGACAGATGGGAAAGTCCTTTCAGGGCAGTGACTTCTTATGAACATGTCCTATGCCCTGGCTCCCTAGTTCCCTCACCACATACATACACTCTGCACAGAACTATTAGTGCGTAAGTAGCTGCGTGTGTTACTGGATTTATCTTAAGGGACTCTCTGTGACCCGTCTGTGCTGTGTGTTTTGCAATTCCCAGACTGGCCAGTATAGAACAATGTGGGAGGGTCAATGATACTGGGGGATGCAGAGTTGAGACAGGTGTCACCTGGCTCCTGGATGTAGAGTGGATTTAGAACCTAGTGGGCTAAAGGACAGAAGGCAAAGTAGTAGCAATCCTGGTAGAGTTTGGAGATCAACAGGGTTTAGGGCAGGGCCATGAGTGATGCCATCCAGTACACAGGCACAAGACAGAGTCAGTTCTCTCTGCTGATGCCGGGAGAAGACTCAGAAGGAATAGGAGAAAGAGGAGGAGGAGGAGGAGGAGGAGGAGGAGGAGGAGGAGGAGAAGGAGGAGGAGGAGAAGGTAGAGGAGGTGGTAGTAGAGGAGGAGCTCTAAGAAGCAAGTAGAGCTGTTAAATGTTTTCTGCATGTGGACCTTCTCTTCTCCAAAAGATGGGTGGGATAGAAGAGTTGTCTCCATGTGACACAATGCAAAGTAGATAAACCACATGAAAGAACACGTTTAGGGCATTTTTCACAATAACTCAAGTGGCAATCTGAGGAGTGGGAGCTATGGAACTCTCAGTACCCAGTGGGCATCTGGGTTGAAAAGCTGTGAGTTCTCAGGGAGATTGAAACAGAAGGGTGGCACACAGTATGAGGGCTCTCCCTCCCACATTCACAAGTATTACAAGAACACACAGGAACTGACCAAGGGAAAGAACCCTTTGGTGCTCAACAGGTCCAGTGCTCACAGAGGGGTGTGAGTAATGCCTCTTCCACCTGCCAAATCAAATTAAAAAAAAAAAACCCTGAGGGTCCAAGCAGAGGTACAGAAAGGCCTGCCCTGAGGATAGATATAACCCCTTCTGCTGAGAATATGTTAATGTGTTCAACAGAGTACCTAAAAGATGAACCTATTTCTTTGTGACTTAATTGTACTTAAAGTTCCATGATGTTTTAGGAATCTGAAAATACTCATTACCCCATCCAAAAGGCAGACTTCTCAGTGTCCACCCCACAAGGAACAACAGCCAGGCATTCAGGGAAACGGGACCCACAATGAAGAGAAAAGTCAGTCAATGAGAAATCACCTTGAAGAAGCAAATACGTCAGAATTAGTAGGACAGGGCATTCAAAGGTCATTTTGTAATGTAAAATAATTACCACCCCAACAGGACACAACACTTAAACATTTATGCACCAAACAACAGGACTAACCGAGCTTCAAAATCCACAAGTCAAGGATTGGTAGACCTATAAGGTCCAATAGAGAACCTACATTTATAATTAGAGCTTTAAATGTGTGTGCTTCAATAATGTATAGGAAAGGCAGACAGATAAATCAGTAAAAATCTAGAAATCCTAACCAATACTATTAACCACCTGGTCCTAATTGACATTTACGGAACACTCCACCAGACAGCTGCAGAATGCACATGGTCCTCAGATCCACATGGGATATTCATCAAGGGAGACCACGTCCATCAGTTGTAGGATGAGTCTCATAAATTCCAAAGGATTTAAACCATACAAAAGCATAACAAGAAAATTGAATCAGTAATGAACAGTAGAGAGATCTTCAGACAATTTAATCTCTTCGTATTTAAAACTAACATTTACTGATGACTCAAAGTGTAAATGAAAAGGGAGTGTAAGATGCATTTTGAGTGTGCTTGGTACCTGTCTTAGTTAGGTTTTACTGCTGCAAACAGACACTATGACCAAGGCAACTCTTGTAAGGACATTTAATTGGGGTTGGCTCACAGGTTCAGAGGTTCAGTCCATTATCATCAAGGTGGGAACATAGTGGCATCCAGGTAGCCATGATATAGGAGGAGTTGAGAGTTCTATATCATCTCTGAAGGCTACTAACAGAATATGTACTTCCAGGCAGCTAGGACTGGTATTAAAGCCCACACTCACAGTGACACACCTACTCCAACAGGACCACACCTTCTAATAGTGCTACTCTCTGGGCCAAGTGTATACAAACCATCACAGTATCCACAAGCCTAGCTATGTAGGATGGGGGGTGGAGGCAGGAGGATCATATATTCAGGCCCAATCTAGGCTCTTGCCTAATGTGAGAGGCTCTAATGTCAGTTCCCAATACAGAAAAAAAGAAAATCCAAATAGAAGATATGTAAATAAGTTGAAGTAGAAAAAATAACACACAAGAAATTTAAAAAGTGCATGATGCCATCAAAGGAATACTTGGAGCAATTACAGCTTAAAAGGTCTATGTAAAGAAAAAGTCTCCAGTTGCTAACCTAGAGGAATTCTACCTAGAGAGGTTAGAGAAGGCAAACAAAAGGGGAAATAAAATCTAGAGTGAAAAGAACCATTGGAATGGAAGACAGCAGAAAACAATCTCTCAAAATAACCGAAGCAGAAAATCTGGTTGTTTGAGAAGATCAATGAAATTGATGAGCTTCTAGCTATGCTGATCAGGAAGAGGGGTGGCGGAGAGAAAGCATGGGACATGGTTGTTACCAGGGACAAACATGGAGTATTAGAAACACCAAAACAGTGGAGAGGACCATGGAACAGCAATATGAATGACTTGGTGCCAGTACACCCAGCTTCTTACACTGGCCTGGCACTTTGCTCAGTAAACAGCACACCAGAGCTACTCACGAAGAAACAAATGAAGCAAACACCCCTAACTAGAAAAAGAGGAGAACTTTTGTGCTGAAAAAAACCCTGGTCCAAATTCACTGGAAAGTTATCACCTTTTCCCAGACATGTAAGGAGGAAATAATCACCAGCATGTGTGTGTGTGTGTGTGTGTGTGTGTGTGTGTGTGTGTGTGTGTGTATTCTTCCATAAAACTCTCTGTGTGAGCCTGGCATCACCCTAACTACAAAACAATCAAAAGCTTTGTAATAAATAAAAGAATAAAAGACACAGACCAAGGGCCTGGAGGATTGGCTCTGGTTAAGAGCACTTGTTCTTGCAGAGGACCTGGGTTAGATTCCCAGCACACACACAATGCCTCCCAACCATTTGTAACTACAGTTCCAGGGAATCTGATACCCTCTGCTGATCCTTCAAGCATCAGACATGCATGTGGCTTGCATACATATATGCAGGCAAAACACTCAAACACATAAATGAAATAAATTTTTTTTTAAAAAAATCATGGACCAGTCTTTCTTGTGAGTAGAGAGGCAAGGATTCTAGACACAAACTTCCAGAGGCATGAAGATTCTATGGATAAAGAAAACTAAGTTTTTACTAGTGGGATTCAGGTTGCGATATGCAAAGTGTTAATGGCTGGAAGTCAACCCAACTGAGAAAGTAAAGACACCACAGGTTTTACAAAGCCCATCACTCAAAAGCAAATCAATAATTTAAAAATCACACCATCTGTACATAAGAAGACTGTGTATGAATAGTCACTATTGCTCTATTTGTAATAGCTTGAGGTACAAGCAGCCCAAGAGTCCATCCCCAGCCAAGGGGTCAGCAGAGTTCAGAAGGATTCCCGCATCAAGCCATCGGATGCCCAGATAATGCTGAGGAGAGAGCACAGCCAGATGAGAAAGCATACACTGTGTTCCAGATGTGAGATGCACACACTGTGTGCTTTCACTGAAGTCAAGCTGCAGTGATAAGGCAGAAGGCAAGAGAAGCCAACAGTGCCAAGGGAAAGGACAGGAGAGCTGCAGGAAGCCACTGAGATGTGCTTGTGTGCACGCTAGGAGAAGAGAGGAGGATGCTGCAGTTGGACACACAGGTCAATGCTCAGCAAGGTGATACCTTTGGTGTGTGCAAGCTATTGAATGTCAATGTTGTCAATGTCAATATTGCCTCTAAAGAGCTGCCTTCATGGCTGGGGAGATGGCCCAGTGGGGAAAGTGCTTGCCGTGTAAACATAACGACCTGATTTTGACCCTCTGAACCCATGTTAAAAGAGTTGGGTGTTATGTGTGCCTGTGCCTGGGAGGTGGAGGCAGGAGAATCCATGGGATCTGCTAGCCAGCCAGCCCAGCAAAATCTGAGATTCCAAGTTATTGAGAGACCTTGTTTTAAAAAACTAGTGAAGTTCAGTTGAGGAAGACAGCTGATGCTAACTTCCACACTTCTCTGTATAGATATGAGGACAACCATCCACATTCTCTCTCTCTCTCTCTCTCTCTCTCTCTCTCTCTCTCTCTCTCTCATGCACACACAAACACACAGATAGATAGATGGATGAGATAGATAAATAGATGAAAGAGAGATAGATGGATGGATGCATGGATGAATTGATAGATAGATAGATAGATAGATAGATAGATAGATAGATAGATGAAGCTATTTTAAAAACAAGGGGCTGGAATGTAGCTCAATGGTAGGGAACTTTCCTAGCATATCTGAAGGCCTTGATTCAATCACTAGCATGGGAAACAACTGGGAATGCAGATAAGTAAAATGTTTGTTCAGCTATTTCTCTCTCTCTCTCTCTCTCTCTCTCTCTCTCTCTCTCTCTCTCTCACACACACACACACACACACACACACACACGCACACACGCACACACGCACACCTGTGCATGCATATACACACTTGCTTGTGGTCTGAAAGCAAATGCTTTGAGTTCTGAATTTTTATATTCTCAGTGTTTATAATTGTGGCATGGTTTTGTTTGTGAATACCGGACAAGAGCAGCCATCTGTGGTTCCCTGTCAGCTATACAAGCCACAAGGAGAACTATGACCCTGGGCAGTGGTACCTGTCTTTTGATGTTTGGTGGGTATCCAGGGTGGTGTTGAACTACAGTGGGTATGGGTGAGTATACAGGTTATTACTACACTGAACTAACCAGCAGTTGTTCAGTGCCAAGAACTCCCCCTATGGGGACTGAATCATGTAGACACTTAGACCCCAGGACTCCCATTAGACCTTCGCCATGCTCAGGCCACCCAGGAGCAAGACGGCATGTATCATACGTAGTATTGCCATAGTGTATGGCAAAATACTGGTTGTCTAGACAAATGCTCCAACCCTTCTTCTCGAGGCACTGATGACTGGATGAGACAAGAACCATCTCTTACCAGTTGTGCCTGTCACTCCACAGACTTTCCTCAGGTGATTTCTTCTACCACCCTCCCATAACTTCTGTGCCCTTGGTCAGTGATTGGCCACCTGCCTTCCTCTCAACTGATGCCTGGTCTCCGGGGTTCCAAGTGCTTGGCTGAAATATGAATCCTTGGTTTGCCCAGCCCCCTCCCCACACCTCCACATTAGAGTCAACCAACCACAGATCACAAATACACTCGGTGGTAAATCCAGCACTCAAGAGCCTGAGGCAGGGGGATCACAAGTTACAGAACAGTTTAAGCTATGCAGTGAGATCATGTCTTAAAGAAGAACATTATGCTGTGAGGTAAACCAAGCTCAGCAAGACATAGTCTCACAACCCACGCACTCTCTATTAACGGAGGATCCTAGCTTGAGATTTTTGTACGCATGCGTTTATGTGGGAGTGAGTATAGATAGAGGCCAGAAACCTAGGAAGGGGCCTGTGAGAGAGGGCAAGGGGAGAGAAGTGGGCACGTGGGACATGAAGAGAAGTAGGGAATCCTGGGAACAAGCACACAGTTGGAGATGTGGGACAGGAAGCTGAGGAAAAAAAAATCACACCCATGACCAAAAAAACTGTGTGTGAAAATGCCACAAGGCATTTTGTAGGCTAATGAAAAAATTTTTTAAAATTTTAGTTTCAAAATAATTTCATGTGTATAGAGTGTGCCTGAGTGTATGTATGTTATGTATGTATACCACGAGAAGGCCTGGAGAGGCCAAAAAATGGTATTGTATTTTCTGGAATTACAGCTGGTTGCTACCTGTACCAGGTGGGGATGGGGAACTGAGCCCAGGTCCTCTGAAAGAGCAGCAAGTGCTTATAACGTTGGAGTCATTTCTTCATCCTCCTAATTAAAAAAAAATGGTTTTAAAGGTATAGAAGCAAGAGGCTGAAGATGGGTCAGTAGTTCAGAGTGTAAACCTCTTTCCCAGAGGACCTAAGTTCGATTCCCAGCATTCATGCTAGGCCACTCACAATCTCCTGTAACTCCAGCTCCAGAGAATCTAGCACACTCTTCTGGCTTTTGTAGACACCGGACTTGTACACGTAACCACGCAAAGGCAACATACATCTACACATCACTTAAAGTAATAATAACAAAAATATTTTTTAAAAGGAAACAATATATAGATGAAGACAGAAAACACAGAAGAATTAAGAAAAAATGTACTGAGGTCATTTTTTTCTTGTCATTATTTTTTGAGCAGTACAACTATTGACCCAGCACTCCCTGTTTCATGTTGTGATGGGCTTGTGGTGGGTTCTACACACAACACACACACACACACACACACACACACACACACACACACACACACAC
>JANHMN010000012.1:14709430-14743812 GCA_030674055.1 Rhabdomys pumilio
CACACACACACACACACACACACACACACACACACACACACACACACTTGTGTATCAGACATGAGCATCATGGATGTGGCACCTGTAGGTCCTTGATCAGGCTTCCAAGGACATTTTAATAGGTAATTCAATAGGTACTAGTCTTGTACAAAGCCATGTCTAATGGAACTCAGTCTAAACTTTTTGGCTCACTTTTACATCATGAACAGAGACATGAATTCCTGTCTCCTGGAGCATCCCCAGTGTCTACACTTACGTGCTGAGGGAGATGGGTGCTGTAGTGAGGAATCCTGAGTAGCCTGCTGAACAATCTGCTGGGCTCTACAGGCAGACAGAGTGACCTTTCATGACCCCAAGGTGCCTGCTTCTCAGGGTTTCAGTCATCCTCAACTGGGCTCTTCCAAATGTGTGTCAGTCATCCCTTCACAGAATGAGTCACTGGGTTGCAAATGTTACCAGAGTACTGTTTCAATGGCAGGATTATACTTGGGTGACTCTTAGCTCATCACTACACCTCCTGGGAGACTCCTCATGGATCCCACGTGTTTCTGTGGCAGTGCTAGCCTTTGGTCGGCAGGCCAGGGATGGTTCATATTGCTGGGTTTGTAGGAGAAACTTCCCAGCAATGTGAATTTAGTTGATTGACTCTCTAACTGGCAAATAGAGTGGATGATTCCTGCATGTCTAGAGACCTGAGGTCAGAGTGCACATGTGTTCATTAGGAATCTAGTCTAGGAAGTGATGGCTTCCCCTCTTCTGATGATATGATTATCATGACCAAGATCACAGACACCCTCCATATAGCTGGCTGTCACAAACCAGCATTGTCTGAAACCCACCCATTCCCTAGAGAGGGTGGGACATGTGCCCACCTGGGCCCCTTTCCATCCGTTCCCCCTCCTTGTTCCCACCTGTGGTTTTGCTGGGTCCCCCCCCCCTGCCCGCATTGATAATTAGAGGTAAAAAAATAAATCATGTCATTTGAAAAGATTCTAATTCAACATATTATTTCAGGACTTAAATAAAAACTTCCCCAGGGAATGAAAGAGGGCGAGGAGCCATTAACTGAACAGTGGGACTCAAATCCAGTCACATATCTGACAGGCAGTAAAAGGCTTTGGAAGCTGGGAGAACATTTTGACAAGACTGTGATGAATAGGAAACAGCACTGGGAGGCTGGAGCTTGAAGATGCTCTTTAGGATGCTCATAGAGGGAGGGGAGTGGGATGCTGAATACCACAGGGAGATGCCAGGGTTCATTTTATCCAAGTGGCAGCCTCTCTTCTTAGTCACCCCAGCCCAAGGAAACCCACACCTGCTAAGAGTGGGGAACTCCTGCCGGGTGGTGTAAATCTGTTAATTAACTGATATTCAGAAGCTGACGGTACACAGAGCACAGATGACAGGCACCGGTACTAGTGGTGGTGTTCTCGGATGCTGTGGGCTGGTGCTTGGGTGGGGGCTGAGTCAACTTGGCAATGTTTCCACGGAATATCTAGCCTCTCCATGTACAGCCAGTGTGGTGAATGTATGGATGAAGATTGTGCACTGGTAACTCACGCTGTTGGCCGAACTCCCTTGATCAATCAAGATTTCAAACACTTGAAATTATTATTATTTTTAAATCCCATTTGAGGGTTTAATTTTTATCAGTTTTATTGTGTGTGTGTATGTATGTATATGTGTATGTGTATCTGTTTATTCACGTGGGGGTGCACACGTGTGAATGCAAGTGTACTTGTGTATACAAGTGGACAACCCTAGGTGATGTTCTTTAGGTGCTGTGCCTCTCCCCACCTTGAGCCCCAATTTGTTTGTTTGAGGTAAGGTCTCTGACCTGGCACTAGACTGGGCTGGCTCATCAGGATCCACCTGGGCACCTCCATAGCTCTGGAACTATAAGCACATGGCACCATGCCTGCTGGTGGTTGTTATCGTTGTTGTTCATTTTACATAGGTGTTAGGGGTCAAACTCATCCTTGCACTTTCCCAGTGAGTATTTTACTGACTGAGCTATCTTTCAAGCCCAAGTTTCTTCAGTTATTTTTCTGGCAGCATTTCCTATTTGTCCTGAGATTTCCTGTTTGTCCTGTGGGTCCTTGTTACTCAAATGCTGTGGCTGTCCCGACCGATCCACGCACCCCAGTGTTCATCCTCCATGGTGTGGTGTCAGGAAGCAGGGCTCCTGAGAGGTGACACCGTGTGAGGGTAGAGACACTGGGGATTTGTGGGATTTGTGCCATTAGAAAGAACATTCCAGAGAGATCCCATACCCTTCAGCACTTTATGAAGACACTGTGAAAATGAGAAACCACACAGTACACGGTCCCGGGGCCACAGGAATCTTGATTCCAGAACTTAGAAGCAGATTCGTGCTGCCCAATAACAGCCAAGTTTTGTGACAGATTGTGATACTAGCTGACAGATGTTGCCACCAAATATTCCTCAGCTATATCTTCCTTTTCCCCATCACCCCTGGTTCCATAACTGCTCAGGAAAAGCAGTTTTTATAGGGTCAACGTGTGCCTGGTGAGCCCATGGTTTCTCGAATGAAAATCCATCTAGACCAGCCATTCCTTGGCTGAACTATGTCAGTTCTGCTGTTCAGCTATCTCTCTTTGCCATATTTTGTGAACTCTTTCTATAACCACGAATGGATTCACCATGAAAGTATGACATTTTGGAGGGAGATTCCACAAGCCGGGAGAGAGTTTCTGTTTTTTCATACAGTTTGTTAAAAACAAAAGGCATGTTTACCTGCTTCTTTACTTTGTCTAGTGTTCGTGAGAAGATAACATTTGGGCTACTTTTGAACTACATTTTATTAAATATAAAACAAGACTAGTTAGTTTTCATAACCTTTAGCTTTATTCCTAAAGTGTAGATTTAAAGACGTATTTTTACTATTGGTTTATGTGTCTGTGTGTCTGTGCACATGCATGCAAGTGACGTCAGAGTCCAGAAGAGGAGTTGTACAGGCAGCTGTGAATCATCTGATGTAGGGCTTGGAACAAAACTCTGGTCCTCTGAAAGAACAACAAACGCTCTTAACCACTAACCCCTCTCTTCGACCATTAAGGACTAAATTCAAATCAGGGGTTGCCGATCTATGGCTCCAGACCAGGCCCAGCTGCAGCCCAGTTCTGAAAATAAACATATATTGGGACACAGCTGAGTTGTTGTCACTGTGCTGTCCATGGTGGCTTTGCGGAATGTGGGGCATTCTTGGGACTTTATCATCTGTGCTTGGGTCACCTTATCACCTTGCTAACAGAGCTCAGCCTGTGACCTCCTCCACATCGGGATGTGGAGAAGGTGGACAGTGTGGATTGTGGAGGGGAATTCTACAAGCCGGGACAGTCAGAGAAGGCATCACCCAGTCCTGTTCTCTCATGCTGGCTGTGATCAATCACAGTATAGAGAACCCTTCCTGGGGATCAAGATACTGGAAGCTGAGGGCACCAGGCAATAGCCAGCCAGCCAGCCAGCCAGGACCCTGTAGTGGGTCCTGAACTGTAATGGAGATTGTTGCTGACCCTGAAGGAGACTGGAGGCTGGTATGCATTGGAGGAGTGTCCAGATGCATAACTCAGCTAGCACCTTGACCTTGGCCTTAGTGAAGACTCCAAGGAGCTTTGCCTGAACCCTAGCCTTTAAGAACTGTGGAATTACCATTGTGTACTATATGATACCACTAACAGCATGCCTTGTCCCAGTGGAGAACAAATGCACAGGCTGACAACCCAGTGTGGTCAGGGATTTATGGAAGCCATAGGGATAACGTTAATTACTTAATATCTGAAATTTTACTGGACAGTCTATGACTAGAATACCTGTACCTGGGCCTGAGACCAGCTAACTCAGTGATTGGCGCTTGAGGAGGCAAGACCCTGGTGCAGGTAGGGTTAGGTTTCTGGGACCAACTGAGGCTCCCCAACTGCATGCAGTTACCAGTTTCATCTGCCTAATGTGAAGAAGCAGCTCTGCCTGGGTTTGGAGCATTCTGCCTGTAAATCAGGGCAATTGTGTTTATTTTAGCTGCCGCACTCACTTGGGCTGACTAATTGGCTCTCTGATTAGACTGGTGTTTCGATGTATTAGTCGCAGGCTCCCGCACGGAGGCCTGCTGCATGCCCCTGGCTGTTTATACTGGAAACTGAGCTGGGTAATTAGGCCGAAGCGGGAGCTCAGGGAGGCTCGGGTGCTGACGGCTGTTAGGTGACCACTGGGATGTGAAGGGTAGTTTCAAAGTTGGCAACTGCGATTAGAAGTGATAACTTTCATCTCACCAGGAGAGGAAACGGCTTCGCTTTCTGTCTGGCCACTCGGCAGAACTCATTTCTCAGGCTTCATAGATCACTGTCCGAGCTGCCCAAGTGTGACCCTAGATGGTCCTGAGGCCAAGCTGAGTGGTGGCCCCTTTTGCTACTGCTATGTAAAGTTCAACACAAAGGCTTAGCCAGGGCATGTCACATAGCAGAAACACACATTGGTGCGTTCCTGCACACTGGCTTTTCAAGCAAGGCCAGCGCTCCTGGTGCTCCTTGGTTTGATTAGTTTAGTCTTCTCCCCAAGAGCTCACAACCAGGCTAGGCTGCTCCTGGCTCTGGTCCTTGTCCACCGAAGTCCCTAACTGTCAACAGGAGCAGTGAGATGCCCTTTCCTTTTACAAACCTCTTTAGGATTACTGGAGATGGACTTTGCTTGACTTGCAGTCCCAGCTCAGGGTACTGAGGGCTAGGGACAGGCTTGACTACAGAGCATAGTGACAGTGACTTGTGTGACCATGTGCCCATACTTCCTGGCATCTTACTCTTTTTAGCTACAGCAAAGAGCAACAGGCTCCCTTCCCCCACCCCTTTCCTCATTTGCCCATGTTTAGCCTTTATTTGGCATTCGGGGAGGACACACATTTCAGACTTACCCCCAGGCACATGCAAATTAACAGGCTTCATGGGAGTGGGGGGGGGGTTCTGATTGTTCTAATCAGTGTGGGTTCAGTAGCACACACCACAGGCCAATGGTTGCTTGCTTAAACATCAGATAGGGGTATTCCCTCTCTTCTAGACACTGGAGGTCCAAGATGGAGGCCAGACAGGAGGCTTGCAGGCAAGGTTTTTCATGGCTTACAGATACCACTGTCAGAATGCTCAGGTGCCTGGGAATAGTCTGGTATCTTGGCAGTTTGAGTAGGAATGGCCCCCACAGGCTCATATATTTGAATGATTGGTCATTAGGGAGTAGAGCTACTTGAGAGGGATTAGGAGGTGTGGCCTTGCTGGAGTAGGTGTGGCCTTGTTAGAGGAAGTGTGTCACTGGGGGTGGGCTTTGGAGTTTCAGATGCTCAAGGCGGGCCTGTGTCTCTCTCTTCCTGCTGGTTGTTAATATGAGTATACAACTCTCAGTTACCAGTCCAGCACTGTGTCTATCCGTGGGCCATCATGCTTCCTGCTATGACGATGATAGACGGAAGCTCTGAACTATAAGTGAACTCCAATGAAATGTTTTCCTTTATAAGAGTTGCCTTGTTGCGCAGTGGTGGCGCACGCCTTTAATCTCAGCACTTGGGAGGCAGAGGCAGGTGGATTTCTGAGTTTGAGGCCAGCCTGGTCTGCAGAGTGAGTTCCAGGACAGCCAGGGCTACACAGAGAAACCCTGTCTCGACCCCCCCTCCCCCAAAAAAAAGAGTCGCCTTGGTTATGGTGTCTCTTCCCAGTAATAGAACACTGAGTAAAGCAGATGTCTCACCAGGACACCAGTCCTGATACACAGGCTACTCTTCTATACCTCCAAACACTGTGATGCTTAGTCTTGATTTACAGCTTGACAGGATCTGGAATCACTTACAGGCATGTCTGTAAGGGGAGTTCTGGATTTTATTAAGAAGGAAAGACTCATCCTTAAGGTAGGCAGCACCCACCATGCCATGGGCTGAGGCCTTGGAAAAAAAAAAGCAAGCTGAGTACCAGCATCTCTGCTTTGTTACTTCGGACTCAAAATCACCAGCTGCCTCCACTTCCCTGTCGTGATGAACTGCACCCTCTAACTGTGAACCCAAACAAACCTTCCTGAACCTGTGTATTGTTTCATAGCAATGCAGTAACTACACTATTCCACTGGGTTTACAGTTTCAATGTGAGTTGGGTGGGGTGGAGAGGGTGGGGCAGAGGCTGCCTGCGATGAGGGTCTATGCCATCCTTGAACTTGGGTCCAGTTTCTGCTGGAGAAAGTCCTCCTGTGACAATAGAGACAGGGAACCAGGAGTCCTGGATCACTCCATTTCAGGTGGCCATGGGCCGTTATCAGCGATACTGACTGTCCTTTGTCAAATGTCATCAAGGTTCAGCTAGATCAGCATAGCACCTCACTGGCTCATGCTATCCACGCTAGGCCTTCTTTAACACAGAAGGCCTGGATCCAGGGGAGGTTAAGTACGGCTCAGGAGGGAGCCACGTCTGGTGCCATCACCCAGCAATTAATTTTCTCTTTGCCCTAAATCTTGTTCCCATAGCCTTAATAGGACTGATTATTCATCAATATTAAAGTGGCAAATTCATTATATTCTAATGATCTGACATCAAATATTAAATCTCATTATGTGATTGGCTGGGATTTATGGCAGCATTAGTTGTCTCAGGTGGTGGCTGGTTTCCTGCAGAAGGACATTGCTGGGCTCTGCAGTTTGCATAATCTCTTCCAAGTCAATAGTCTTCAGGGTCTTGGGGTGTTGGAAATAACCCCACTCCATTTTGGATGCCCGAGTGCTATTATCGGTGATACTGTCCTATGTCAAATGTCATCAAGGTTCAGCTAGATCAGCATAGCACCTCACTGGCTCATGACATTCACACCAGGCCTTCTTTAACACAGAAGGCCTTCTAGAAGTTTCTAGAATACATCGCCTATTTCTAAAATTGCATGCCTTTCTATCTTGAAAAAACAATCTCACTCCTTTTATCTACTCATGTGTTTCCTTTATCACATGATGGCCAAGTACTGAGGCCAGTTCTACCCTGTCAATGGCTCATGGGGGACAGGACTACTGTGTCATGTCTGGGTTGAGTCCTGGGGCCACAGAATTAAAGGAAAAAAAATCCAGTGACGTCTATTAAAGCACCGAAGACCACTGAGATGAACTCCAAATATAACACGAGAATATAGAGATCCCAGCCAAGGAGCATGATGGGTCAGGAGATGAGAAAGCACTAAAAGGAGGCATCAGTAGGGTTGGCTTCTGACTAGACATGACCTCATGGGTCTCACTAAAGATAGACAGGCTAGGTCCATCAGACATCTTTGGGGATGGAGGAGAATGGGGGACTGGCTCAGATTCCAAGGAGACCAGATACGGAGAAGGGAGTTCTATGTCAAAAGTGGGCTTGAGGGATGTGGTGGGGGGGAAGGAGAAAAGGCAGGGGAGAGAGATAGAGATAGAGATAGGAGATAGATAGAGAGGTAGAGAGGAAGAGAGATAGAGATAGAGATAGAGAGAGATAGAGAGAGAGAGAGATAGAGAGAGAGAGAGAGAGAGAGAGAGAGAGAGAGAGAGAGAGAAGTCTTGCTAGAAAGCTCAGCATCCTGACTACAATGTGCACAAGCAGAGAATCTCAGGCACTGAGATCAATGACTGATTCACCATGTCCTGCTTTGAGGGCCCGTGACTCAGCCTGTGTACTTGGCTCTGCTATTCTGTCCCCAGTCACATGGTAGTCCCAAGAGGGAAGACAGGTCCTGGCCTCAAATTATGAGATCCATGAAGAGTTCCTATAGGCGACCCTGGGTCAATCTCATGATCTCTGGCTATTACCGAAGCCAGATGAGTAACCCCTAGGAGACCCCACCCGTAAGAGCTCTCTAAGGTTATATTGCAGAAGACACTACCTGCCACACAAGGATATATGCACAATGCCTTGGGGTGGGATCACTTCACAATTTCCCTTCTTTAAATCCTCTTTCTGCCTTTGTGAGCCATGCTGCCCTGTCTACTTCACATCACCTTATGAATAGAGGAAAGGGAGGCCACTGTCTACAAGCTCTGTCTCAATGCCTGGGAGTTTCCAGCTCCCTACTGGTGTCCTGTTGACGCTCATCTATTTTGTGCATGTATATGTATGTTTGTATATGTGTATCAGAATGTACTGAACATGCATGCAGAGGCCAAAGGTCAATACAATATCTTCCTTAATTGCTATCTTATTTTTTGAGATAGTCTCTTACTGAACTTGGAGCTTGCCATTTCAGCTATACTGGATGTCAGCAAGCTCCCAGGACACACTACTCTCTGCCTTTCCTCAGTTCTGGGGTTACACTTCTGGGTTACAGATACCACCATCTTTACACTGAGTGCTGAGGACCAGAATTCAGCCCTGCTACCTGTCTTAAGGCTCAGTACAGCCTTTGGATGACTTAGCCACTTCTGGTAGATGACAGAGCCAAATGCTACAATTTCCTTTTCCAACTTTTCTTCCTAAGACTTGCCTCCAGGCATAGCTGAAGGGGCTGCTCTGGTGGCCCCTCTGCATCTCCAAGGGACTCTGAGTAGTGTACCTCTCAGTGCTCATTTCTTCAACCCTCATTCATTCACCTGCTTACCCATTCATCCTTTCATTCATTCATCCATCCACCACTCATTAACTTATTCTCTCAGTCTTTCTCATGAACACACTCACCTTCCCATTGAAGCATCCACTCTCTCCACTCCTGAACTCATTAACTCTAATTCATTCACTCATTCATTCTATCACCTACCCACTCATTCATTCACTGATATCTGTGGAGAAGCAACAAGGCCCCTGTAGCCATTTATCTGTGTCCTGTGTTCCTCCTCTGGGATCCTAGATTTTCAAGTCAGGCAAACAGGAAACTTGCTCCTTGACTTTACAAATTTCCAGAAATGAAATAGCTAGGAGTGGGCCAAGTTTCTTCTGCAAGTGCCTGAACCTGAGCTCTCCAGTTTCAGAAGGTAGAGTTCTTGTTTCAAAGCAGGTCCTGAGAACTTCCCTGATTTGAATCAAATAGCTCCTAAGCTGCAAG
Organism: Rhabdomys pumilio; assembly: GCA_030674055.1. Lineage (NCBI taxonomy): Eukaryota > Metazoa > Chordata > Mammalia > Rodentia > Muridae > Rhabdomys > Rhabdomys pumilio. The sequence continues at coordinate 14,718,464 of JANHMN010000012.1, forward strand.
CCAGAGCATGTCCATCACTGTAGATTGCAGATACACATAACTACAGATGAACTAACTTGAAGGCTCCCTAACAGTGGCCATCATCTCTATTCTTTCCCAGTGTGCACCAGGTCTACACACTGCAGCCTAAGCTGCTGCCTGTAGGAGTAGCTAAGGTGGGAGGAGTAAGGAGAGGAAGAGGAGGAGTAAGGAGAGGAAGAGGAAGAGATAGGAGACAAGGGAGAACCAGAGAGGGGGACATGAAGGCGAATGTTTGCTTGTCTCTAGCAGTCAAAGGTAGTTGGTATGTCTAGGTTGGGTATTGGGTTACACCTTTGATTGTATGGGCATCTCATTATTGATCATTATGAAATTTATAAAACCTTTGGATAATCTAAGCATTAGAGTCTCATTTGTACTGAGCCTGCGTGGTTGACATGATGGTTTGGGCAATGCCTAGCCTTGTGGAGATGGAAGATTGGCAGAGCCATCTCTCACGCTGGCGTCTCGTGGATGGCAGGGCTGGCGTTTCTGGCTGGTCATTTCTAGCTGTGGCACACACATGGCCAAAGGCAGCTTAGATAGTCGGCATGACCAGTAGGCACTTAAAAATAATTACAACATCAGCTGCCTCTGAATGAACCTATCTAGAATGTGTGCAACCAGCTTCAGGAGGTGGCCCCATTCTAGATAAGCTGCAGTTTATAGCACAGAGGTAGCTTGGATTTATTGGGAGGGGCCACAGCTGATTAGAAAATATCCACTTATGACTCCCAAGCATCACCTTGAATACAAAAATAGAGTCTATATTATACCCACTGGCAGAAAGCAGCACCAAGCTGGGCCTCTTCCACAGTATGGCTTCTAGAGCCCTGGGAGCTATTGTCAGTCAGATGCAGAGCAGAGGCACATGCATGGCTGCTGCAGCGTGGGCAGGCTTCACACCCTGCTGATGCTAGGCTGGCTGCTCTTCAATTAGCCCCACCTTGAATCCACTCTGTGGGATGAGTTTTGAAAGGCAAAGTTTAGAAAGAACATCCCACAAAAGGCAGACGCAGAGGAGATGTAGGGTCTCATCAGGATTCCAGCCACATCCAGACCTAGTGGTACCCCGAATCTACAGGTTTATTCCTAATAGGAATGGAAGAATGGAGTGTTGTGGTCCTGGTGCCCTTAGTGAGGCATATGGTTGGGGACAATGACACAATGTGGTTCTGCACATTTTTAGGCATGTCTCTGAGGAATTGGCTTGATTATTTACTAAAATGGGATGATCCAGACTATTGTAGGTGGCACTATACCCTAAGGTGTAATCAAGGTGGCCCAGAGCTGTTTGCAAAACTCTAGCTAAGCATGAGCCAGAGAGCATGATAGGAAACATTGTTCTTCCATGGTTTCTACTTCAGGTCTCCCCTTGAGTTCTTGTCCTGATTTCCTTCAAGGATGGGCTGTGACCTGAAGTGTAAAATGAAAAAAACCATTCCTTCACCAAGTTGCTTTTGATTTAAAGTGTTTTATCACAGTCACAGAAAACAAGTTAGGATATTTATTTATTTACATCTTATAATTTTATTTTTGTGGATAGCCAGAACATTTAAAATAACACAGTGGACAAATCTGTCAGCAAGACCCCGCCCCCCCAACTGTGTGTTATTTTAGTTAACTTTCTTGTCACTCTAACAAAAACATTTGTTGTAAAAAAAAAAAAAAGGCTTAAAGAAACAACTTAACTAAGGATTTACCTTGGTTCACAGCTTCAAAGCTTTTAGCACACTGTGGGAGGCTCCACTGTTTCTGGGACCATTGTTAGGTAGAGCATGTTGACCCGTAGGAGCGTGTGACACAGCTCACTTGCCTTGTGGTAGAAAAGCAGCAGACCCAGGGCATCCTTTAAGAGCACAGCATCAGTAGACTTTCTTCTCTAGCCATCCTCCATTTCCAAAAGCTTTCAGGACCAATCAAAACAGCATCATTAGTTGGTGATCAACTGTTTAACACACATCTGAATATTTAAGCTACAGCCCTGTATTTCTGGCTCCCCAAGGCCCATGGATATCCTATTAGTTCATTCCCAAGAGTTCCCAAAGTTTTAACCACCCAGGATTATTCAAAAATCTAAGTTTGGGAGGATTTTCTGAGACTCAAGTTAATCTCTGTGTTGTGAACACCTGTTGGATAGGAAGGAAGGAAGGAAGGAAGGAAGGAAGGAAGGAAGGAAGGAAGGAAGGAAGGAAGGAACTAGAAAGAGCAAGCAAGCAAGCAAGCAAGCAAGCAAGCAAGCAAGCAAGCAAGCAAGCAAGCAGGCAGGCAAGCAAGCAAGCAAACAAGCTATGTGCTCTCAAGATGGAATGGGCAGGGTGAACATTCTAATTCCAAGGGAGGAATGGGGGCATATGAAGAAAAGACAAATTAAAGCAAGAACAGAATCACACAAAGGACACATTAAATCAATTAGTCCACAGGTGGTCTCTCACACATCTGATGTCAGCATCAGCTTTAACAGATTGGAGACATCTTCCTGTCCCCATAGCTTTGCTTTTTGCAGTTCACATGGTTTCTGTTTTATGTTGGCTCTACTCATTGCCTGCAGCTCTTCCCAGCTGATGTGCCACAACCTGGAGTCTCCATTGAACCATCAGCTTTGCTTTCACAGCTACACACACTACCTCATGGGCTGACTATAGGGGTCCCAACCCTACCACACATGGCCTGAAGTCCCAGGCCTTCCTTTGAGATCTGAGTGGAAGCCTCCAATGATCCTGCATCTTTCATATTTTGCTTGTCTACAAAACCAGTATCTTACCAAGATCTACTGATGCCTGGGATATCAGCCTTGGTTCTAAAAGACTGAACTCATAAAAATCCTTATCTAGATAGTCCTATGTGTGAAGGGTACTCTGAAGGTTTCTCAGATATCTTTGAGATGAATTCAAACCTTAATACCCTTGATCCTACAATGGAAGAGGTTCTGCCAATTCCTCAAATGTCCTGAAGGTATCTTTCCCATGGCGCCTTCGCTTCTTTTTGCCTACAAAGCACCCATGTCCCATTTGCCTGCAGCTTTAAATGAATCGCATTTGTGGTCAAACCACACAGTTTCCAAACCTTTCTGTCTTTCTTGTAACGCTCCCAATTCTCATCAAAAATGTAGCTAAAGGCAGCCAAGCAGAGCTTGTGCCACAGACTAGACGCTGTGCCATCTTGAAATTCCCCCCCCCCATCAAATTAATTAGCCTATTACATTCAAATTCAGCCTCATTCAAAGTCTTAGGGTGTGGACAGAACATATATAAATTATTTGCTTGGATGTAGCATGAATGAATGGCCTTGTAACGATTAATCTTGATTGACAACATGTTTGGATTACTAGATGCTTAGGGCCTTAGTAGGTTACTCTTTTGGATGTGTCTCCGAGGGTATTTTCAGAGATAATTAATTGGGGAGAAGACCTACTTTGAATATTGGAAGCATCATCTAATGAGAAAGAGCCTCAGAAAGAGAGAGAGAGAGAGAGAGAGAGAGAGAGAGAGAGAGAGAGAGAGAGAGAGGTGCTGATTGAAGAGAAAAGGTTGAGGATGAGTTGGATAACTATATTTCTTTCTCTGCTTCTTCATCCCCTGGGATAGGATCTGTCAACTAGTGAGCTTAGGACCAAGCTGCTCCCGAGACCATGCCTTCCCCAGAAGGATGGACTGCATCTTACATTTGTGATTCTTAAACAAATCTTTCCCTCCTTCAGATGCTCTATGCAGGTATTTTATAACAGCAGTGAACTTGTATCCCAATTCCCAACCCAGTCCTCATTTGCATAGGAGTGGAGGGTGGAGGGCAATAACAACCTGACCTGCCCCCTGGTCTCATGAGCTCCTACTAGAGCCACCAAGTATAGCACTTATAGCATCTTAGGGATTCTCAAGCCCATTTCTTAAAACTCTTCCAAATTCTTAAAAACCACATTGTGTCATGTTCACAGTGAAGACCCATTTATCAGGAAACAGCTTTCTGTATCACTTTGTTTTTCTATCTCGGAGCTGGTACTTAGGGTGTCACACAGGCAAGGCAAGCTACGCTAGGGTTGTGCTCCCAGCCTTATATTCTCTTTATAAACAGGGTCTTGATACATTTCTTAGGCTGGTCTTGAACTCATTTTGCAGCCTATGCAGGATTTGAACTCATGATTTTCTTTCCTCTCTCTCCTCATTAGCTCTTAACAGACCAACACCATGATCTGAATTAGTTTTTGCCATTATTGTGTTTAAATAGAAGCTGTAAACAGTTTACATGAACACAGTGGTGAATCCTCTCACTTTGACTGAGAGGTGCCTGGGAGGTTAGTGAATCCCTGTGTGTATCTGTGAGGGTATTTCTAGGAAGGTTAGACATGTGGAGGAGGGCACAACTGAGCAGGGCAGGCCCATCCCATACCTGGCAGCACTAGCTAATATCTGTCAAATTCCAGCTTCCTGAGCTGGCACATTTGTGGCTGCTCCATAACCCACCGGCACCAGTTTCTTTTTAACATGTGCCTACTCCATCACTCTCCACAGAGCTTCTAGTTCTCCAGTCTGGGATTAGGGTTTTGTTCTTAGTTCCCCATGGACTGAGGGTTTTAATGTCTTGGACTGAGTAGCTATCAGGTTCTCTGACTCTCCAGCATACTGACTGCTAGTGTTGGCTGGTTTTGACGTCCAGCTGTGTAATCTGTTCTAATAAAGTCTCTGTCTCTCTGTCTCTCTGTGTCTCTCTTCTTCTCATTCTTACTCTTCATCTCCCATCAAAACTCAGACAGGGAAGAATTTATTTTGCTTCTACTTTTAAAGGATTAAGTTTGGAAAGGCCAAAAAAAAGGCAGAACACAGCTGGTCAGGTCCTCCCGTGGCTGCCAAGAAACAGAAAAGGAACACAAGAAGGGCCAGGACAAGGTATAGCCTTCACTCTCCCCACTACGATGACCTAGTTTCTTCTACTAAAATTTTCCTATTGTATAGTAACCTCACCCCATGCCATTCCCTTCCACAGAATTTTCCTATTTTATACTACCTCCCCACCCCATGCCATTCTCTTCCACAGGGCATCAGAACATTGACCTGGGTAGAGCTGCTGTTATCTGGTCTTTTCAGAAGAAGATCTCACAGGTACCCTGAAGTGTCTCAGCAAACCCCTACATGCTTCTCAGTGTAACTGAGTTGATTATTAAGATGAAGTGCTGCAGTGATCGCTGCTGTTTGCCGAGCGCTTTCCTGGGCTACCGCTGCCTATTCTCTGTCTCTCTTTGTGACCAACAGTCTTTGCTTCCCCTTGTGAGCTTAGCGGTCAGCTAATGGTTGGTCCGAGAGTCCTACACAGCCTTGAACCAATGAGTCTCCTGCCTCTGCTCAGCCTGCTGGGCTCTCTCTTAACACACCAGCAGGTGCTTTACAATGGCCTTAGCCTTCATTTTTCTTTTGCAAAGTATCTCAAGGTCAGCCAGAGGTGAGCAATTAGGGCCCTTTCAGAGCATCCTGGGGATTTCCATTGCTCTGCGCTCATTTGCCAATCCCTAGGAACAAGCTCCAGCTTTCTCTGTCTCTCTGTAAATGTCTCCTTCCCCAGCTCATTGTAAAAGGCTTGGAAGTCTCTTTTGTAGCCCCAAGCTGGAGGACCTGCCTCCAGCAGGTTCACTGTTTAATCATTGCTACTGGTGGGTTTCATAAATACACTGGGTGCTGTATTGTTTGCACAGAGTGAGTCCTGAGTTATGTCACATGAGAAGCAGCCTCAGAATGCAGCTTTTCAGTGGGTCTCTAGAGAAACCGCAGAAATCCTCTAGGACCATGGCTGGTGGACCTTCTGTTTTATCTGCTCTTAATACTTTTTAGTTTGCACAAATCCCATGGTTTCAAGGATTTTGCTTTTCGGAATATGAAATAAAGGTAGATAAAGATGGAGAGGAGGGGGGCAAGTTGAAACCTCATAACGGTCATTGTTCTTTTGGTTTTTATTTTGTGTGTGTGAATGTTTGTCTACATGTATAGCTGCATACAGCATGCATGCAGTACTCATAGAGGCCAGAAGAGGATGTCGTTTTCCCTAGAATTGGAGTTACAGGTGGCTATGAGCCACCATGTGGGTACTGGGAGTTGAATACTGGCCTTTTACAAGATCAGCAAGTGAGCTGAGCCATCTCTCTAGCCCAAGCTCACTATTCTTACCAAAATGTGTTCTTATATGTGCAGGTGTACATGGGAGTGTGAGTGCATGCATGTGGAAACCAAAGTTCAACCTTTGGTTGCAAATCTCGGTTTTTTTTGAGACATAGTCTCTTGCTGACCTAAAAGTCATCAATTAAGCCAAGCCCGTTGACAGCAATGGCTGAGAGATCTGCCTGTCTCAAACTCTCAACTCTGGGATTGCAAGCACCATCGCACGTTGCTTTCTTTGTGTGGGCTCTGGGGATTGAACTCAGATCCTTGTGAGGAAAGACACAGGAAGGTGGGGTGGTAATAGTCAGCATTTTGGGAGGAAAATGAAATTGTGTTCAACTACTTAATGGATACAAAAATGACTTTAAATAATGAAGGAGAAACGAAGACATTCCTGGGTACAGGGGTTACTCTTCTCATCTCCATGACAAAATACCAGACCAAAAGTGACTTAAGAAAGAAAGAATTTATTTCATTTTTCAGTTTGAGGGGATGCAGTTCAGTCCATCATGGTGGGGAAAACATGGCAGTGGGAGCTTGAGGTCACATGACAGTCCCAGTTAAGGAGCAGAGAGATCAATCCTGATGCTCAGCTTACTCTCTCATTTCTGCCTACTCCCAGGACCCCAGCCCAAGGACTGTCTATAGTTAGGGTGGATCCTCCCACCTCAATGAACTCAGTCTAAATAATTACTCATGATCTTGCCCAGAAGTTTGTTTCCCTGTACCTTTAGATTGTATGAAGTATACAGTCAATATTAACTATGCACCATTTTTTATTTTCAGTTTTTAACTTTTTTTTTTGTCAAGTCAACACATGATGAGATCTCTGGGAAAAGGGAGCCTCAAATGAGAAATTGCAAATGCCTCCTTCAGACTTGCCTCCAGGGGCATTTTATTGATAGCTGATTGCATGGAGTGGATGGGCCCAACTCCACGTGTATAGAATCACCCTTGAACATGTCCAGGGTTGTATAAAAATCAAGGTGAATGATCTATGGAAATCAAGACAGTAAGAAACATTACTTTACAGCTTCTGCTTCGGTTCCTGCTTCAAAGTTCCTGCCTAACTTCTCTTAGCAATGAGCTATAACCTACAGCTGAAATAGACCCTGGCCTCTCCATCTTGCCTTTGGTCATGGTGTTTATCAAACTAGTACAAACTATTACATTAAGTGACTATGAGCTTAGAGAATGTTTCTTACCCAATCCTCCAAACGAGAAATGGGAAAGCAAGCTCTTGACCCAGAAAGCAGGTGACTCAATAGTCATACAACTCCAATGGAAACTGAGGACATCAAGTCATCCATTTTTTAAAAACCTGATCTAAAACCAGTGGACAGGTAACCAGCATGCATCATGCATTGTATGGCGGGGAATATAGCTTATAGAAACAAAATGTATGTGATACTGACAGCACAGAAGCCAAGCTGTGCTGGACTGTGGAGGGACACCAGATGGTAGCTCAGGTCTGAAAATGGGATATTAAATCAGAAGGTTGCTCTAACTGGCTATGTACATACATGCACTATCTCTTCTTATCTTCTTTTAAAAAACATAAAGCCATTTATTCAAAATAACCCAACACTGTGTTGTTGGGTAAGTAACACACAGATATAATACCAAGAACACAGACAGCATAATGGAGAATAGGACGTGGGAGAGGAACATATCTATGTCAATGAAATTTAGAGAATACTAATCAAGACAAAAGGCTGTTGAATGAGGTAAATGAAAAGCTGAGAGCAACTATCAGAAAAATAATGTCCAGAAGATCAAGACTACACAGCTCTATATATCATTCTTCTTGGACAACTTACTGAAAGAACTGCATATTACATTTAAAAATGTTCACTTAGTGTGAAAGAAAACAGAAGAGAAGGAAGAATGAAAAAAAAAAAGCAACCATACAGAAAACAAAAGTAAAATGGAAGATATAAATTCCTGAATGTCAGGTAGACATCTCTTATCCAAACTAACTGAAAGGCAGAGAAAGAATATGTAAATTAACAAAATCAGAAACAAAAGGGATAATAACAGACACTGAGAAAATCTAAAGAATCATTAAGTCATACTTCAAAAACCTGTACTACACAAAACTGGAAAATCTAAAAGAAATGGAGAGATTTATTGATAGACATCACTCACTAAGTGATATCTAAACAAGTCATCACTTACCAAATGATATCTAAAACAAGATCAGATAAACAATTTAAAAGACCTATATCCCCTAAGGAAATAGAAGCAGTCATTAAAAGCTTCTCCCTGATCCCCCACAAATGACCAGAATTGGACAGTTTTTATACAGAATTCTACCAGACTTTTAAAGAGATAATGCCAATATCTCTACAATTATTTTACAAAATAGAAACAGAAGAAACATTGCCAAACTCGTTTTATGAGGCTATATTCATTCTGATACCCAAACCACACAAAGACTCAACAGAGAAAGAGAATTACAGATCAATTTCCCTCATGAACAATTGATGCAAAAATATTCAATAAAATACACACAAACAGAATCCAAGAACACATCAAAAAGATCATCCACTGTGATCAAGTCGGCTTCATCCCAATGATGCAGAGAGGGTTCAACATGTGAAAATCTGTCAATGTAACCCACTAATAAACAAAATGAAAGAAAAAAACCCCCACACAATCATCTCATTAAATACTAAACAAGTCTTTGACATCCAACTATCCTCCATGATGAAACTCTTGAAGAGACCAGGGATATTAGGTACACACCTAAACATAAGAAAGGCTACATACAGCAAGCTGATAGTCAACACAAAATTAAATGGAGAGAAACTCAAAGAAATTCCACTAAAAACAAACAAGACAAGGCTGTTCTCTCTCTCTCTCTCTCTCTCTCTCTCTCTCTCTCTCTCTCTCTCCCCAGATCTAATCAATATAGTACTTGAAGTTCTAGCTAGAACAATAAGACAACTAAAAGAGATCAAAGAGATGTAAAGTGGAAAGGAAGACATCAGAGTATCAGTATTTGCATATTTGCAGGCAATATGATTGATTCGACCAGGGAAGAAATACAGCTGATAAACAGGTTTAGCAAAGTGACTGGATTCAAGATTAACTCAAAAAACAAAGCAAGCAAGCAAACAAACAAAAAACCTAAGTAGCCTTCCCATATACAAATGACCGAGAAAGAAATCAGGGAAATAAAACCCTTCACAATAGCCACAAATAAAATAAAACATCTTGGTATAATAGTAACCAAAGAGGTGAAAGACCTAAATGACAAGACCTTCAAGTCTTTGAAGAAAGAAGATGGAGAAGAAATCAGGGGATGGAAAGCTCTTCCACGCTCATGGATCGGTAGGACTGATACAGTGAAAATAATCATCTTTCCAAAAGCAATCTATAGATTCAATGCGGTCCCCATTAAAATCCAAACACAACACTTTACAGACTTTGTGCTACTCAATTTCATATGAAAAAAAACCCTCAGGATACCTAAAACAATCTTGTACAATAAAAGAACTTTTGGAGGTATCATCATCCTAGATTTCAAGTTCTACTATGACCTATAGTAATAAAAACCACGTGGTGTTGGCATAAAAACAAACGGGTGGATCGATGGAATCAAACCAAAGACCCAGAAGTAAATAACACACCTGTAAACACCTGTTTTTTTTTTTTGACAAAGAAGCCAAAATTATACAATTAAAAAAACATCTTTAACAAATGGTTCTGGTCTAATTGGAATGTCAGCACACAGAAGAATGTAAATAGATTCATAACTATCACCCTGAACAAAACTCAAGTTCAAGTAGATCAAAGACCTCAACGTAAAACCAGACACACTGAACCTGATAGAAGAGAAAGTGGAGGATAGCCTTGAGTACATTGGCACAAGGGGCAACTTCCTGAACAGAACACCCATAGCACAGGTGCTGATCCTACATCTGACAGAGTGCTAATTTCCAGAATAAATAAAGAATCCAAGAAACTAGATATCAACAAACCAAATAATTCAATTAATGGTGTACAGATGTAAACAGAGAATTCTTTACAGAGGAATCTCAAATGGCGAGGAAGCACTTAAAGAAATGTTCGACATCCTTAGCTATCAGGGAAATGCAAATCCAAACAGCTCTGAGATTCCATCTTACACCTGTCAGAATGGCTAAGATCAAAAATTCAAGTGACAGCTCATGCTGGCAAGAATGTGGAGCAAGGGGAACACTGCCCCATTGCTGGTGGGAGTGCAAACTTGTACACTCACTTTGGAAATTAATTTAGAGGTTTCTCAGAAAATTGGGAATCGATCTACTTCAGAACCCAGATATACCACTCCTGGGCATATACCCAAGGGACACTCCATCATACCATAGGGACACTTGCTCAACTATGTTCTTAGTAGCTTTATTCATAATAGCTAGGAACCGAAAACAACCTAGATGTTTGTCAACCAAAGAATAGATAAAGAAAAGGTGGTACATCTACACAGTGGAATATTTATCACTTGTTAAAAAACAATGACATCATGAAATTTGCAGGCAAATGGATGGAACTAGAAAAAATTATCCTCAGTGAGGTACCCCAGATCCAGAAAGACAAACATGGTATGTACTCATTTATAAATGGATACTAGCTGTAAAGTATAGAGTAACCATGCTATAACCCACAGACCCAGAGAAGCTAAGTAACAAGGAGTGTTCAAGGCAGGGACATGAATCTCCTTGGGGATGGGAAATAGAATAGACATGGAGAGTGGATAAGGAGCTGGGGGAACAGGAACAGGAGGGATCAGGTGGAGGAAGCATTGAGGGTGAGAGTACTGGGAGAGACAACTGGAATTGGGGGGCATCTAGGGGACAAGCTAGAAAACTAGTGCTATGGAAACTACCAGGAATCAACAGGAGTGACCATAGCTAGCTAAAATTCCTAGCAATGGGAGAGACAGAGTCTGAACTGGCCATCCCCTGTAACCAGGCAAAACTTCCAGTGAAGGAATTGGGACACCAACCCAGCCACATAACCTTAATCTCTAATTTTTCCTGTCCACATGATACTCGAGTATAAAGGTGGCACAAAAACTGTGGGAGTGGCCAACCAATCACTGGTTCAGCTTGAGAACCATGCCAGGAGAGGGAGCACACCCATAACACTTCCTGGAGGTCCAGGACCCAGAGGCTGGATAGCCCAGTGGCCTAGGATAGAACCAAACACAACTAGGGGAAACAGTCTGTGAAAAGATTTCTATTGATATTCTGCTATATTCATAGATTGGTGCCTAGTCCAGTTGTCATCAGAGAGGCTTCACCTAGCAACTGATAGAAACAGATGCAGAGACCCACAGGCAAACCTTAGGTGGAGTTTGGGGAATTCCTGTCGAAGATGAGGAGAATGGAACTAGAAGAGTCAAGAACACCATGAGAAAACCCACATGAATCAACTAACCTGAACTCATAGGGGCCCACAGAGACTGAGCTGACAGCTAGGGATCCTACAAGGGACTGACCTTGATCAGTGGGAACAGGGACTGTCTCTGACTCTTTCGCTGACTTTTGGGATCCTTTTCTTCACACTGGCTTGCTTTATACAGCTTTAATAGGAGTGGAGGAGCCTAGTCTTATTGCAACTTGTTATACCATGTTTGGTTGATATTCATGGGAGGCCTGCCCCTTACTAAAGAGAAATGGAGGAGGTGTGGATGGGGGAGGGGCAGAGGGGAGCTGGGAGGAACTAGGAGTTGAGAAGGGAGGGGAAATTATGGCTGGGAGTTTTAAAAAGTTACTACTAATAAAATTAAAAATATAAATCCATGGATGTCAATACTTTCCTCAAATGTAAGTGGATTAAACAATGTAATAAAAAAGTGGGTGGTGCCAGGTGAGTTGATAAATAAGATTTAATTTTTTGCTGTATTCAGAGGATGTATTTAGAGGGTTGAGGAAATGTGTTAGTCAGAGTGACCTGGGACGTGGAAAGGGGTGCACTCCTGCCAGGCAGAATGGACTTCCTGCAAAAACAGTCAGCAGAGAAAGAGATGTGTTGCGATGACAAACAGCTAACCCATTAAGAAGAAACAATTAGAGACATGCAAATAACTTGTAATGTATTCCTAAAACATGTGGAGCAGAGCCAGACTGAGCTGAATGGGAGGATAATTGACCAGTAACCATTGGATGTTTTAGTAGCTGCCATGGTTAGTTTTCATTATCAGTTTGACTGGATTTAGAGTCATCATGGAAACATACCTCTGTGTGTATCTGTGAGGGTATTTCCAGAAAGGTTTAAGTGGGGAGACTCACCTCGAATGTAGGGAGGTGAATCCATGGGATGGAGTCCTGGATTCAACCTAAAAGAAAAAGTGAACTGAGCACCAATATTCATGTCTCTTTGCCTTTAGACTGTGAGAGTCCTTTGACCAGCTGCCTCAGGCTCTGGCCAACACTGAAAGAACTGATGTAGCCACCATTCATTCCCCTCATGATGGGTTGTACTCTTATGTTCAAGGTCATATGATAAAGTATGCTGTCAACTCAATTTCTTGCATGCTTGTGCCCAGGTAAACTTCTTCACTCTAACATAGATCAGAACCCTATGCTCAGGGAATGGTGCTGCCCACAGTGGACCGAGTCTTCCCATATCAAATTAACTTAATTGAAGCAATGCCCTCCAAGACATGCCCACTGGCCAATCTTGATCTAGACAATCCTTCTCCTTGAGACTTTCTTCCAGGTGATTCTTGGTTGTGTCAAGTTAACAAAGCTAACCTCCTCAGTACCTAATGCAGAACGTTGGTATTGAGAAGTAGAACTGTTGTTGGAATAAACACAATAGCTCATGTGATAGAACCACGTGATTGCTAGGTCGTTGGAACTGGCTTGCAGGAGATGTGGACTAGCGAGCTCCTAGAGCACTTCCAGCAGAGCTTAATGGATCATTCTGGTGGGTGCTTGGAGGACTAGACTGGTGAAAGAAATGGAGACAGCAGAGGCCTAGTTCATAAGGCCCCAAAGAGGAGCAAGAAACAAGTGAAATGGCTCAGTAGGTAAAAGTGCTTGCAGCCTAGCCTGGTGGCCCGAGTTTGATAGGGGTAGCCCATGTTCCAAAAGGGTAGAAAAGATGTCCGAAAGTTGTCATCTAACCCACCACACATGTGCTGTAGTACACACACACACACACACACACACACACACACACACACACACGCCTGCCCATGCATGTGCATGTGTGCACAAGCTCTCTCTCTCTCTCTCTCTCTCTCACACACACACACACTCACATATATAGAATGTAATTTTAAAAAATTAGAAATGAAACAAAGAGGAGTGAGTCTCTATTAGGACAGGGCTGAAGTCTGTTACTGTTATATTCTGGGGGAGGAATGCAGCTGGATTTCCTCTGGTCCTGAGAACTTGACTGATCCCAAATGAACTAACCTGTTTGGTGGAAGAAACTTTGTTTGAGGTTAGCATTCAGCCTGAGGCATGGCTCCTGACCACTGCTCTTATTTGGATCCACAGTGAGAGAAAACAAGCTCAAAGGTGAGACAAGGCGGGTAAGTTGAAAGTAGTGGACAAAGGGAGTGCAGAGAAAGCAGTTGCAGATTTAAATGAGATTAGTGTCATTGAAGAGAGACCTTCTCTTTGCACTGGGGAAATGAGAAAGTTGCCTGGAGGGCAAGACTTCCCCCAGAAGGGTGCAGCTAGTGAAAATAAAAGTCATGTGACAATCTGAGCTTAGACCATCTCTGCAGAAGCCCCTGCTCAGAAGCCTAGGGAAGTACTTCCCCAGAGTCAGCAAACAGAGGCCGCTGCAATTATGGTCCAAAGGAGCCAGGCTGCATCTCAGCAGACAGCGGAACTTGGCAGCATCATCCCTGTGTACTGGTTTTAAAAGGCTGAGAAATGCACAGTTGAGACTGCACCAAGCTTCCTCAAAGAATGTGTAGCAGGGTCAGACTCTCTGACAGAAAGCTGTGGGGGTGGAGGGGTGGAGGCATTGCAGGAAGCTGGAAAGGAGAAACTCACATTGCAATGAATAGTGAAGATAGCAGGGACATGGCCCGTTGTGAAGAGAGGCAGACTAAGATTATCCCATCACAAGCCCTAGAGGCTAAGTGTGAAGTTGTAAGGTTTGGTGGTGTCTGTCTGGTGTGAGTCTTGTTTTAATTCAATCTGCTTTCAGTAAACCCTCACTATAATCTTTAGGAACAGGAGTTCGTTTTTAATCAATTAATTTAAAAAGTTTTTTTTTATACATCCCAATTGCTGCCTCCCCTCCTGGTGCCCCCTCACTGAGTCCCTCCCCCTTACCCTCTTCTTTTCCTGTGAAAGGGTGTGGCAACCCCCCTACCCCCCTCATAATCTCCCCACCCTGGTGCATCAAGTCTTCGAAGGGTTAGGTGCATCTTATCTCACTGAGGTCAGACAAGGCAGCCCTGTTGGGGAAAGGATTCCATAGATAGACAACAGCTTTAGGGACAGCCCTCGCTCCACTTGTTGGCGAATCCACATGGAGACTGAGTTGCACATTTACTATATATGTGCTGTGAGCCTTGGTTCAGCCTGTGTATGCTCTTTGGTTGGTAGCTCAGTCTCTGAAAGCTCCTAAGGGTTCAGGTTAGTTGACTCTGTTGGTCTTCCTGTGGAGTCCCTATCCTCTTTAGGGCCTTCAATTCTTCCCCCCATCTCTTCTGTAACAGTCCCCAACCTTTGTTCACTGTTTAGCTGTGAGTATCTGCATCTATCTCAGTCAGCTGCTGGGTGGAGTCTCTCAGAGGACAGCTGTGCTGGGTTCGTGTCTGAAAGCATAGCAGAGTATGTGTCAGAGACTGGTGCTTGTCCATGGACTACGTATCAAGTTGGACCAGTTATTGTTTGGCCATTCCCTCAGTCTCTGTTCCAGACAGGACAAATTTTGGGTTGGAAGTTTTGTGGATGGGTTAGTGTCCGTGTCACTCCACTGGGTGTCTTGCCTGGCTACAGGGAGTAGCCTCTTCAGGTTTCATATCACCACGATTATGTGTCTCTGCTAAGGTAATGGCTACAGAAAGTATGGTTCATTTACAGAATGGAATACTATCCAGCTACTAAAAACAAGGACATCATGAATTTTGCAGGCAAATGGATGGAATTAGAAAATATTATCCTGAGTGAGGTAAGCCAGACATGCAGGGTATGTACTCGCTGATAACTGGATATTAGCCATAAAGTACAGGATACCCATGATAGAGCCCACAGACCTAAAGAAGCTAAAGAAGAAGGAAGGCCCAAGTGAGAACTCTTGAATCTCACTTAGAAAGGGGAATAAGATAGTCATAAGAGGCAGAGGGAGGGAACTTGGTGGGAGAGGGGATGAGGAGGTACATGGAGGGCCAGGATCAGGTATGGGGAGAGACAGAAGAGAAGGCCAGAGGACCATTAGAATGAATGGAAATCTGAAACTGCTCCAGGTGCGGTTGGGGTGGGGTGAATCTCTAGGAAGTCCCAGAGACTTGGGATAGAAGAGACTCCCGGAAGTCAATGTGGGTGATCGGGTGACCTTAGGAACAGGACTTATTATTCTGTATATTGGAAGTATATTGTAGCAGGATGGTTTCCTCTGCTGCTACATTTTTACAATAAAGCTAGGTAATGTGGGAGGAGCTAATGTAGGAGGAGTAAAGGAGAGAAGGAGGAGGAGGAAGAGGAAGAGCTAGGAGGAGGGAGGAGATGAAGGAGGAGGAGAGAGATGTAGGAGCCAAGGAGAACCCTGCGTGGGTCCAGAACAATCCTGGGTAACGATTTATATCTTAAGGTTAGACATTGGGAAACAACTCTAATTGTGTGGGCAAAGTGTTAATTGAGCATTTTTAAATATATAAAGCCATTGGATAATAATTAAGCTTAGAGTCTCATTTCTACTGGGTACCACATGGATGGCCGGTATTGTCTGGGGTTCAGCCAAGCTTTGTGAAGAAAACATGAGTGATTGGCAGAGCCATCTCCCACGCTGGCATCTTGTGGGTGCTAGGGCCAGTGCATCAAACCAGTCTGAGCCGAGCAGCGGCGAGAGCATACTGCTGCTCTAGACTTCAGGCCTTGTCTAGTCGGGAACATGGCGGCCCCATCATAACAAGCCAGATTGGGCCACATGCTGTTTTAAATATCATCCACAACAGTATATAACCTATTTATTTTATTTCTTAGTGGTCACAGTTCAGAGATTGTCTTGAGTCTGAGAAGAGACACTGAATTTCTTAGCAATGTTGGGACCGTTAAAGACTGTAGGGACCTGGAAAGATGGATCAAATTCATTTTGCATCATGGAATGTAAATAAAGCTTTAGAGACCAGGGATGGATTGGTACAATTTAAAGTGATGTGTTTGGGTGCCAAGGTAACGTGGACTGGAACTGTAGTGGTTAATCTTCTTTGTCAACTGTACTAGACTTAGAATCACCATGGAACACCCATGTGGGTGTTTCCAGGAAGGTTTAGTTGAGAGGTGGGAAGAACATGGGAAGGACCAGCCAATGGCCTGGGATCCTTGGTTAAATAAAAAAGAGACAAGGTAAAGGGAACTTCAGCATTCAATTCTCTCTGCTCCTGACTGTGGACAGTCACCTCATTCTCTGCCACCATGGCTACACCTGCTCTGTCACTCTTTCTCCAGATGATGAGCTGCACCCTCGAACTGTGAGCCAAATAAAGTCTTCCTCCATTGGGCTGCCTTTGTTAGATATTTCCTTACAGCAGCAAGAAAGTGACTCATATAGACGCTCATTCTCAGCCATGTATAGGATGACCAGGTAGAGGGTGAACAAATAATAACAGTGTGAACAATACCAAAACCCCACAGGGCATCACAGACCTCTAGGCAACATTCAACTCAAAAACATTGGAGTGGTCTGAAGGGTGGATCTCATGATCAGCCTTAAGGTCAGCTGCATCCATATGACCAATGTCACAGGAAATGTTTCCTCTTTCCATAGTGGAGCAAATTTAGAAAGTGTAGACAAGAATTTTCATTATGTGTAAATTAAACAAGAAGCTCCAAATGACTGGTTGGGTCAAGAAGAGCCACAGAGACAGCGAGGAAACATAGAGATGAATGCATTCTCAGCTTACCGGAAATACGGGCTCTGGAAAACGCATTGACAAGAGGGAAACTGAAGGCTGAGAAGATTCATATCAAAAGAAGAAGAATCTTGGATCAATAACCCAAACTTCCTTTTTAAAATACTGGGAAAGTGGAGAGAAAATGAAGCCTGCCTACTCAGAGGGGAGTGGGTGATGAAGGCTGGGGCTGAGGGTAATGGGACATTGAACAGAGACAGAAGAGAGCTGACAGAAAAACAAACATTGATTCTTTCAAAAGATCCATAGCATCGACTGATCTTTAGTCAAACTGATGGAGTCAGAGAGTAAGAGGGTTGGAGATACTAAAACAGAAGGGAGGGGCGTGATTGCCAAGCTCACAGAAAAAAGAAAAAGAAGGGAGAGAGCAGAGTGTGGGGGCCACTGTGAATCAAGAAACTACTGCCCATTGTTACTTTTAAAGACAGAAATTGCTGACTTGAGAAGAATAAACATGTGGGAAGACACAAAATTAGTATTCTAAAAACTGTTTATGAAGAGAGTGGAGGCCTTTGTGGCTTTGTTGATGACTTCTACCAAGCATGTCAACAGGAGTTAATAGCAATTCTTTACAAATTCTTCCAAGTAGTGGACAAGGAGTCACTTCATGAAGACATTATCCTGATCCCCAAACCAGACACAACATCTCAAGAAAATATCACTGCTCTTTAAGATATAGATGCAAAAGTCTTTGAGAAGGTACTAGCAAACCATTTCCAGCAACATGCAAAGACTTACATGCCAAGACAAGGCAGGGCTTAGCCCGGAAATGCCAGAGAGAGATGGCACATATAAATCAGTTAAGGCAATCATATATCAAATCCATGAGATAGAGAAACACCGGCATGATAACTTAAATAGGTTCAGGTAAAGGAAGTTGACAGGATTCCACTCCTGTGGAATGACAGCCTCCACAAAGGAGACCCTCACCTGTGATAAACACCTGAAAAGCAACAGCGACACCACACCTAATGATCACAGAGAGACAAAGTTCACACTGTGACCAGGAGCAAGACAAGGGTAGCCTCAGTGATCTACTTTCGGTTTTCTGCTGCTGTGAGAAAAACAAAACTCTGACCAAAAACAACTTAGGGAAAGAAATGATTTATCTGGCTTATACTTCCAGGTCATAGTTCATGACTAAGGGAGGTCTGGGCCAGAATGTAAGCAAGAACTTGAAATGGAAACTATGGACAAAGGCTGCTTGGCTGGCTGGCCTTCAAGGCCATGCTTAGATGGCTTTCTTAGCACAGGAAGCATCTGTGCAGACAATGACCTTGCACACACTGGGCTAGGCTCTGCTGCATCAAGTAATGGTCAGGACAACCCCGCATAGACATGTGTACCGGCTAATGTGATCTGGGCCATCCCTCAGCTGAAACTCACTTTTTGGGTGACTCTAGACTGTGTCAAGTTGATAGTCAAAACTAATTGAGGTACTAAATGTCTTAGCTAAGGTTTCCATTGCTGTGAAGAGACACCATGACCAAGGCAACTTTTATAAAGGTAAACATTTATTTGGGGCTGTCTTACAGTTCAGAGGATCAGTCCATTATCATCATGGTGGGAAGCAAGACAGCATGCAGGTAGACTTAGTGCTGGATGAGCCAAGAGCTCTACATCTTGATCCAAAGGCAGCCAGGAAGAAACTCTCTTATGCAGGAGGTTCTCTTCTGCTCTGGGAGGAGCTTAAACTCCAAGCCCACTCCTCACAGTGGTGCACTTCTGCCAACAAAGCCACACCTACTCCAGCAAAGCCTCACCTCCTAATAGTGCCACTTCCCATGAGCCAAGCATATTCAAACTACCACACCTAGCTTACCAGTTCCATCCAGCCCTAAATTGAAGACTTTGCCAGGAAAAAGAGAAGGGAAGGCGAAAATAAAAACCACCACCGTTGAAAGCAGAGGAAAGCCTTTTCTGGATTCTAATGACAAGACTTTATGTGAAGAAAATCTTACAGTGTCCACTAAAATCTGCTCTGACTGAGACATGACTGCAAAATACAGGATCAATATACAGCAATTGTTTATTTTCATACAAGTTTAATGAGCCATCTAGAGACAAAGTTAAGAAAGTGACATCATCTAGTGGCAGGACCATGTGGAATTTCTCTGGTCCGTATTAACATGCCAAATAATATTGTTATTATGTTGTTCTTGTTCAGGCAATCATATTGTTGAGATGTCATACATGCTCTTCCCCTGTTAAATCTAGGGGACACTGTCTAGAAGCAGGCAGCCTGGTCTTGGGGCTCTTACAGTATTTCCCCTATTCTATAATTTCCCTTGAGACTTAAGTATAGGGGTTGGATTGGAGATGTATCAGTATCAGTTGGAGTTAGATGCTTCATGTTACTTATTCTGTACATTTTTACAGATAGTGAATCTCTGTACAGATAGTTAATGGTGTGTGTCTCTGTGTGTGTGTTTGTGTGTGTGTGTCTATGTGTGTGTGTGTGTGTGTGTGTGTGTGTGTGTGAGAGAGAGAGAGAGAGAGAGAGAGAGAGAGAGTGTGTTTCCCCAGGGAACAAGCTCCTAAATAGGTCATTTAACCCTAAATTGTTAGCCTTGAATAATGTACTCAGAAGCAATGCTGCATGGATCCAGGAGGCTGCAAATACATGTGTACATGTATATGTTAACACACACACACATACACACATATGTATATACATATAACAATAATTAAAGACTAGATCATGAGAGGAAGGGACATAGGAGGAGTTGGGGGCATGAACGGGATGAGTGAGGGAGATGCAATGCTCATGCATCAGGTCCTTAATAAAAGTTTAAAACGAAGACAATGATTTCATTTATAATAGCTCCAAAAACAAAAATGCTGGGAGGCTGGAGAGATGGCTCAGTGGTTAGCAGCACTGGCTGCTCTTCCAGAGGATCCAGATTCCATTCCTTGCACCCATACGACGGCTTACAACCATCTGTAACTCAAGTTCAAGGGGATCCAATGCCCTCTTCTAGCCTTCACGTGAATGGCATGGGTGTGGTGCTCATACATGCAGGCGAAACACCCTTTCATATAGAAGGAAATGCTTACAAATAAACTGCACAAAATATATTTAAGACTTATGCTTGAAAAACTCATAAAATATTCTTAACAGGAGTGTTACAAAACCTAAATACATGGGAATTGTCTGTGTTCTTGAATCAGATCCAGACTTGTCGTGATTGTATTTTAGTGACTTCTCCAGGCACTGTGATAAACTACTTCAACAAAGCAATGTTGACAAAGTGGAAGGAGGTTTATTCTGGCTCACACTGCTAAAGAGGTCCATCAAGAAGCAGAAGCCAGGAAAGGAACTTGAAGCAGCTGGTCGCATGGCATCCACAGTAAGGACACAGTAAGAGTGAAGAATGTCTGTTATCAGCTCCTTCTCTTAGCTTGTAAGGTCCAGGATTCCAGCCAGGGAATGGTACTGCCCACAGTGGGCAGGGCTGCTCACCTCAATTCAGTCAGCATCTGCATCCCTGCACTCCCAGAGCCTTCCTCCCAAGGCTTTTCAGGTCTTGTCAAGTTGACAGCTAATACCAACCATTCCAAATGGCAGTCATTTAGTATTTGATCTTAACTGTCAATACAGTTGCTATCGAAATTCAACCTGACTTTTTTTTTTGCCAAAGTTCATGACAATATCATCCTGCAACTCATGTAGCTACTGGAAGTTTACAGAATAACCAAAACCATTTGAGAGGGAGCAGAACTGGAAGCTACCCTCCCCAGCTTCAGAGCTGACTGCAGTGCTTCAGAGCACACTATATTTCCACGATGAATCCATGGAGCCATTCTGAGATCCAAGCTGGGACTGAAGGTCTGAAGGTCACAGCTTGTGGTCAGTTGAGTTCCACAGGGCACCAATAATTTTTAATGAGAATATTTTTTCCCCAACAGATGGTGCTGAGGCAAATAGATACCTACATACCAAAAATAAAATTGAATGCATGCTTTGTACTACATTAAAAATTAAATAAAAATGGAACATAACTTTAAATACAAGGGATAAAAGTCTTTCTAAAACTCTTAGGAGAAAACATGGGTTTGAACTTACATCACACACACACATACACATACACATACACACACATACACACACACACACAGACACACACTCACATACACATGGCATTGAAGTCAAAATAAAGTAAGTATACTGTTATCACAATTTAAACCTTTTTGTGGGGGGACGTGTGTGTGCTTGGAATGAAGCCTAGAGCCTTGTGTTCACTTCAATACTGAACTCTCAGCCCTAACCCAGCACAGTTTATCCAAAGGGCACCTGCAAGTCAGTAAAAATACAACTAACATCAGGAGAGAATATATTTACCAATTGCATATTTGGTAAGTAGGATATACAAAACCCAACTCATTAAAGAATCATATAGGCATATAGTATCATTAAATGGGCAGAGAATCTCAACAGACATTAACTCAAAGATTTGATTGGTCGTAAGCACATGAAAAGAAAATGGTCACTCATCAGCTGTCAGGAGTGCCAATCAAACCCGTGAGCTGCTACCCTGCAGGAGCTGCTGTTGCTATGGCCAAAATGACAGTGACATGTGGGGATGGGGAGAGATTGACCCATGCTGTATGCACGAGTGGAAAACTATGCAGTTGCTTTGGAAGACAGGGTGGCAGCTCTTCCTAGGAATGTGGTTTTATACCGCCAACCACTCCTCAATAAGAATCAAGAGCAAAAGAACTAAGCTTGTGCAAGAGTTTGCACCTACATGTTCATAGCATCATTTACAAAGCGACCAAGCACCTCTGTGAATATGAATACTTAGTATGCATATTAGTCAGGGTTCTCTAGAGTCACAGAACTTATGGAATGTCTCTACATATTAAGAGAATTTATTGGAATGACTTACAGTCTGCAGTCCAACTAACCCAACAATGAACAGCCGTGAATGGGAAAGTCCAAGAATCTAGTAGTTTCTTTTAAAGAGTGAGCCTTGGGGTCTTGGAGCTGTGACCCAATAAAACCATTAACAATGAGGATAGTTTTAACATTGACATTTAGAAGAATATTGCTTTGGTTTGGAGGAGGCTGGGAATTGAAGTAGCTGAGACCCTCACGGGGAGCAACAGGTGATAAGTCATGGGGTACTATGCAGGGGTACATGTTTCTTCTCTCCACCACTGTCTGAATTCTGAACTAGGTGTATATATAGGGTGAAATAGTATTGATCAGGCCAAGAGCAATGCTAATAGACTAAAGTCTGTGTAGTTGTTAGCTTCATACCCCACCAAGGGGGAAGTGAGGTGCAGATCTTGAAGGTTTTCACTCTACTCCGTGAGGATGCTGTACATGGGAACTAAGCACAGAAATAGAAAGGAACCAACCAGACTGAGCAACTGAGGCAAAGGTTCTCTCCCTGCATCTTTTTTTTTGTTTTGTTTTTTGTTTTTTGTTTTTTGAGACAGGGTTTCTCTGTGTAGCCCTGGCTGTCCTGGAGCTCACTCTGTAGACCAGGCTGGCCTCGAACTCAGAAATCCACCTGCCTCTGCCTCCCAAGTGCTGGGTCTCCCTGTATCCTTGAACTTAGACTCTGTCCATCTACTAGCTTAACAAAAACCAGATAAACTCAAAAAGATGCCATCAATAACCTTTCTAGATCTTATACAGAAATGGGTAGAATTTGTTGAGAAGGCGGAAGCCCCCGAAGATCATGCCAAATAGACAAAATTTCAGAGGGAAAAGATACACAGGGATTTCTCCATGAAGTAGGTAATGCCTTCAGACCCAACATTACTGTGATTAATATAATTGATAAAAATGAAGAAAATAGGAAATAACCAATATCTAGGAAGAAACTCAAGAGTCAGTGGAGATTGAATAGTTTTCCCAAAATTGATTATTGGAAATTTTAAAAATGGAAACTAAGAGTTCAGTGAATTGTGGCATCTTGATATAGAAAAGGAATTTTAATTAAATACAAATAAGTCATTAGAAAATGAAATATCAAATAATTAAAACACACAGTTAAGTAATAATTTTAAAAAAATTGAAAAAAGGCAATAGACAGCCAGGCCACAGCTGAGAGTCTAATTTATGTGTGACTGGATAGCAGAAGATAGAATATTGCATGTACACAATCTTTAAAAATACGTAGGTGAAGAATTTTTCAAAACTAAAGAAGAAAGAAAGAAAGAAAGAAAGAAAGAAAGAAAGAAAGAGAGAAAGAAATCAAGCCAAATGTTCAGGAAATTCCAACCCCAAAAGATATGAATGATAAGACCAGTTGTGTCCCTATAGGAAGGTTCAGCAAATTATCAAACACAGCTTGTAAGTAGAGGACCCTTAATTGCCCGGAAGAGACACACTGGTTTACAAAGAGAAAATTAAGGAGTACTGATGTTTAGCACGAGACAATGAAAGCCAGAGGTGATGGAACAGACGTGATCTGTGGGCCTAAACATACAACTCACTAAAGTGGGAACTCTTTCTATTGTAAAAATTAAACATAAAATTACCCATTTTCAAAAGTTTATTGACCCACCTTAGGTCCATATACAAATAAACAGAAAACGCTGGACCCCTGCTAATATCTGTATATCTTTCTAGCTCCACCTCATACTAAAAGTTTGGAGTAGAAAATTATTATTAATAACCAGACCTGCCTATAGACGTGAAGCGGTCACACATCTGATAAGCTTCAGAATAACCAGGATGTAAAACATAGAGATGAACTCATACATGGTCTTTGTTGAAAATAAAAAGACATATTAGGCGAACATAGCATAGAAGATTGAACCATTCTGCTTATTCAGCCGGTGACAAGAGAAGACTGAGATCTGTGTTAGGATTATATAAAATGTTTCCTGTGCTCAACCAGCACATGCCGTTCTAGGCTGATACCTGGCTTCTCAAAGTCATAAAACAATCTGCCTTGTTTCAGCTACCCTGAGTCGCCATTCCTCTTACTATGAAGAGGTGGTTTTTGTTTCTCATACCATGGATCAGGGGAAAAGGCATGGAGATCTCCCAGCATCTCCACAGCTCACGTGGTTTCTCTTAAGACAGTGCTATGCAGTAGTTGATGTACTAGGTCGTCTCTGTCTCTCAGCTGGTTTGATTCTGCACCTTGGTTCTGATGTGCCTGTCACTGTCTGTCATTGAGTCAAATCAATGTGCCAGATGCTTCCCCCTTGTCTCATTTTGGTCATTTTTCTTATATTTTGCCTGCCAGGATGCTCTTTGCTCCTCTCTCAGAAACAGAGTAGGTTCTAAGATCTCCCAGGGTGCAGTAGCTGATCCCTGGTGGGCCTGTGTCTCCCTGGCTGCTGGCCTGTTTCTCACTAAAGGCTGGAGTAGGAAGCAGCTAGTTTGTCTCTATCTTGGCTTCTAGCCTTAACCATAAGCTTATGGTAGGTACTGCAGCTCCTTGGTGTGGTAAAAGCTCCTTGTGTGGTTCAGCCAAATTTCCATCACTATGACAAAAGAGTTGCGAAAAATCAACCTGCTGGGAAGAAAGACTTCTTTAGTTTCATGATTACCAATCCATGGTGACCCAGCTCTAATACTTCAGGGCCTGTGGAACTATAGTGCAGTTTACAGCATATCAGGAGGCTTGGGATTCTGTAAAGGTGCTCATCTCATGGACTTAGGCTAGGATGAAGAGGGGAAGATGGAGGCGAGGGTGGGGTGGGGGTGGGGGTGGGGTGGTGGGAAGGGAGAGGAAGGAGAAGGAAGATAGGGAGGAAGAAAAGTAGAGAGACATGGAGGGAGAGCGATGAAGAGGGAGAGGGAGAGGGAGAGGGAGAGGGAGAGGGAGAGGGAGAGGAACACAAGAGTGTGTTGGACACCCTGGTGTCCTAGTTCTGGGTACTCAGTGACATAATTTTCTTACATAGTCTTCATCCCTAAAAGATTCCCCTCTCTCCCAGTGGGGCTAGGCCCTTTGGGGACATTCATGATCCACACTGAAACAGTCTATGTCTCCTGGAGTTCACACACTCTCCTAGGAGACCATTCTTTGCCTTCAGAAAGTTGTTAAAAATGTCAGCTGGATCTACCTTCTGACTTTTAGAGAGAGAGAGAGAGAGAGAGAGAGAGAGAGAGAGAGAGAGAGAGA
>JANHMN010000012.1:14743822-14772997 GCA_030674055.1 Rhabdomys pumilio
AGAGAGAGAGAGAGAGAGAGAGAGAGAGAGAGAGAGAGAGAGAGAGAGAGTTTTATTTGTGTATGCAAGTGTAGTGTACATTAAATTGATAAAATGTCATGCGATGTTGTGAAAAGTGAATTCTGAGTGAGAAGGACTTACTTTATCTCCTCCAAAACTCCTTGTGCAGGGTCAGAGTGGCCTCCTAACTCTAAACCAGAGAATGGAAATTATAAGCAGACAAGGGTATCAGAGGCACTGTGTCCTTGAGGAGGACTAGAAGGCAACTATTTACAACTGAGGTTACTATTGTTTGTCTCACAGCATAAAAATGCTTACAGTTTAGTGAGGACAAAAGGGCATAAGGGAGATGAAAGTCGAAAAGAGACTTTGGGGAACTGGGGGTGGTAAAAGGTGGGGGAGATGAGGGTGAAGGAGGGTCACAAAATACACTTCCTTTGAAAATGTCACAATGATATCCAATACCTGAACGCTGATTTAAAACATAAAAGCATTTTTGAAAGATGCCTACAGTGGGGATAACTGGAGATTAGAAGCTCATCCATGTAGAAGACAGGAGGAACCCTCCACCAAGACTCTTAATCTGGAACTTCAGATGGCTACCTCAGTTTCCCTAGCTTGTTTCTCTTGGATGCTTATAAGTCCCCAATTTGTTGCAGTTACTTTTCTGTCGCTATTTGACTTGGGGGCCTCACTGGAGGAATCTCTCTGCTCTGCCCATGGCTCTCTATGGGAACTCCAGTGGTTGCCTCAATGGGGCCTCCTCTGTGGCTTTCTGCTGGGTGCTGTCCGTGCCCTTTTGATGATGTTCTGCTGTGAATCTGCTGCTGATTTCTATCTGCCACTTGCTATTTATTCTATACCTTTGCTCGGTAAACACTTAATAAAGCATTTATTCAAAACCAGAAGCATTACTGTTGCAGACCTTCCTCTAAACCATACAGAACAGCATGCTTCTGTGCATATATATGTGTGTATGGGGCACCTATGTGTGTGCATGTGAAGGCTAGAGGTTAACATTGGGTACCTTCCTTGATGATCGCTTTCCACCTTAAATGCTTAGGTGGGGCTTCTCATTTGAGCTGAGAGTGGTCGATTCAACTTCTCTATCTAGCAAGCTTGCTCCAGGGACCCCTGACTCTGTGTCTTGACCACTAGGGATTCAGGTGAACCATCTGGTGTTTGCATGGATGCTGAGAATCAGAACCCTGTCCTAACACTTGAACAGCAAGCACTTTACCCACTGAGCCATCCTTAACATGTTGACCATTCTGATGTTGGAGTGAGCAAGGTCTCCCACCCTGTCCCTCCAAGGCACCCCCTTTCCCCTTAGATACTGAGCTTCTGTCATCCAAGACCTCTGTCAGTTGTCCAGTCTAAAACTGGTGACCTGGAAACTCTGTCTTTTTTCTGTAATGGTGGGAATCAATTCTTCATCATTCTCCACTTGACTTGCCAGCCGCAAACCTGAGGTTACTTCAGGAATCTTAGGTGATGGCTCCAAACTAGGGGCAGAAATGCCATCTTCTACAGCACACCGAGGAGTCTGCTGAAGAACCAGGACTTGTCTGTGTGGGAATGAGGTTAAACCATAGGACCTGTGGACTGGTCATGTGGCCACAGTCCTACAGATGGCCCGGGGCATTCCTCCCTATTGTGCAACAGAAGAGAAGACTATTGTAACCACAGTCCTCTGGCTGAAGGGACAGATGGGGACACATGGCTAGGCTGTGTGTCATTTTCACTGTGGAGCAGTAGAACAACACTGGAGAGCTGACAACCCCTAGGGTAAGTAGTGTGCAACATTACCCCACAGAGGCAGAATGGCAATCAGACCACAGATTGGAGTCACCAAGGAGTCATAGTTGTAGTAAAACCAATTTAAACTTATCTCTGACTTGCTTACAGATAAAGAAGACTCAGACTATGTTATTTTATTTGGCTTTGACAATTACGAGCAGGTAACCCCTAATCTACTCTTTGAACTGCTGGCCTGGCCCCTCCCTAGTGACATACCCAGATACTGGCTGTTTCTCCTGGTCACATGCTCATGGTTCGTCTCACCTCTTGGCAGCTTTATCCTCTCTTTTTGTTCTTCCTTTTCCTCCTGGTCTCCCCCCACTCTTTTCTCCACTCCCAACCAGGTAACTCAAAACCCACTTACCTCTGCTTCTTCCAGTAATTGGCTGTAGCCGATTTTATTTAACTAACAGTTTTAAATCAAGGAACAAGGTTCGCACAACAAAAGCTTTAAATGCGAGAACCCACTCGCACGCCTAGACCTTCAGGTATGGAATTTATCACTGCAATACATAACAACAGACCAAACCTCAACACACAGTCCTCCTATAAAGAGTGACAGCAGGCCTCCTTCATTAGGACCTATTTATATGATGGGTCAATACTGATCTCACAGGAAGGATGAGAATTGTGATCTCCACTATGGGAATACAAGGCTTTAGGCAAAGTGTTTATCAGGTGAAGAAATAACAAGTCCCAAGTAGGGTCCTGAATGTTCGTTGCCATAGTGCATGGTGGCTACCATTCTAGGACTTCACCAGAGGTTCAGGGGACTCTTGCCAGGGTCCGTCCACAAAGAGAGAACTCAGTGCATCCAAAGGTCTGAGATTAATGAGTGTGAGCAGATCCAAAATGGCAGCTGCATCATCCAGACATGAATGGAATGGACGCCTCGAGTCCTTGGCCCAAACTTCTTGAATAGACCCTAAAAAAGGATGAGTGGAAGAGATCTTAGTTCCACAAACACAGGCCCATCGGTTTTGTGACTTCAGAATAAAGTTCACCAAAAGAGTCCTCTCTTTGACCCAATTCTAACTTAGAGACAAACTGCAGAATGCAAGCTGTCATAGACATTTTGAAGGAGAAAGAAAAGCATTTCCCACCACACTCCATTCAGAAGTCTCTTGTTCTTTGTGGAGCTGATGGGTCACAGCTGACTGGCTCATGCGTCTGAGCTGAGCTCCTCAGCTGAGCAAGCTGTAGTAGGTGCACACTGTCTTGGCACTCACCACCTTCTATAGGGTCCTCAATGCATGCTGACATGGCTCATCACTCTCTATGACACTCTAAATCCTCCAGACACCTTTCCCTCCCTGCTGATGTGAGAGCTCTGTGGTTGTTTGCCTTCAAAGGGAAGACTTTTATTCGGTGTGTTTGGATTCTGACTCAAGAGTTCTTGTTCTCAGTTACAGAAGATTCAAGAGGTACTTCGATTATCAGACTTTGTTGAGGACAGTGCCAGTTTTTTCATGGTAGTGAGACCCGGAGGTCCAGAAGTGACTCACTTTCATGAGCCATGTTTGATCATAATAAGTTATTAGAGTTACTCTTGATAAACTGACTGACATTAATTTTAAATAGAATTTTGAATCTCCATGAATGATTTGGGTAGTTTTAATAATTTTATTGTATTTTTTTTCAGTTTTGTTTTCAAGCTTATAGTCACAAAAAAATCAAAGGAGGGTATTGTTAGGTGCTTTCTAAGTTCTGGGCTATTTTTAAATGACATAGATCAATCTGCTATTCACTTAAAGATTACATGACATTCTCTTTAAATTCATCTAATCTTGGTGACCCTTTCCAATGGCTAATGAAACTTTTTCTTTTCTTTTTTTTTTTTTCTTTTTTTTGATTTTTCAAGACAGGGTTTCTCTGTGTAGCTCTGACTGTCTTGGAACTCACTCTGTAGACCTGGCCAGCCTAGAATTCAGAAATCCACCTGCCTCTGCCTCCCAAGTGCTGGAATTAAAGGCGTGCGCCACCACTGCTTGGCGCTAATGAGACTTTTAATGTTCTTATAGTAATTGGGCAAGTCAGGTTTCCATTTCTGGGACAAGTTATTTCAAAACCTTAATCAACTAACACTTGCATGAGAGCTTGCTTACCATGGCTTTGTATGAAGGTCAGAGTATTCTGTCTAGTCAGTCTCCTCTTCTACCTTTTTGTGGGTTCTAGGGATCAAATGTGGTTGCTTAGACTGTGACAAACACTTTCACCTGCTGAGCCACCTCACTGGCCCCCGGGACATACATGGTTTTCTATTTTTTATTTTTAAGAAAGTGTCTGTTTTTTCTGAGCTTACAAATATGCCGCCATGGAGTTAGAGACACAATTTCCACGAAGTTATCATAATCTCCCTTTTTTCCATGTGCTCTCTCTTAGTCCTGACTCCGTATTTCCCTCAGTGTCTCTCTCCACCCCTTTCCATTTCTTCTTCTTCTCCATCCTGTAATTAACTCACAAAGACTCAACTTGAAAGGATTGGATTTGGATTAAGCCCCGCATTCTGGGGTTTTGTTTGTTCACGTACACTTTATCTTTCCCGGCTTTCCTGTTTATTAAATGCACAGTTCTTATTCCTGGAGCTCACGTTGCCGTTCTCACAACACACTCAGTCTGACGCCAACCCCCCTTCATTTCTGCTTCCCTCTAAATCAGGACACGTGGCAAGGCTCCCCGTGCCCAGCCCGCTTCACTGCGAAGTGCCCTCCTTTCCCAGAGTTCTCTAGCACATTACCCTTTCTTCCTTGATTAACTCTTGGATTCAAGGCATCAAGGATATATGATTTACTTGTCAAGTACTCAATCTACCCTGTGCTTCTCTCCATACTAATTCTGAGTTTTTACCATCTTGTTACCAGGTCATGTTGGCTAGGAGAGTTTCCCACTTCACATTTTTAAAGTGTATTTTATTTTATGTGTCTGGGTGTTTTCCTGCATGTCTGTCTGTCTGTGCACTACATGTGAGCTTCGTATCCTCAGAGGCCAGAAGAGGCCATCAGATCTCCTGGAACTGGAGTTACAGACCATTGGGAGCCACCCTGTGGGAGGTGAGAATTGAGCCCAGGTCATCTGCAAGAGCAACCAGTGCTCTTAACATCTGAAGCGTCTCTCCAGCCCTCAGAGTTGACTTGTAGTTGTTACAAGAAGGTTTTATTCTCAGATGAGCGTATAATTGGCATTTGCACTCCCTCGGAACTGGCCAGTTGTTTCTTTCTGAAGACTTTCACCAGCCGAGGTCTCGATGTCTGGTGGGATAGGTGGCTGTGCTTTGTGAGTTGATTTGGTGATGTTTGAGAAGACTCCTGGTGCCCCTCATCCATTGTGGGCTTCATCACTCAGATCACCCTTGTAATGGAGCATCTGGAGAGGTCTTGTCACAGGCCCAGCTTCTGGGAGTTTCCCTGTTGCTCACAGCTTTTGCTGTGAGAATCACACATTCACCACATACTAAGAGTGTTCTGGGACCACGCGATTCTCAGAGGAGCCTGGGTAGGAGGTCTGTTGTTACAGGGTGATAATGAGATTTCATTCAAGCAGCTGTCACTGATTCTGAACTTCTTGGAAGAGTGAGTAGGAGGCCTCATCCAATGCCAGGTGAGTGGCCTCTCTGGGGCCATTGCTATCCTGCCCCATCCCTTTGATATACATCTCGCAACATAATTTCTCAGCATCTGCTTCACTTTGTCCATGCCAGTCCCCTGCGTGCCTGTCAGTATTGCAATCATAACTTTCTCATTACTTTTGTTAATTGTGTGTGTGTGTGTGTGTGTGTGTGTGTGTGTGTGTGTGTGTGTCTGTGTCTGTCAGTCTGTCTGTCTGTAGGCTAGATAATGAGTTCAAGTATCCTCTTTCACGAGGCATTACCTTACTTTTAGATACAAATTCTCTTACTGGCCTAGTGCTCATCAAATAAGCTGCAGCCTGGACAGAGAGGCCTGGGAATCCTCCTGTCTCCATTTTCCCCAGTGCTGAGACCAGAAGCACACTTAGCTGTTTTCCATGGATGCTAGGGCTTGGGCGCAGGCCCTAACGCTTACTTTAGGCAAGGACTTTCCTGGCAGAGGCATCTCCCCAGCTCCTGCTAATATGCTTTCAAGCAGGAAATGCTTTTCCTTTATCTGTGCTATATAATGTTTCCATCAGCCAGTCCTCACTCCATGGTTCTCACACTTCCTGATGCATGTGCTGAGCCTCTTCATCCTCTATACTCCTAGAAGCTTGGTTTGCCTTTGTTTCTCTGACTCCATACAGGCTGGATTTGTTTTCCACAGAAACCGAAAGTCGGACTCTTTCTGAGGGATGGATGATACAGGGCCGTGTGTAGATGTGCATATGGGATTCCATTGTCTTCTTTGTTTGATATGCCTGTCAATTGTATTTACCACATTCCCAATATTTTGGTGATTCATTAGAACACTGGGGCTTATCCTTTAGAAACTACTTCTTTAGGAGACTTCTAGTGTGTGTGTGTGTGTGTGTGTGTGTGTGTGTGTGTGTGTGTGTACACCACATAAATGCAAGTGCATACAGAGGCCATAAATGTGTACCAATGCACCAGATCCCCTGGAACTGGTGGTTGTAAACCATCCCACACAGGATCCAGGAACTGAACTTGGGTCCTTTGCAAGAACAGCAAGTGCTCTTAACCGCTGAGCCATCTCTCCAGCCCTGGCTATTACTGAATTTTTACTGTTACGTGGACAACATGATGCTTATGTTCCCTCTCCATGGCATCTACTTTCCTTCCAGTGTGTGTGACCCTTGAGAGCTTGCATCCCCCTTAAACAGCTTGAGTCTCAGGAATGACAATTTACTGACATTTTCTGTTCTTCCTACATCTACCCCCAACCTTCTAAAATCTGCTGAGATATTCTAAAACACCAACTCTCTCTGGTCATTATTAGAATTTCCATTTGGCTTGTGATTGCATCTGTATTTATTGAGGCTGCCGTTAGACTCACATATAAGACATGCTACAGGGACCGAACTGTTCATCTCAGCATGGTTAGTAAATGTTAATTTCCAGAAATGACCCAAATGTCCACCAATAGCAGCTGATTATATAAATTACAGAGCATTCATGCTACTGAACTCCACAGCTGGTGAACATTGCTAGAAGCTTTTTATATATGACATAGAAATATCTCAGAGCTGAACTTTAAGCAAAAAATCCCTGCAAAGTATGGAATATATATGATGTTAGCATTTATGAAAAGAGAGGAGAGAGAATTGGAACTCTGTGTGTGGCTGTGAGTTTGATTTGCGTGTGTGTGGAGATGTGTGTGTGTGTGTGTGTGTGTGTGTGTGTGTGTGTGTGTGTGTCTGTTTGTGACATACTCATTGGATGGCTCTGTGGAGTGTGGGTCCTTGAGGTCTCAAGCTGTGCACCTTCTGTCTTCACTAATGTCTTTGGTGGAATGTTTCCTTCTGGTAAACTGAGCTGAGTGGGTGGAAGCTATTGAGGATTGCCAATGAGCTCCCGGGGTTTTCTTCCTCCAGTGGACTAGGTCAAGGATGGGCTTTAGTAAGATGAGCTGAGGGAGCCCTGGAGGCTCAGCTTCCTTTTGGGAATGGCTTAGTTTCTTTCTCCTAGGAGTCCTGGCTTTCAGGATCTGGGTGAGCTATTGTAGAAACAACCTGTGTTGGACTTACTTCCTAATCTCATGAGCCCACGTGAGCCTCCTATCTTTGTAATTATCCAGCCTCTGGGGTTGTGCTACAGACACAAAAGATGGACATCTGCAAGTTCTCTCTTGTGTGGACGTCTTAGGTTGGGTTTGGGGTTTCTGGATGTGGTCCTTCCTTCCTACATCACAGGAGCACCCCTCTGACCCCTACTATCTGGACATTTCTGTGAAAAGCATGGCAGGCCATCTTCCTTCCCTCTCTTATCGGTGTTTGGTTTCTGCATGCACAAGTGGGCCCTTCTGTACCTCTGCTTTAACTCCACTTAGGAATTCCACTGGAAGCCACAGGTTCTCGACCTGTTTGTTCTCTCATCCCCACCTGCAGATTCTCCACTCAGAGAAGCATATTTCATTTTTCATTTAGCTATCACCTGTCTCTCTTGTTTCCTCCTTTTGGTTTGCTTGTCATGTTGTTCTTTTGCGACACAACCTCCCCGCCTCTGCAGCTCACAGGGTTCTGGAACTCAGCATACAGTGCAGGCTGCCCTTAAACTTGCCTCTGCTTCCCAAGTGTGGGGGTTACCAGTGTGAGACACCATGTCCAACTTGCTTTCTCTGTTAAAATGTGGCCGAACGTGTTTGACCTTCTGACCCTGCCTCAGTTCTCACCCTCTGTTCACACACCTCCCGCGTGACTGTGTCCCACTACTCTTTGACAACGTCACCTTTAAATACACATCTCCTTTGATCTTGTGTTGTTGGTTGTCTTTTTTTTGTTTTGTTTTGCTTTGAAAGCAGTCCTCTCAGACCTCAGCTCCAGCTCTATCATCGCCCTCCTGGTTGGAGCACAGTCTGGTGTGTTTAAACTGGGTACAGAGTACAATCCTTGTCCAGAGAAAGCCCTAACCCCATCCCTGCTCAGGCTCAGCCCTCTGGTGCAGTCTACTGCATGTCTGACAGATGCGTTCACACGCTTTCCTCTTCCCCTAGGCTGGGATCCCAGGACTGAGCTTTGAAGTGTGTTCACTGTCTAGTGATCTACAGTGTCCAGGCTTGTCCCTGAGCCTGGTGCTAGGAGCCTCATTGTTCTACGTCACTCGTGTTGCCTCTGTAACCATCCTGTAGGACACGCCATCTTCCATAGGACACACCCTCTTCCACAGACAGGAATGTGGAGTAAGGAGCTGTTCCAGATGCGTCCCTGGGTCCTGACAGGGAGAGGTTTTCCTGGGAAGGACATGCCAGTGGTTATTCGGTGTCTCTGTTGCTTCCCTGATGAGGGCTCTGAACAGCACCCAGTGGCCCCCGCCTCTCCTTTACATCTGCCAAAGCGCGTTTTACTACTGACCCAGAGCACAGTCTCAAGTCCCTGAACAAAAATCTTCAGTCTTGCCAAGTCGATCTTTTATTGTTGCTATTAAACATTTATTAAATACTCTGCGCAGAGCCAGTGCCGGGTGAGCCGGGCTGTGGGGAGCGAGAGGCAGGCTGGTGGTGACCATACCACGAGTCCCTTGTGCACAGGCTGGGAGGCTGTGGTGGATACTACATCCAGAGGTGACAAGAAGGGGAAGGCAGCAGAGTCCCTAGGGCCAGCTCCTGGAGGTATGGCAAGCAGTTGGATGGAGCGAAGGCGTCCCCGATGGGGCGCAGGAGTGCCCTAATGGCAAGAAATCAGCATGATTGCTGTTAGAAAAATTTTTACATTTTATTTTGGCATTGTTGTAGATTAGTAGACAGTGTATATACTTTGTATTGAGCCTCTGTGCACCTCCTCAGTGTCCCCATGTTGTCACCTCATTGGAGAGCAATAGGCAAACTTAGAAAAAGGCAATAACACCTCACTATCAATAACTCTGGGGCTTAGTAGGTCTTCGCAGCTGCTTCTCTTAGTGGGTGATGCTTAGTAGGACTGCACAGATGCTTCTCTTAGTGTGTTATAGGGAAGTCCTCTGACTCTTTTGCCTGCTTTTGAGACTCTTTTACTCTTACTGGGTTGGCTTGTCCAGCTCTGATATGAAGGGAGGTGTCTACTCTTATTGCAAATTGTAATGGTGACAGATTTGGTTGCTATCCCTGGGAGGCCTGCTTTCTTTCTGAAAGGAATCAGAGGAGTGGATCTGGGGGGACGAGGAGGAGAGGATGGAGGGGAAACAGATTGAGATATATGAGAAAAGAATAAATAAATATTTTTTTAAAAAAAGAAAAATGAAACTGACCATCTCTGGCAATGATGTAGGCACTACAGGGCCTGGGGAGTCTTCCCTTACCCATGGGAGGGAGACGCTTTGAATTGGTACCTCTCCCACAGAAAAGTCCTAAAATGGACCAATTAGCTCACCTCCCAGATCTCCTGCCACCTCCCCAATTATCCCAAATACAGCCACTTCCAGACACTCTTGACCGGATCCTTTTCTCCTGAACCCTTCCTCTCTTCCTGCTTCTTCTTTCTGCTTGGCTTTTCCCTCTGCACTGGCTTATTTTGTGTGCCAATTTGTCACAAGCTAGAGTCATCAGAGAGGCCTCAGTTGAGGAACTGCCTCCATGAGATCCAGCTGTAAGGCATTTTCTCAATTAGTGATCAACGGGGGAGGGCCCAACCCATTGTGGGTTGATAGTCCTGGGTTCTATAAGAAAGCAAGTTGAGAACTCCACGAGGAGAAAGCCAGTCAACAGTACTCTTCCATGGCCACTACATCAGCTCCTGCCTCCAGGTTCCAGCCTTGCTTCCGTTATTGTCCTGACTTCCTCCAATGATGGATTGTGATCCGGAAGTGTAAACCAAGCAACCAACCAACAAAAACCCAAAAAACCAAAAAACCCTTTTCTCCCCAACTTGCTTTTTGATCATGTTAGTTTTTCATAACTAAGACATCTTTCTACTTAAGCTTGTGACTTTTTCCCAAAACTCATCCCAGGTCTTCACTGGGCTGGTCTGTAGGAGAAAATGACCATGGCCTGTAGACTGGACATCCTACAGTGGCCCTCGTTTTCAAAGCTGACAACTTCAGTACCAAGGGGCATTCTTCTGGGTTCACCTGTACCAGGCCTGCTGTGTTGGCTTATCCTCTGAAGAAGAACTCCATTCTTGAGGCAAAGCAAAACTCAAAGCTTCCATCCAATTTGCCACAGTCACATGGTAATGAGGCAACCACCCTGAGAGCTTGTGTGTTTCCTCCTGTCAGACCAATCCTCTTTCTCAGCCTTAGCCGCCTCCTACCTTCTCCGCAATTCTTTCCTGATTTCCATGCCTTAAGGCCCAGGATTCACCCACCGTAGATTATGGTGGCCCACATAGCCTGGTGTATGCTTGGCCAGTGCCTTCAGCAGCTTGCATTCACAGCGGATTGTGCCCATCCCAAGTCTCCTGCACTAGGTTGGGAACTCCCAGTTTGAACTCGGATACAAACCAGAAAGGCATAGTTGGCACGGCAGAGAACGGATGCTGCTCACAGCATGGCTGATAACAAACCCACTGGGCCTGTGTGCCAAACAATCCACCTCGTGGTTGTTCAGGTATGTCCAGGGCAAAGTTTTCCACTGCCGTACCCAGGGTTGGCAGGTCACAGAAGCAGAGGTGAGAGTAGACACCAGGGGGCGCTGTTGGACAGTTCTCACAAAGCCTGGCAATTTAAGCTACCGTAGTAGCAGCAGGCTGGAATCAAAAGCTGGCAGCTCCTGATGCTGTCAGATTTCGGTTTTCTGGAAGTTGCTGGAAGTCCCGGGCTTGGGGTGGGTCGGGGAGGGGAGCAAGAAGACATGCCAATGGCTGTGAGGACCTTTCAGAAGTGTGTCTGGGTTCTTCTGGGCTGTACACTGTGCCCTCATGGGGAGCTGGCTGGTCAGAACCCTGTGTAGCACTTGAGGACCTTGGCCTGCCTCCCGGAGACAGAGGCATCCTACACATCCTCTGCTTGGAGGAACAAGGGGAATTGAGGAAGAAAGGCAGGTCATGCAGCATGACCAGGCTGAGGACTCTGCTCTCTGAGCAGCCACAGGCAAGAAGCAGGCTTGGAATTTGCTAGTATACAACAGGTGGGCCTCGTAGTGGAGGGACAGGAGGAAGCTGACCCTGGGTTCTCTGGACTGGCTTCCTTCTGGGAGACCATGGATCCAAATGTTCAGTGAGGCTGGGTCATAGGGTCCCCAGGTCTTGCTTGTGCTGTGCCGCCTCCTGTAGCCCTCAGTCTGAGGAGCCACACCGTTGGTACCCCTGCTGCTGCTGGGAATGGGCCTGAGGTGGCTCCCAGGTGTGGGCAAGATGCTGGCTCAGGAGTTTGCTGTACATCCCAGCTTCCAGGAATCTTCAGGAAGGGAAGCATGTGTGCCTTACAGTTTATGAGGGTGGATGTGGATGGTGTCCATGTTCCCTTCTTTATTCACGCCATCAAATCTCTATGAAGTGAGCCCACAGGGACGATTTTCACAAGGATTAAGAGAATTCAAGCACTAGGCCTGGAGAGGACCATGAGGGCCTATGAAGGCCTATTACACCCCAGCGGGTGGGTGGTACTCAAATGAGATAGCATGGACTCTGGGCCTCAGTTTCCCTAAAACCACTTGCTTGTCTTTCAGATACCTTTCCTTTAGTGCTCTCTCTCACATCTTCTGCTAACTCCCCTGAGAAAGCCACATCCTTAGGCCCATCCTGGTAGGCATCACCATCTCCCTCACTTTGGGTTCTTGCCTCTATCTTATCCCTGGGGTTGGGCTAACTAGAAAGAGTCTGCCCATCCTGGGGCACACCTGCAACCAGTGCAGTCTCTCCTAGCTGCTCATGCAGGCATGAGTTGCTTGATGCCATCTGTTATCCCTTCACCTTGTCTTGCTCTCCTCAGACTACCTCAGTATCAGTTGCTGAGACCTTTACCAGGTCCAGCCACTGTCCCGCCCACCTGACAAGAGGACCTGGCCTCTACCCCAGTCACTTGCTATCTCCCATCTAAGTTTGGCTTCTATTTCTAAACTCTCCTCCTTTGGCACAGGTCTCAAACCTGTGGTAACTGGTAACCTGTTTCCTCCTGAAGTATTCATGATTTTTAAGAATCCCACCCCAAATCTATCCCTCTACCTTCCTCTGTCAGGTTAACTTGGGAGTTTAGACAGGAGCATACTCATGAATGGATATGTTTAAATGGACAGCTTTATGTGTTGTTATGTGGGGATAAACACAGAGGTACGTTTGTATATGTGTTGGGACACATGTGGATGCATGCTTGTGTGTGCATATACATGGGTGCATGCTTGTGAGGGGTATATGTGAATGCATGTTTACATGTATACATACACAGGTACATGCATGTATACACGTGGGTATGTGCTTTTCGTGCATGCACACATACGGTGCACACTTCTTTCTTTTTAATGCCACATGTGACTGTGCACTTACGCACCTGAACACATGTGAGTGTATGATTGTGTGTATAGACTCACAGGTGATTACTTGTGTGTGTTCCCACAGGTGGTGCATGCTTGGGTATGGACCCACATGTGAGTACATGCGTGTGTTCATAGACACTGCCTTTGGCGGCAGACATCCCATTGGAATCCCACAGCAGCTTCTTGCCAAAACCATGTCTCATCCTTTCTTTCTCTCTCTTCCTTGGTTCCTAGGACTGAGCTCAGATCACAGAGGCCTAGCCATGGAAGACTGAACCACCGGTTTCCCGTAGTAAGGCTGCCTTCTCTCTGTTCCCACTTGCCTCTCTTTCCTTGCTGGTGGGCCAACTGCTCCTGACCTGTAATCCGTGCTCACAGCCTCTTCTCCCCTGCCTCCGCTCCTGCCTCTGTCCATTCCACTGCTCTGCTCATTGCTTTGTGCCTCCCAATGAGATTGTGACATCTTGCTTGTTTGCTCTGAGACTTACTTCTTCCAGCCTAGTAATTAATTGCTTGTTTCGCCTGGCCTGACTCCTTCCTAATTGTCTGCAAGAGTGACGTCCCCTGGGGACCACCATGTCTCCAGAGGCCACTCCGCTGTGGGTCAGGACTTACCTTCCTCATTCCTTTCACGTCCAGACACCCACCACCAGCGAGCATTCCCTCCCTACTAGAGAGCTGCTACCTGCAGCCCCTGCTGGACATAGCCCCTCCCACCCATCGGTGTTCTGAGGAAAGAGCAGTGTTCAATCTGCAAAGAGTCACTCTCAATCTCCAGCATTTCCTTCCAGAAATAGAGCTCTCGGGTGTGACAGGATCACTGATTCCAGCCCAGTCCAGTTCCAAGTCCGGCTTTGCCGGTAGGGTATTAGAGTCACGTGAGCAGGCCCATGGTGGCGTTGGCCGCTGTCTGTTGAGGTAAAACGCTCTGCTCTGACTCTTAAAATAAACATGTGTGGGCCTTCTCAGTGCTTGTGGGCTCTTCCCCGTTCCCTGGTTCATTCTCAAAACAACTGTAGGAGAGAGAGAGGCTGTCCTCACTTTACAGTGGCAGAAGGAACAGGAGCTCAGAGAGCAAAGATGGCTTCTTAAGGATACTGGTGTGGGCGGAGACTCTGCAAAAAATCCTCTGTACCTAGTGGCAGTGGCTCTGCCCTCCGTGGAGCTGACATGCTATGGATAATAACCCCAGAGGGTATCTGTGCCCTGTGCCTGTTTACCTAGATGCCAGACTAGGATGATCATTGGACTTCTAGGGCCTCTCTGCACAAGCCCTCCTTGGATAGGGTCCTTATCAGTACCCAGAGACAGAGGGTATTCTCTGCAACACTGTCTTGTCGCTATGATTTTGCAGAACCTGTCCTGAGGCTCAGAGAAAAAGGATATATGAGTGTCCCTGGGCTTGGATAGTGTGATCTCGTAAGCAAGGCTCTGCTCCATTCAGCTGTGAAGTGGTTGGAGGCTATAGAAGCCACAAGAAGGGCCAGGGCATGGACCCTCCCTTGGAATGTTGATGGCTGATGCTAACTGCTCGAATTTCACTGGAGTATCTGGGTGCTGTAATCAGTGCCTATGTGTTTGGGTGCTGTTGTCTGTCAGTGTGTCTGGGAACTGTCATTAGTGTCAGTGTATCTGAGTGCTGCTGCCAGTGTCTGTGTGTCTGGGTACTGCTGTCAGTGTCTGTTTGCTGCTGTCTGTGTCTATGTCTATGTGACTGAGTTTTGTCATTAGTCTCTGGTCGTTGCTGCCAGTGTTCCTGTGTCTAGGTGCTATTGTCAGTGTCAGTATGTCTGGGTTCTGCCATCAATGTCTCCGTGTGTGGGTGCTTCTGTCTGTGTCCATATGTCTGCCGCTGTTTGTCTGTGAGACACATTTAGATTAAAATAGCTCAGTGAGGCATGTTTAGCATGGCGCATTGAGGGAACAGGATGAATGCTGGACCTGTTACCACAGACATTGTGATGGGAACACTTTGTCCTATGCTGGCGGTCTCTCTTACACCTACTGTGTTATGAACATGCCTTGTTGCTAGGGCAGAGTATCTGATGTAAGTAACCTAAGGAATAGCTTATTTTGGCTGAAAACTTAAGGCTACAGTCTGTCATGGTAGGAGGGGATGGTAGCAGGAGCGTGAGGCAGCTGATCAGACTCAGTATGCCACCAGGAAGCTAAGGGAAGAATGTTGGTGTTCAGCCCACTCTTTCCTTCTTATGAGGACCCAGACCCTGGGTGATGCTGGCCGTATTTATGATGTGTCTTCCTACCCCGACTTAATCTAGAAATTCTCTCACAGATATGCTCTCAAGTTCGTTTCCATAGAGACTCTAAATTTCATCAAGTTTACACTCAAGATTAGCCACCAGGGTTACCTATCCCTGCCTCACCTCCAACCACAGAGAACACAGGCAGTGTCTCTTTGTGACTTTATTCAGCTGGTTGGTTTGCCTGACTAAGGTCTAGCCCTCCCAGGAATCCTAGCCATGGATGGGAAGACACCAATTTCCCAGAGCTTCCCTAGATGGTCTAGGGTGCCAGCTGGGTTGCACCATGGATCAGTGTCCGCCTGCCAGTCAGCCCACCTTCCTCCTTCATGTAGATGAATTTCTTAGGGACTTCCTGTTCAGTCATCATCACGCAGCTCATACCAGGGTCCCTGACCCTAGATAGTCCCCATAGCAAAACCAACCAACCACCAAGCAGTGTCCTGAAGATTATCTCGTGTTGCAGCATGAGGCTCTATGGCTCAATGCTGGCTAATGAATGGAATACAGACCAGGAGCCCAGATGGCCAAGAGGTCAATTATAGTGAGAGTCACTGACTCCTTGTGAAGTGGAATCATATAGCTGGATATGCTGGTATCTGGAAAATCTGAGAGAAAACTGTCTGGCTGGTGAGTATAGGCCACAAGCAAGTGTATGGCCTGTCTCTGTGCACCTCCCTTATCTCTTCTTCCTCCCTCTTCTTCCTCTTTCTTCTCCTCTGTCCTTTCCCCATTTCCCCCTTTTATTCCTCTTCTTCTTTTTATTTCCCTCTCTCTGCCTTGCCTCCCTTCTCCCTCTCCTCTTCCCTCTCCCTTCTCTCCTTCTCCACTTCTCCAACTGCACATTTCTCTGATGGCAATTCCCAATGGCCCTTGACCTTAGAGCTGATCATGTCTCTGAGGATCTGCCTACTAGAACCAGTCTTACTCCCTTCATCCGCTCTGTTGTAGCCTGATCTTCCGTGAATGCTGAGTCTAGGACCACTCAGAACAACTGCCCTTGTAGTGCCCTTGGCCCT
Organism: Rhabdomys pumilio; assembly: GCA_030674055.1. Taxonomy (NCBI): domain Eukaryota; kingdom Metazoa; phylum Chordata; class Mammalia; order Rodentia; family Muridae; genus Rhabdomys; species Rhabdomys pumilio. Next base: position 14,759,912 of record JANHMN010000012.1, read on the forward strand.
GATGGAGACTGTCCTGTCCCAGACTTGCACACAACCCCTATACACCTCCCAGCTAGGTGTGGCAGAGCTTGTTCTCTGGACCATAATATTTCAGCCAAGGGAGATATACTTCTGCCCTTGGGTAGAGCTTCAGAACAGAAGTGGGTAATAAGGATAGTAGAGGTTTGTGTGATGGGATATTGCCCACAGTAGAGTAGACTCCAGTTCAGATCCTATAAAATGGCTGGGCATGGGATGTGCATAACCCTGATATTGTAGAGCTATAATTCCTTTAAATCAACTGAATCAAAACAACCTGAGCTGGACATGAACACAGTAATATTAAAGCAAATACATTAGATTGGAATTTACAGAACTTCATCAATTAGTAGGCTGGGCTCCCAGAGATAATGCTGCCTGTCATGTGTGGCCTGATTGGATTCCAGGTACTCAGATGGTTAGCAAACCAGTTTCTGAGCATGAAGTAGTATTTCCATCAGCTGAATTAAAGGGTACCATCCAAGTTGCCTACAATCTGAGCAGAACTCTGCCTTAGTCATGGAGATGGGTTGTCCTGTGATTGGCTCTCGTAGTATTTCGTGCTTCAAACTCCAGGAGAAATATCCCCTTTTAGTCTCTCAAGCACGCATAGCACAGGCTCTCCTGGTTTTCTAGCTGGGATGATGGACTGGGACTTCTCAGCTTCTGTAAGTGTGTAAGAGTCTACCTGATAGGAGTACAATTATCACGTATGCGTAATCTTTCTTTTCTGCTCCCCGTATTATATTATGGTATGGGATTCTCTTCCAATCTTGTCTCAGTCTGTTTAAGTCACTGTACAGCACCCATGCTCCTTTTCTTTGCATACTATGGGCCTGATACTTGGCAATGTATGCTTTTCCTAGAACTTCAGGGTCTTGATACCATCTCCTCATCCCAGTATACTAGACTTAAGGTATCTCAGAAAGACCGAATCTTCCTAGGAAGGCATCTATTCTTGTGAGCCTGATTGCTGATGCACTTTGAGCCACAATCGTCAGGCATGGCACATATATCTTACTTGGACATATGAACACCAGAAGAGACTGTATGATTCAGTTATTTTCTATCTTGGGGCACCCAACTGAGACCTGAGCCTCAGTCACCAGAGGGCAGTCCAGGAAGGGTTTGGATTTGGGATCCAGGGACTCCGGGTGTTGTGGAAACAGCTCATGTCACATAGATACATGTCATTCATCAGAAACAAAACCCAGAGATGTGGGTGCTTCATGTCTTACTGTCAGGCTTGATACTCTTTCTCCACATAGCTTCCCTGACATTTTCTGTGCTGGCAGGGGCAGCCTGGAAGGTTCTGGGTACTTTTTCCTTACTTATTTGATTCCTCATCAGGTTTGGTGACGCTAGGACCAACAGGGGCTCATCTGGCACTGAGTTACAGAGTCCTCAGGTCACTGGCTCACACTCAGTGTTTTTGAGGAGCCTTCTGAATGGCCTTCAGGAAAAAGCATCCATATTAGGAGGTCATACTGCTCCAGAAAGGTCTGGCTAGCTGGTCTTCCTCATCCACATGATTGAACACTGCTCTAATCCCCTGCCTGAGCCAGCTTCAGGGAGAGATATGGGCAGAGGAAGCACCTAGTCCCACTGGAGCTGTATTAAAGCTCTCTTTGTACAGGGATCCTGCTCAATCTTTAACCCCCATGAAGAAAATACGTCAGGGAGGCTCTCCTGGTATTGCATACCCCCTCTCTGAGCCCAGCTCTCTTCCTCTGACTACAGAGCCAGGTAATTTGAAGTTCATTTATTTTCACTGACTCCTGACCACTCTCCATCCATCGCTGTGAAATTAACAGGAAAAAATTACAAATTGCTAGAAGACAGAGACCTTTAACAGTGAGCACATTGCCTTATGCAGGTTTGATAAGCTGATGACATTAAAAATAGAAGCAACACAGCTCAAAGTAGACCAGTAGTCCTGAAATTTTAATAAGCTCCAGCTATAGGCAAAGTTTAATAGCTGGCCAGCCTCAGGGGGAAGGTCACACCCAGGTCTGTCCTGAGCCGCTTTGAGCTTGGTGGGCTGTTCTACTGTCTATGGCCCTATATTCACTTGGCTTCATCTCAGGCACTTGTCAACATGTCCCTCCCTCAGGGACTCCCAGAGACCTCAGGCATTTTCTTGTGTTTATCTTAGTACCCTATAGACACCTTGGGCAGTGGTTGAGCAGAAGTTGAATTTTATCTTATAATTAATCAATTATTTATATGTCTGCAGAATCCAGAGCAATTTAAGAGTCAGTGGAGTTATTAATAAGGTACCAAAATTTCCTGCACACCCTGGAGGATGTCAGTCTGAGACTTATGTCCACCACACTGCCCATCTGTGTGTCTGGTTCTATAGATCCATCCCTCTGAGGGAAGTGTGTAAGGTCACCTTGATGTTTGTGTGGCTCTTTTATTGTCCTGTATATCCAGAGCCATAGCTGTGACTTTTTGGAAGAGACATTGGCTAGAGAGATGGTAACTCTAGGCACTATGGAAACCATGCTTTCTGGAGTGGTCACTAGGGATATTCTAGACAGTTTCTATGAATAGCTTCTTATCCTCTTGGAACCATTTCTTGAGATCAGAGTCTGCATTCTCATGAATTTTCTCTTTAGATGTAGACAGTTTTCGGTGGATAATTTAGGGTTCACACAAACATGTACAGAACTTCTGACTGAGCTTGTGTGTTGTCACCCCGTTTCTGTTGATTTTGAAGTCTTTCTGGTACCTACTGCTATGATGCAATGCTTCTGGCCAGGTGGCTCAGTCCCTGAAAACCATTACCTGTTTCTTTGGTTACCTCCTCTTGGACTGAGCAGTGGAACAGAGAGAAACTCTCTATAGGTTGTCCCCAATGCCTGGTCATCTCGTCTCTCTCAGTACTCTGTGTCTTAGAAGCCCAGAGAATGATGTTACATACTGGTAGGTGAATGAGGTGAAGGCAGATTTGGGGCCTGGGTAGTAGAAGTTTAAGTTATCTGGGTGTGGCATTATTGTGGAGCTCATGTGTCCACCTGACCAGGCCGCAGGCCCAGATGTTTGGCCAAACATTTTCCCAGTGTGTCTTTGAAGCTGTTTCTGAATGACGTAAACACATGGATCAGTGGTCTGAGGAATGTAGATCAGTGTGGGAACTCTTATCTGAATTTCTAGACTCCTAGGCAGAACTGAAGGGCAAGTCAACACTGTGCCGACTGCTGAGCCGTTCATGACCTCTGCCTTCTTCAGGACTTCGGATCAGACTTGATCCATGCTATGCCCTCACCTCGGCCTCAAGCATGGCACTGCTTGCTATATCATGGAAATTGGTCTCCAAGGTGTTGTAAAGCAGTCCTTTATAAATCTCCTTATGTAGTTATACCCCTCTACAGGTTCAACTTCCCTGAAAAGCAGAATTGGTTATGTGAACCTTGGCTTGAAGATCTGGAAGAGAGTGTTAAAAGAAACTATTAAAACAATGTTGATTCTATAAGATGAACTAATGCACAATGGAGGCCATGAGCCTTTGGGATGGGGGTCAGGGCCAGTGTGCTATTGGATAAAGCATCTTTCAACCAAAACTCATATATTGAAGATTGAGTCCTTCGTTTGTGGGGGTGCTATTAAATGTGATTGGATCAAGGTGACACTAACTCCCCCAATGAGTCACCCCACTGGTGAACTCATATAATTCATAAGTGATACCTAGATGGACAGAAGTAGACCACAGATGTTGTGTGCTTAAAGGGCATCTATGCTGGCTAGTTTTATGTCAACTTGACCCAAGGTACAGTCATCTGAGAGGAAGGAACCTCAACTGGGAAAATGCCTTTTAAAGATCTGGCTGTAGGCAAGTCTGTGGGGCATTTTCTTAATAGTGATTGGTGGGGGAGAGTCCAGCCTACAGTGGGTGGTAACACTGGATGTCTTGGGTTTTATAAGAAAGAAGGCTGAGCAAGTCATGAACAGTAAGCCAATATGCAACATTCCTCTATGGTTTCTACATCAGACCCTGACCCTACGTTCCTGCTCTGCTCTGACTTCTTTCAGTGAAAAAGCGTGATTTGGAAGTTTAAGCAACATAGACTATTTCCCAGCTTGCTTTTGGTCGTGGTGTTTCATTGAAGCAATAGTAACTCCTAAGACAGGCTCCTTGTCCTTTCTTTCTCTGTGCTCTTTACCATGAGTTTTTGCCTTGCTGGGAGGCTAAAAGCAATGGGGGTACTTCTCTTAAATTGTTTACCTCGGTCATTTTGACATAGCAACAAGTTGCCGACTGATGCACCATGGGTTGACCAAACTATGTTGACTAGTCCAATTATTCATTTGAGGAAAAAAAAAAAAAAAAACAAAAGGAAACATCATTACAGTTTTAAAATAACATTGTTCTAAATGTCCAGACCTCTTTGGAAGAGACGATGTCCTAGAAGGACCTTACATGCACATGGTCAAGGATTACATATCTTGAGGTTTATCTGAAAACGTTATGACTTCAAAAACGCCAAGTAATCAGAGTAAGATGCTCATGTGCTCCCCACAAGGACATCCAGGACAGAGCTTGCCATTGTGGGTGCTCTTGCTCAGGAACTGTGCAGACTCCCACTCCTCACTTGGCACTGGGATGATCAAAGGCAAGACAGAAGAAAATGTTTTACAATCACACCAGGTCAGAAATTACACGGCAAAGACCTGCTGCAGAGAACGTGTTTTGATCAATGATTTACAAGTCTGTAGGCTAAAGAAAGGAATAACAAGTTTCCTTCCCAGTAGAGACTCTGCATAATGTAGCGGAGCCCTGGAGGGATGCTTCTGCCCTGGAGGGATGCTCTCTCTCAGCACAGGACAGCTCAGAAGAGTACCTTCCCATATGCCTGACACATTCATGTTTGTGCTCTGACAACCCATATAGAAGTGCCTTCCCATGGGTTGGGCATCTTGTCCTTGGTCTAGTACACTCACTGTTTAGTCCCACAAAATCTGGAGACTGTGTGATGCTCTTGTCCCCAAGGATCATGGGGTAACCAAGGAAAAGATAGTGAAGGTCATTTATAATAAGCTGATTTTACCCTGTGTCTAGGCAGAGAGACCAGAATGGGAAAAGCCAAAGCATGACTGATTTTGATTAACTTGATTGGATTTAGAATTGCCTAGGAGACACACCTATGGGTGTGTCTGTGAGGTTGGTGTCTGTGAGGTTGTTCCCAGGGGATTTAGCTGAGGAGGGAAGTCCCATCTTGTGAGTTGGAATTACCATCCATCCTGTAGTGTCTAATGTGGGCCTGGACTGAATAAACAAGATACAATACAGAAGCCAACTGGGTACCAATATTCACCTCTCTCTGCTACCCAACTGCATGCAACTTAACCAGCCACGCCACACTCCCTCTGCCATACTTTCCCACCATGATGAGCTATGTCTCAAACAGTGAGTTAAAAAAATTAAACCTTCCACATGTTTCTTGCCTTTCTTTGGCCTTTCATTGTCCAACAATGAAGAAATTAGAGGGACCACAGGACGAGACTCCTGAGTGCTGAGGAGTCAGCCTGCTGGAGGATGGGAGAAGTGTGCAGCTAAGATGCAGAAGCAGAGGTCCTGAGGGTGCCTATTTTTGAGACTGGCCTTGGTAGTTGCTGTCTTTTGTGTGCTGATCCTACTCATCTGGACTGCTGCCAAGATTTCATAATCAGAAGGAAGTCATCCTTATTCAAGGAGCTGGAGAGCAGGGACACCCCTCATCTAGGACTTGGTGGGAATTTTGTTGTTAATCTTCTAAACCTACAAGATATTTCTTTATTGAAGAATATTAAAAAGCAAAAAACAAAAACAAAAACCAAAAAACAAACAACGCATCCCCCCCCAAAAAAACCAAAACCAAAACCAAAACCAAAACCAAAACCAAAACCAAAACCAAAACCAACCAACCAACCAACCAACCAACCAAAACGAGCCTCTGTAGCTGCTGGTTGGAAGAGTCTCTGAAGTGTTTTGATCAGTGGTTCTCAATGTTCCAAGTACTCCAAACCTTTAATCCAGTGCCTGTGTTATAGTGACCACCATATCTGGTACCTGGACCATTAAATTATTTCATCACTACTTAATAACTGTAAGTTTGCAACCTTTATGTATCATAATGTATGTCCATGTCTGATATGCAGGATATCTGATAAGGGGTTTCCATTTACACACTGAGGACCACAGGCCTAGAGTAACCTTTAAATATCTCCAGGGTTAGCAAATAGAGAGACCATAGCCTCCCACATCCCCTAAAGAGAGAGTTAAAGATTCACAGGCCCAAATCTACTTCAGCTTCTAAAAATCTAGAATGAGGGGACTTGGTAGAAAATTGTCTAGATGGAAGAATTTAAAATAATGTAAGATTTGTTATTTTTGCAAGGGAACTAGGTTCAGTTCCCATCACCACATGGTAGCTCCCAACCATTCATAACTCCTATTCTAAGGGATCGAGTGTCCTCTTCTGACATTTGTGTGCACTACAAATACACATGGTGTGTAGAAATACACACAGGTCAAACATCTATAGACATAAAATACATCTAGACACAGAAGAATGCAAGTAGATATTAGCCCTTCAAGGAGGAAGAGCTTGATTTTTGATCTGGGTATAGGCCAGACCCTGTCCACTTTTTTGCAGGGAGTTAGTTAGATAGCATATCAGTTATGTGTGGTATCATTGTAACAGATTAGAAGGGTGGGCACTTTGCCTCCCCAAGGCCACACCCATTGAGTCATGAGAAAATACCAGGGAGATTCTACAGGAAAACCAACAGCATAATCAAGGAAGAGCTTAGCACAAACCCAGTAGGGGAGGGAAAACTGAGGAGAAAGGACGACTGAAAACAACAGAATCCACAATAGGAGCCATGATAGGAAGAGGGACATTAAATGGCAAAACTGGGGAGAGACGTCTAAATGCTTCCATTTTGATAGGATTGAGAAATGCATGGTAGGTTAGTAGAGTGAAACTCTGAGTGTGGCTTGGAGATTATTTACAGTGTTACCTAAGATGAAGATCTGTCCCAAATGTGAGTATCAACATCTTATAGGTTGAGGATACAGATGAAGAAAAAAGAGGAAAAAGAAAAAGAAGTGAGCTATCTCTGTTCCTTGTCTGTCTAGATGTGAGCATCCTGTTCCAGCTGCCACAGAGCTATCTGACACCATGCCTTCTCCATTATAATGGATGATATAACTCAAACTAAGAGCCCAAATAATCTCTTAAGCTGGTTTACATTTGGTATCTGGTGACAGCCATGAACTGGTGACTAAGTAAACTCCCTACTATGAATGACTGAGACCTTTGAAACTATGAGACAAAGTTAAGTTCCTCCACAGTAAAGATGATGTCTCAAGAATTCGGTTGTGATGATGTGGACTCCAACTCGGCTCTGTGGTTGGAACTTGAGGGGTTTGTCCAAGAGAAGCGGAAAGAGTGAACACATTTTACCTTGTACCAGATCATTGAGAGAAAGTTTCAACTTTCCAAAGCTTAGGATTTGACTGTGGGTCACATATTCACCGTGGGAATGAAGGTTCTGTTATCTTTCCTTTTTGTGCATGTGTGTGATCAAGAATTAGAATCATGAATGAATGTTAAGTGTATCAAAAGCCTTTTCTGTGACTATCGACATAATCATATTTTTTTCGGTTTGTCCATGTGCAGTAACACTAATTTGCATCTATTTAACCATCCTTGCATTCTAGGGATGGACCGCCATGGTCACGGTCTATGGTCCTTTTACTGTGCTGCTGGCTGCCATTTTTTGACACCTGACTGAGGATTTTTGGATGTGTATCTTCCTCAGGTGGACAGAGCTTTAGCTTTTTTTCCTTGTGATGTTTTTGGTTTGGGTACCAAATGTTGTTGACCTTATTAGATGGCTTTGAGGTTGCTACCGTCACTTCCATTTTTACAAACATTTAAGGATGATTTGGTATTGATTCTTTGAAGTCCGTAGAATGCACTCATGAAGGAATCTGGCCCAGGGCTTGTCTTTGGTGGCAGTTTTATTTTATTGATTTAATTTTACTTGTTACTGTTCTATTCTGCCTTTCTGTTTCTTCTTGATTAGAGTTTGGTCAGCTGTGTGTTTCTAGGATGTTACTCATTTCTTTTGGGTTATCCAGTTTATTTGATACCTCGTTGTTCATAATAGTCTCCTGTGATGTAAAAAAAAAGAGTACTATGAGTTATTTTCTATTATGTTTCCACTTTCATGGCTGATTTTTATCCTCAAGCCTTTTTTTTCTTTCTTTTTCCAACATAATATTTTTATTGATTCTTTGGAAATTTCACATCCTGCTCCATGAGCACAGTCATTTCCCAGTACTTCCATGTCTACCCCAACTCTTGTGAGGTAGACATGAATCCTCCTCCCCAAATTAAAATTGAAATTAAAATAAGAAAAAGACAAGTCCAATTTGTATCATCTATATACTCATTGGAGCATGGGTAAGCCTATCCCATTACTTAGTTGTTCTCTTACACCCCTCCAGAATCTGTCAGTTGTGGAGAGCTACCTTTAGCATCCTTATTACACATTTTATGAGTTCTTCTCAATTACTTCCTGTTTAGGGTGCTACTTTTGGGGGGGGAGGTGGTTTTGGGGTGGGAGTAAGGGTTGTCACAGGAGCCTTCCATACCCCTCTCTCTCAACTATGTATCTGTAATTATCATCAATATCACTGCAAAAGTAGCATGGATTGTAGGCTTCCACATGGTTTCTGGTGACAGCATGTGGTCTCAACTTACAGCAGGACACAATACCTAGACAAGATGCTTGGGGACAGCCTGGACCATGAACATTACCATGGACTCAGGAGGCAGCACAAGCTATACATATGTCTCTCAGTGGAAGCATGGCCCACAGACATCAACATGGCTTCAGGCTACATCACAGACAATGGGCATCTGCATGCCATCTTCAGTCACAACATGGCCATGGACATCAACACAGACCCACAGTAGGACCAAGGTCCCGGACATGGCTTTTGGTGGACATGGCTCACTGACATCGCATCTCCAGTTCTACCTCTCTGCACAGTGCACACACCACTCTATTTTTCTCATCTCTCCATCACATATTTGTTCATCAAAATGGTACCTTCAACCCACGCTGTGAGGTGCAACAGCCTGGCTCTGAGCAGTTTCTTTCTTGTTCTAGTTTCGGCGTTATCTTTTTTACAATGCATTCTGACGTTTTTGTCTCTTGAGATATTACTTACCCAGAAGTATGGTGTCTGATGTCTGTATGCTGAACCTTTTTTCCTTCAGATATCGAGCTCACAAATAAATTTTCCACCTATCTATTTCTAGCCTAAGTGTGTTTAAAAATGTATCATGAGTTTCCTGTAGACAGTATGCTGTTGGATTGTGGTTTGTGTCTGTTCAGAATCCCGTTTCATACATCTGATTTAAATGCTTATTAACAGATGACGATCTACTGTGGCCACATTGCTCATTGTTTCTATTTTGTGGTTATTGCACCCTTTGCCCATCTTGCAGAGTATAGCTATGTCATATCATAAGCTTTGCAGTGGTTCACATTGATTCTTGCTGTTTATATGGTATATATCTGTTGTAGACTTGTTGTATTTATATTGATGTCGTACATAAGCAACAATGTTCAGGCTGTATATAAACATTTATTTTTATTACATTTTATTTTATTTGTGTGTGTGTGTGTGTGTGTGTGTGTGTGTGTGTACACAAATATGCCGTAGTATGTGTATAGAAGTTAGAGAACAACTTGTGAGAACCAGTTCCATTCTTCTATCATGTAGGTCCTGATGATTGAACTTGAGTTGTCAGACTTGGCAGCATACATTTTAATCTGTGGAACCACCTTATCAGCCCCATAGACATCTGTTTCAAGTTCACATTAACTTAATCCAGCCACCTGCAAAATACTACTCTTTGGATCTTGTAATACCATGTCAGTTTTTTTCATACTGTGTATCTATGAATATGTTTGTATACTTCATCAGGTACATTAGGATTAAAAGTCAGGTTGCACCATCACTATGGTCTTACATTATTCTGAACTCATCTGACTAGTCAGTTACTTTACCATATGGGACCTATGTTGTCACAGAGCTTTATATTGCTCTTTAGTGTAGTGTAACCACTATGAAGATCACACTTGCAGTCGGCTGTAATGGTGTTGAACACACTCACTCAATTGTGCTCTTGAAAGGACTATTCCCCTTTAAAATTTAAATTCTCTATTTTGCATATTCAGACAGTGGTTGGAGTTCTCTGTTGCATTTTTCTGCTTGTTCAGCTGTTGCAGCTCTGTCTGTCTGTCTGTCTGTCTGTCTGTCTGTCTTGCATTTTTTCCATTTCATTCATTGTATTTTTTAGCTCCCAAATTCCCATCAAGTTCTTCTTATCATTTGTACTTTTTGTTAACATTTCCACTTTGTTCACACATTCTTCATTTCCTTGAGCTTGAAGGTATATTCATGCTTGACTTTGCAGGCTGGATTTGATGGGGAAGGGCTTTTATCGTGTGTGTGTGTGTGTGTGTGTGTGTGTGTGTGTGTTGGTATAGAAGTGGGTGTACCCTGAAGTGAGCAGCTTCAAGTCCAGGGAGACAAAGATTCACGCTACATTGTTCAACTCTGTTCAGGTAAAATCTTGTGAAGACATTTGGTATTTCTGTCAGCCAATGCTGTGGGTATCTGCTGTAGAAGCAAAAGTTTCTGGGATATTGCTTCTCTCCATATCACCTGCAAAGATGATCGTGGCCACCAGAGTCACTTCAGCCTTGTTCAGGGAGCACACAGCCGCATGACCTCCGAGTAGATCTATTAGCAGATGTCAACACCAGCTGGAGTCAAGTTAGTTGTGGCTTCAAGAGTCCTGTGCAAACTGGAGTTTTCTTGATTTCCTTTACCCCAAGGGGCTGACTACATAGTTCTGCTGCCTAAGAGACTAAGAAAATGCAGTAGAACACTTTCTATACCTTTTATGCAGTCACTGAAAATGTGTTGTTTTTCAACTGCTGCTGAAGTTCTCTACTGACTGTGAACTCGGCTGGAGTGACGGCTATTGTTTAATTAGAGTCTCAGGATATGAGTGTTAGGATCCTCTAGCCCACCATCTCTTGAATCTACATCTTCTGGACCAATCTCATTACATTTGTGTTTGCACAGAGAAGGCACAATGTGGGAGACAGATCTTCTTTTGCTGTTTGGGGATGTGGGTGTGTCTAGGGAAGGGAGGTGTGGCAGGAGTGGCAAAGGAAAGATGAACTCTGCTCTTAAGTGGGGACTCTTTGGGTCCTGGACTCATTGAACATTTGTTACTCAACTTTTGAAACTAGAGTGGCCCTTGTTATCTAGACATGTATCTTGACATAGGTTCTGACCAAAGGTTCAAAGTGAATGAGTGTGACCTTTGGAACGCTGTACGATGGTCCCCAGGGACCAGTAATGGCTTTAGATGGTCCTCATCACACTGAGTATCTAAGAAAAGCTAAGCTCCACCCTCTGGCCTGTCTCTCCTAGAGACCAAGAGCCTCTCTATGCCTGTGATCTGCTCAGGTGAAGAGGAAAGCATCTGGGACAGAGTGACATCATTACCTGTCAAATAGCCCATGGCCAGCCCTCTATCAAGCAGATCTGATGGAAAAGTTGGCCAGGCTTGGAGTGGAGTCTAACAAGCAGCTTTGGCATTACCACCAAGCAAGAGTGCTTATGAGCCAACCCTCTTGGATCCAGCCACAGGCTCCACACTGGATCTTTAACTGTGCTTGGTGGCAAGCATACCTCATCACCTGAGCACACCTCCCTTGACCAGGCCCTCCCTGGTAGAGTTCCTTCATGAAGGCACCTTTCTTCAATGCTGACTACTCTCAGCTGCCTGTTATCTAGGCTCTGTGTTCTCATGTGTGATCCTCAGCCTATTTCTCAAGCGCTCACCCACAGGCCTGCAGGCCCAGCTGATCATCACAGGAGGCACTCCCCTTGGAGTTGCTCTCTCTGTGAGAGGGAGACTTTTCCCCAGGACAGCTTTGTGTCAGCACTTTCATATTCAGCTTCCAAGGCATGAGAATTAAATTGGATTTCTGCTCTTCCTGGAGATGGAACATGGGCAGGCCTTTTCTCTAGGCGTCTCTGCCTTAAAGGTCCAATGCAGCCTTCAATCCTTGCTTGTTGGTACCCCATGGGGAGGGACTGTTAGCAGGGCAGCTGTTCAAGCTGAAGTTGTTGCACCTCCCCCAAACCCCTTCCTGTCTGCACAGGAAGCTGGAGCCAGTTTAATGCCTAAGAGGGTGAGGACCAGTATTCTTGGAAGATCAAGGAGTTTGGCATGGCAGTTACTGAGCTCCCATGAGCAGAGTTAGACACTACTATTAGCTCCAGATGCCAGCAGCAGCAAAGCTCTGTGTCTCTGTCTCCCTTTGTCTATGTCTCTCTTTATCTCTGCTGTCTGTCTGTCTGTCTGTCTGTCTGTCTGTCTGTCTGTCTGTCTATCTATCTGTCTGTCTGTCTCTTTGCCTGATGACTGTGGATTGTAGTGTAACCTCTTAGCTAGTGATCTAGCACTATGCCTGCCATCATGCTCCTCACCATGATGGTCATAGAATAACTTTCTGAAACCATAAGCAAGCTCCCAACTAAATGCCTTCTTTTATAAGTTGCCTTGGTCATGGTGTCTCCTCAGAGCTATAAAACAATAACTGAGACACCTACCTACACTCTTCCTGGGAGCAGTCAGTCAAGTCGACTCTTCATGATGCTTGTCTCAAGGACTTTTGGCTGAGAGAAGAATCAGTCTGAGGTTTCTGGTCTTTCAGTCTTTATAAAAGGAGGGAAGGAAGGAGGAAACTTGGTTCATAGTGAGTCAAGTGAAAGAGAGGGAGAGTTTGGGAATGGCAAGTGATGAGATTTTGGAGTCTCCACAGCATCGGTTCTGTGCCCTTCTCCTTAGCTCTGCCCTCAAGAATCAATGAGGGCAGGGGTGTGTAAATGGGAGATATATAATCCATATATATTCCATATATGTGTATCTATCTATATCTATATCTATATCTATATCTATATCTATATCTATATCT